>CM076584.1:353721153-353787112 GCA_034641835.2 Pinus albicaulis
GAAAATCACGAATCTAGAGATCTTACCTCTCTGTCGACTCACTCAGAGAGATATTTTCCTTGCGAATCTAGCCCTCCTAGCCTGGATTGCGCAATCCCTTGGGGATTCGATCTGTTTCCTACGCAACTATTCGACTTCCCAATTCTTCTTCAACGCTTAGTTCCTCTGATCTGCTCTCTTGCTTCTCCTGCAAGGTTATACAAGCTCTGATACCATGTGAAAATTCCTAGATCTGGAATCCAACTGCAGCAACAGGAAAATATTCACCTAACTGTTAACTTTTACTTAACAATTTATTTGCAGTTTAACTACGGCAAACATCGAATACATCACACTACAACTGTCACTAAAATAAACTACGGAAATTAAATGCAGAAACAAGATCTAAGCAAGAAAAGAAATAACGCACATGACACAATTATTTTTGGACGAAGTCCCCGGAAAATCCCAATGCGGGAAAACCAGTGCAGCAGCTGAGGGTTTGTATTATCATGTAGTAATTTCTGAATACAATTACAATTCTTCAGATGCCCTGACTGGAAATCCTATACAGAGATCTAACTGAACAAAAGCTAGTGAGATGATCTCACCCTGTCACTGGAAGGTTCAACACTGATCTGCATTAGAGATGAGCCTCTACGTAGTACTGTGTCACACCTACGCATTCACTGCATCACTGTTGTTGGGACTGCGATGCGCCTCCTCTAATCTCTCTGCTAGCCGAAAATTTCAACCCTCTGGCCTCCCGGGCTCACACCCTGGCTCCGACACTAGATCCTGACTATTCCCCAGTAGAAATATGAACTCCCTCTGAAGCTCTACGCAGCCTCTTGCATGGATGGCTCTGCGCTGCCTCTCCAGACTGTTCTATGCCCTCTCTGCCTTGGACTTTCCGGATCAGGAAAGATCTCCAACCAGAAAAAATTATCTTTTCCCCTCTCTGCAAGAATCAACTCGATCGATCTTCTCCCTAAGCACTGCTCACTAAAGAAATTCGATCTATAGACTTTGTTGATGTATCTTCCAAATGCCCCATGAAGTCCTTATAATCTTCTTGTTGAGACTTCAATGGCCGAGATTTAATCACTAATCAACAACTAAGATTAACTTGACTTGATCTTCATCTTTTTCTAGAAGATTCACACCCTGTTTTATTAATGCCCTTTAATTATTTTTAATTTCCTAAGTTTAAACTTAGGGTCCCATTAAAAATAATTAATTATTTTAATAAAACACAATCCGAGTGGAATTTCCTAGAATGCTTTCTAAGTTCTTTGGAATACATGTGTCTAAGCCTCCCTGCAAAATTTGAGACTTAGAGCACATCCGATGCTACCAGAAATCAACAAGGATCACACTCTCCACTTTGAGAAAACCCCTCTCAATGGATTGTTCCATTGCATGGTGTGTCTACCTCCTCTCCTTAGCCTTGCTTTTATAACTTTTCAGTGAGCTAAATCCCTAACCCTAATCTACAAAGTGATTGATGACTAAGATTAGATTTCACCTCACATGAGATCAATGGTTGAAATTTTTAAAAAATCACTACAGTAAATATTTTCTTTTAGATCAATAGCCAACATAATTAATTATGTTTTTCCTAAGACTTCAGGTAAGTTACAATAACAACTTACTCAATACTCTTGAGAAAGTGTCCTAAAGAGGCTTTGAGAGACTTATACATGCCTAGACACTTAGGCCTATGTAGAAGTACTTGCCCAAGCTACAAACATTAACACTCCCTATTAGGGAGGGAGGTACTTCTACCACCTAGAATTGCATCCACTACCATGGTTGCTCCCTTTGAACAGGAAGCCTTCCCTGCCACCTAGTTCAGAACCATCCTTGAAAACCCGCTACCTTTGGACTTGTTCTTAGAAGCCTCCTACTCCTGAACATTCTATATAGATATCTTATACCATGAGACCTTTTTGACAAACTTGGAAGGATATTTTCACTACTGAAGGTTGACTCCCTCGGAACTGCTCAACCTTTGGAGCTTCCTACTCCTAATTCTCGATCATTGTCTTGCTTCTTGCCATTGGTCAAATAAGCTAGTAGTTAGCCCTTTAGCCTATACAAGTTTCCCTCTCTAACTCCAATGACATGACCATCGTCTAAATTAGATCCCATGGGTTTGATCAATGTCTATCTTTCTTGGAACACTACACCAAACCCCTTATTCTCTATCATAGAGACTGAGAGAGCTCCAATTGAGTTTCGACACCCATATCACGTCCTTCACTATGAAAATGCTCTGTAACTCAAGCTCAAATATAATTGTTCCAACTCCCTTCAATACATGCTTGGATCAACAACAAACTCTACATGTATCTATGAGTGCCTCACTATCAATTTGTCAAATAGCGATCGTGCTCCTATCATATGTTGTGTGGAAAGGTAGGAAACAAGTGAGAACTCCACCTCAAACTTCTTGGAAAACTCGGCTTGAGCTTCTACCAACACAACTACAATTGACTATGTACACTTTCTGCCCTTCTTCCTCATACCCGCTCAATCCTTTTCCTTTGCCTTTTATTGTCTTACCAATAATGCCTAGGTCCTTGTCACCTTCCTGCTTGTTGGCCTTGACCTTTGATTACAACCTCATCTCCTAGATGCAATCATCCATAACCTCTCAAATGAGGGGCTATTTCTCTCGAGCATAAGCTCCTTTGACAAACAAATCACATGCCTCTAGGAAATCATTCAATGCCACATTCACTAACATTGCATCGTCCACCTTTTCCACCACTGCTACAAATTGATCATGATTCTAAGTAATCTTCATTAGGTAACTTGTTACTATGTTAGATCAACCCATCTGCATAAGCCAAAGTGTGTCCCTCAACACCATTTTCCTGTTAACGGTCTTGCTTTGGTATAAACCCACCAAAGCATTGAGCATTGCCTTGGTTAACTTATTCTAGGACAAGTGGTGAATCATATGGTCCTTCACTACATCCAAGAGCACTCTTTGTGCCTTTACGTCCCTATTTGCTAGAGTGGTCTTCTCCTTGGCATTTGTAAGCTCCAAGATCACCTTCTCAACAATCTCCCAAAGATCGTTTTCCTTGAGAACGAATAAGACTCTAGCCTTCCAAGGCAAAAAAATTGAAGCTCCATCAGCGTATTTTCAAAACAAAGACCCAATATAGTCATCTTCACCTGATTTCAACTATAAAATATGTTGGTCATTTAGGCACCCAAATATGTAGCCAATCCCCTGAATAGTATGGTCTCCCTCTCTTCCTCTGAGGGTTGACCTACACCAATCACACTAGTTGCAATGTACTCATGTTACTCATGCTATTAGTTCACTGTATTTCTCTGACCTGTCGATTGTTTCTTTCTTTCGCGCTAGTATCTCTTCACCTATTGGCTAGTAGTTGGAAACCTCATACAACCGAGTATATCATGAATATGTTGGAAACACTGAGAGGGGGGTGAATCAGTATTTCTTTTCAATTGTTAATTTTACCAGTTAGATCACTTATATTTAGAACACAAAATGAACAATGATGGAATAGATACTTTTATTGATTTCTCATTTACAATAAGTAAAGTACAATAATGATATAGGGCTCCAACCCTAGGTGAAGACTCCAATCTTCCAAGCTCCAACCTGTATTGTGCCAAGCACCGAGTTGGTCTTTCCAAAGCTCCAACCTTGTTAATTTGAGGCACCAACCTCTAGGGCTCCAACCCTATCTTCACTTCATCAAAATATGTTTGGTTATTCTTCACGGCTCCCAAAGTCTTCTTCAACGAACCCTATCACACTTAGTCTCCACGTCACATCATCAATGACAACCTTGTCCTTCTCATGAAGGTGTCACCACTACTCTTCATGTTACCCAAACTAAATCTCCAAGGTTACCTCATGATGCCTTCAACATCATCAATGATGACCTTGTCCTTCTCATGAAGGTGTCACCACTACTCTTCATGTTACCCAACTAAATCTCCAAGGTTACCTCATGATGCCTTCAACGCATCATGGTCTACAATAATGTCTTCGCTTAGTCTTTAATAGGCTGCTTCAAAATCTGTCTTCACAAAGTGTCTCCAAAAAAACATCCTACAAGCCTTCAATCGTGATTCAACAAATCTTCCAAGAGACCTTCAAGATGCAAATGGTCTTCTTCAAAAACAAGTCTTCAAGGTCCTTTTTAAGTCTCCAAAAGTTGTGTCAAGGATGTCTTCAAAAGTATGCTCCAAAGTACTCTCCAAAATTTCAACAATGTCACAGCTTTCAACCCAATACAAGAGGTGTCCTTAAGCAATTCTCCAATGATTTCTCACAACAAAATATCCTCAATAGACTGTTCCAAAAATGTGCCACAAGATTCACAAATTCGAATTGATGTCTTGCACAGTCAAGGGTATGCTCCAAATATTGTGATCTATTTCCAAAATTAGCTCAACGATGAACTTTGAACGATAGCCAAAGTTTTGTCCTTAATGAGAGCTTGAAGACTGGAGTCTTGATATAGTGTTCTTCAAAGAATGCTTGAAAATCTGCTTTCAAACAATGCAAAAACAGCCAACCAAATTTCAAGGTGACACAGGTCTGAATAAATATCAGAGGTCCACAGATTTGAATTCTTTAGTGCTTTTCCTCAAATTTGAGATTCCACAGAATTCTTGAGACGTTTCTTCACAAATATTAGCACAAATCGTCTTCAGATTAGGGGTATCAATCTTCCTTTTCTGCCTATGTTGTAAGTCTGTTTTCTGCCCTAGATTCTGAGTTTTGCAGCTCACTGGTTAGGGCTTCCTGTGCCACTGCAACAGGCCCCAACTCGGCCTTAAAATTCTTTCAACGTTTGCTTCGATTTTAGCCTTGATTTTTATTGTACTAGGCCTCCTTCTAGGCTGTTATTACAGACTTTGTATGGCCCAAAGCTGCCCTAAATTAAGGTTATGTTCAACACATCCAAAACGCAGATGCTTGGCACTGTTCCTCAAATCTGAAGCCTCCAAAAACAGGTCCGAAATTTTCACAAAGAAATATTCCCAAAACAGAGATATCCCCCGGCCTCCTTGCTGTGTTTTGCCTTCACTCTGATATCTTCACCGACTTCTGTGGCTAAAATGAGGACGAAACCGTGTATTTGTAGTGTTTTCCACTCATCAAAGTGAAGGGGCATGTCCCTGGAGTAGGCCGACATGAGTAGGCTAGCACAGGTCGGCTCAAGGACAGATTTATTTTCTCAAGTTGAAAAATTCATATCTCCCAAACTACTTGGAGTTTGGGCCAAGTAATAGCTCATTGGAAAGGAAAAATTATGCTCTAAAAGATGGCATAGGTATCAAATTGAGAGGCTGCCTCTAAGATAGTAAAAAACATTTTTTAATGTGACTAGTCACTAATTAGTGCAGAATTTGAGGTAGGGCAGATAGGCTTCTCTTGTTAGGCTTCTTCATGGTTTTTGGCTTCTTCATTGTTTAACACCTTCATCATAGGATCATGGTAGGACATCAACAATGAGTGTATTACATAGTTGTGCAGTGATATGTTATAGGCAGTATCATTAGGAAGGTCTTTTTCAATCATCAATCACATCATCACTTAGTCTTCCAATCTTCATCAAACACCATCATTAAGTGTGGTCATACAAGAGTATAACACCATCACTATGTATGGCTTCATAAAGTCATAAAGTATAGTTCTTCACATCATGGGCTTGTCCTTAGGGACTAGATCACCAATCAAACACTTGGCAACTTCTTAGGGCAAGACATCATCATCTGGAACCAAGCATCTCAAGAATATTGACATCTTAGTCAAAGCCATATTGACATCAATAACAACCTTGATTAACAAAGTATATCAGGTCCGATTTACTTTTCGAGCCTAATCCATTTAATGATGATCAACCCGAGTGTGATGTTACAAACCATCCCACCATCAAGGAGCAGGTTGGTCACAAGTATATCAGGCCAGATTTACTTTCAGGGCCTAATCCATCTAATGATGATCAACCCAGTGTTAAAGAGTGTGTTCCAGCCACTAAGCATAATTGTCTCTGTGATTCTAAGCAGTTTGCACTAGTTCATCTACATGGATGTGGCCCCATGTCCAAGGATGACACATCAAAGATGTCTAATGGAATTATAATGTTGAAACAAATTTGTGATATTTTTGAGGCAAAAGATGATTAATCTGGTAATAATATTTAAAATGAGCCATTTTTAACCCCAGATTTGTCTTTTCGTCACATTAATACAAAATACAGATGATAGTTTAGGTGGTTGTTTTGATGAGGAAATTGGAATTCTAGACTAGAAAATTGAATAACATTTGAATTTCTAGTATAGTCTACAATTTAAACTAGTTCATCTACATGGATGTGGCCCCATGTCCAAGGATGACACATGGTAATAATATTTAAAATGAGCCATTTTTAACCCCAGATTTGTCTTTTCATCACATTAATACAAATACAGATGATAGTTTTTAGGTGGTTGTTTTGATGAGGAAATTGGATTTCTAGACTAGAAAATTGAACAACATTTGAATTTCAAGACTAGAAGGAACAGTGATCGTGGTTCTTCAAGAAGTAAAGGATAATGTTTTGTTTCTGAAAAAGGTGAACCACTTTTCCTACAATCCTATGGTTAACACTCCAGGAAATGATGTTGAATATGGTGGTGGTATCATAAGCCTTGATCTGAACCCTAGGGTTGTTCATGTCCGGAAGATCTCATTTTTTATGTTGGTGATAAATTTGGAGCTGATGAAAACTATCATTTTGATGTCAACTTAGAAATTATGACCAAGATAGCTAGGGAGTGCTCGAAATTTAGCATTTCATTGATTTCTTGGGCAATCAAACATGGGAAAAGGACAATGCGCAGATGATATAAGGAGACGGCTACACTAGACCACAGACTTTGTGACATGTTGAGGACTAGATTTTGGAGTTCTAGAGTGCCCCTAAGAAGGACACTTATACCCAGATTAGAGCTAGAGCTAGAGGTTACTCAAACCTGTTGCAGAATTACCTTTAACTTTGCACGTTGATTATTATTCATGAGAATTGGTCAGATTAGAAAATTCCTGAGTATATTAAGATACATGATCATGATGAATTGTGAGTAAAGGATCTAGATATTTCATTAAACTCATGAGAATTGGTCAGATTAGAAAATTCCTGAGTATATTGAAATACATGATCATGATGAATTGTGAGTAAAGGATCTAGATATTTCATTAAACTTTAAAGCGGAGGGATTTTGTGGATAGATATTCTTTGATAATTGTGTTGACAGTTTGGAAAGCAATGCAAAGTCATCTGACCTGAATGAAGTTTCATATGTGAAGGTAGAATATGATTATGATAAGAACATACAGTTAACTAATGTAGATGTTGAAACAGAGGATGACTTGGGATGAATAATATTGGAGGAAATAATTTCATAGTTTTCATTCTCCGAGTTTAGATATGAATACGGCAGCATTTTTCTTGTCCTTGGGAGACCCACTGTATGTTTAGGTGTTGAAATAATCTCACCAGATTTAAATCAAACCACGTGTATATTCAAAGCCTACATTTGTAGCATGCTTGGAAATGATATCTACATCAGGTTTTGGACACAGTTAAAGAAGATTACCCTCATTGGTAGGATGTGTAGGAAAAACCACAAATTATGTTTTAACAGCAACATGAAGGTGCACTAGCTTGTAGGTTATATGGTTAATTTTTTGTGTTGTTTACAGATTCCTGGGGGACACAGGTTTGGGATTGGGAGAGTGTTTGTTGCAGCAGCAACAATAAGACCTTAGATAATCTAGGGGCAAAAAATTGCTTGGGTATTCCCAGTTGGAAGTATGGTGCATCTAAATCAATGATAAGAATATTTTTTAATTCCAGAAAAGGTTGCCCTTAATCTTGCATATCAACATATGTCCAAGATCCCTAAAAAAACCACATGCTTCCCCTGAAGTCTACTTTGGTAGACAATGAGGTTAAAAAGGACATGCTCAGGTTGATTTTAATTCCAGAAAAGATTGCCCTTAATCTCGCATATCAACATATGTCCAGATCCTTAAAAAAACCACATGCTTCCCCTGAAGTCCCCTTTGGTAGACAACGAGGTTAAAAAGGACATGCTCGGGTTTTGATTCTACCTGCTTGCTTTAAGGATCATGTGCTTCAGTTTTAGCCAGCAGTAGGAGAGTGATCTCCCCAGCTCTGCTCAGGTTTTCAACATTCAAGTTGCCCCTGGGGATATTTATTGCTAGTACAAGGGTTTATTTGATAGCCTATAAAATAATGAAGTGACTGTTGTAGTAGTTCATGCTATAAGAGTTGGGCAAGGACTGCCTCATAACAGCCCCATGAAGAGAACAGAACGGGGAAGATTGATGTAATGTGGTAAAAAAATAATGTATTACAATGCGACTAAAGGTTCTGAATAGAGTGCCAGTGAATCTGTGTGATATATATATATATATATAGGTGTTAGAATGGAATTCTTGTTAGGCAAAACTATGTCAAAGGTCAGGGCAACTTGTGTGGGATAAATTTTGAACATATGTAGAACAAGGCCAACATTACTTTGGGAAGGTTCTACACTCTTGTTTGATGACAAATGATAAAGCCAACCTGTGGGATATATATAAACAATTTTATGGGAGCCAACCTTTGTAAAGTAAAGATAATTTGAGGGGTCAACCCTAAGCACTTAGTGACTGACTATTGCACATATGGGACTAATATGTCCCTTTGGATCCCAATTATTTGCTTTGGAGGGTTTTAAGATGGCATAATTGTCCACATTTAATGGGGGTGTTGCTTCCTTGCTCAATAGGTGTCACTGCACATTTGAAGAGCCTTTGAGGGCTAGGCATGTGGCTTCTTGGAAACCCATTGCTATGGTGGGAATGGTTGAATGACCATTTAGGAGCCCATGTGTCCACTTGTGAAAGAAAGAAAGGCAAGTCCTTGGGTAGTTTTGGAGTCATTTTTACATACTTGTAGAAGAGGTCATTCCAACTGGGGCCTTATGTGCCTACTTGAGAGGGTTTCATGGCATATTTTGAAGACTAATTGAAGATTCCCTCTGCATTGAAGGGCATATGGAGACTAGACACTACACCAAAGCACCCCTTCCTCCTTTGTAACATGTTGAGGACTAGATTTTAGAGCTCTCAAGTGCCCCTAAGGAGGACACTTGTCCCCAGATTAGAGCTAGAGCTAGAGGTTACTCATGCCTGTTGCAGAATTACCTTTAGTTTTGCACGTCGGATCTTCAATTCATGAGAATTGGTCAGATTAGAAAATTCCTGAGTAGATTAAAATACATGATCTTGATGAATTGTGAGTAAAGGATCTAGATATTTCATTAAAGTGATGGGATTTTGTGGATAGATATACTTTGATGATTGTGTTGACAATTTGGAAAGCAATGCAAAGTCATCTGACCTGAATGAAGTTTCATATGTGAAGGTAGAATATGATTATGATAAGGACATACTGTTAACTAATGTAGATGTTGAAACAGAGGATGACTTGGGATGAATAATATTGGAGGAAATAATTTCATAGTTCTGATTCTCCAAGTTTAGATATGAATATGGCAGCATTTTTCTTGTCCTTGGGAGACCCACCATATGTTTAGGTGTTGAAATAATCTCACCAGATTTAAATCAAACCACGTGTATATTCAAAGCCTACATGTGTAGCATGCTTGGAAATGATATCTACATCAGGATTTGGACACAGTTAGAGAAGATTACCCTCATTAGTAGGGATGTGTAGGAACAACCACAAATTATGTTTTAACAACAACATGAAGGGGCACTAGCTTGTAGGTTATATGGTTAATTTTTTGTGTTGTTTACAGATTCCTGGGGGGCACAGGTTTGGGATTGGGAGAGTGTTTGTTGCAGCAGCAACAATAAGACCTTAAATAATCTATGGGAAAAAAAATGCTTGGGTATTTCCAGTTGGAAGTATGGTACATTTAAATCAATGATAAGAATGTTTTTTAATTCCAGAAAAGGTTGCCCTTAATCTTGCATATCAACATATGTCCAAGATCCCAAAAAAAACCACATGCTTCCCCTAAAGTCTCCTTTGGTAGACAATGAGGTTAAAAAGGACATGCTCAGGTTTTGATTCAACCTGCTTACTTTGCGGATCGTGGGCTTCAATTTTAGCCGGCAGTAGGAGAGTGATCTCCCCAGCTCTACTCAGGTTTTCAAAATTGAAGTTGCACCTGGGGATATTTATTGCTAGTACAAGGGCTTATCTGATAGCCTATAAATAATGAAGTGACTGTTGTAGTAGTTCATGCTATAAGAGTTGGGCAAGGACTGCCTCATAACAGCCCCATGAAGAGAACAAAAGGGGGCAGATTGATGTAATGTGGTAAAAAAAAAATGTATTACAATGTGACTAGAGCTTTTGAATAGAGTGCCAGCTAATGTATATATATATCACACATACATTAGCTGGCACTCTATATATATATATATATATATAGGTGTTAGAATGGAATTCTTGTTAGGTCAAACTATGTCAAAGGTTAGGGCTAACTTGCGTGGGATAAATTTTGAACATATGTTGAACAAGGCCAACATTACTTTGGGAAGGTTCTACACTCTTGTTTGATGACAAATGATAAAGCTAACCTGTGGGATATATATAAACAGTTTTATGGGAGCCAACCTTCGTAAAATAAATATAATTTGAGGGGTCAACCCTAAGCACTTAGTGACTGGCTATTGCACATACGGGACTAATATGTCCCTTTGGATCCCAATTATTTTCTTTGGAGGGTTTTAAGATGGCATAATTGTCCACATTTCAATGGGGGTGTTGCTTCCTGGCTCAATAGGTGTGACTGCACATTTGAAGAACCTTTGAGGGCTAGGCATGTGGCTTCTTGGAAACCCATTGCTATGGTGGGAATGGTTGAATGATCATTTGGGAGTATGAGAGCCAACCTTTGTAAAATAAAGATAATTTGAGGGATCAACCCTAAGCACTTAGTGACTGACTATTGCACATATGGGACTAATATGTCCCTTTAGATCCCAATTATTTTCTTTGGAGGGTTTTAAGATAGCATAATTGTCCACATTTCAATGGGGGTGTTGCTTCTTGGCTCAATAGGTATGGCTGCACATTTGAAGAACCTTTGAGGGCTAGGCATGTGGCTTCTTGGAAACCCATTGCTATGGTGGGAATGGTTGAATGATCATTTGGGAGCCCATGTGTCCACTTGTGAAAGAAAGAAAGGCAAGTCCTTGGGCAGTTTTGGAGTCATTTTTACATACTTGTAGAAGAGGTCATTCCCACTGGGGGTTTATGTGCCTAGTTGAGAGGGTTTCATGCCATATTTTGAAGACTAATTGAAGATCCCTTCTGCATTGAAGGGCCTATGGAGACTAGACACTACACCAAAGCACTCCTTCCTCCTTATTTGCAGAGATGGGTCATTGTTGAGGGATTTGCCACTTTAGCTTTCAACTTTTTGTACATGTAGCGTGAATGCCCCTAAAATTTTGTTTCTAGATTAATTAATTAAAGAAAAAGGCCAGTTGCCCCTCCATAGGCTAGAATAGGGAATTTTAGCCTAGGAAATTGATAATTTAATGTGATGGAAGTTGAGCACCTCATCCATAATAGAGTTTCATTACCTCTCATTTTCTCATGCATGGATTTGGGAGAGAAATCCCTTAGCAGGTCTGAAATCTGTCTAATTTTCTCTCTTATAATTTGGCTATGGATGAATGTATTGACTTATCTCAGTTGGAACTGTGATGTGATGTGATCTGTTTTCATGGATGCTTAAAGTGGTTATTGGATGATGCATGGTGAAGTAAGCTTATTTGATTTATCCTGGTATTATGTTCTATGGAATCAATGTTCACATACTAAGTTTATTTGGTAATTGCTTCAATGTCTCATGTTGAGCTACACCCTTAATAGAGAAATAGATAGAACAATATATATAGCTTTTACTTTCCCTTAATCATCCAAAGAATTTCAAACCCTAGGTTAAGTTAGTTAGTTTGGAAGAGTTTGTTTGGATCTAATTATGATTCCAACAAAACCCTAAAAAATTTTGCTTAACTTCGTATGCACCACGCCCCCCGCCACACACACACATATATATTGACTGAACTATGTGTTAAGGGACCTATTTGAGACTTAATTTGTTAATTTTCTTGAAACTTTGTGCACTACTTAGAACAATATATATAGCTTTTACTGTCCCTTAATCATCCAAAGAATTTCAAACCCTAGGTGAAGTTAGTTTATTTGCAATAGTTGGGCTAGAATAGGGAATTTTAGCCTAGGAAATTAATAATTTAATGTGATGGAAGTTGAGCACCTCATCCATAAATAGAGTTGCATTTCCTCTCATTTTCTCATGCATGGATTTGGGAGAGAAATCCCTTAGCAGGTCTGAAAATTATCTGATTCTCTCTCTTATAATTTGGCTATGGATGAATGAGTTGACTTATCTCAGTTGGAATTGTGATGTGATGTGATCTCTTTTCATGGATGCTTAAAGTGGATCTCGGATGATGCATGGTGAAGTAAGCTTATTTGATTTATCCAGGTATTATGTTCTATGGGATCAATGTTCACATACTTAGTTTATTTGGTAATTGCTTCAATGTCTCATGTTGAACTACACCCTTAATAGAGAAATAGATAGAACAATATATATAGCTTTTACTTTCCCTTAATCATCCAAAGAATTTCAAACCCTAGGTTAAGTTAGTTTGTTTGCAATAGTTTGTTTGGATCTAATTATGACTCCAACAAAACCCTAAAATTGTTTGATTGCTCAACTTTGTATCAGCCCCCTCCCCCCCTCCCACACACACACATATGTTGACTGAACTATGTGTTAGGGGACCTATTTGAGACTGCTCAACTCCATATGCCCCCCCCCCCCTTCCCCCCACACATGCACACATATATTGACTGAACTATGTTAAGGGACATATTTGAGACCCAATTTGTTCTAGCTGACTTTGTGCACCTGCTTAGATGGTCACACACAGCTAAATGACTGCAAGATCTGGTTCTTAACTTTCACGATGCGGCGGGGAAAATCGGAATAAAGCACGCATACACAAAGTGTATGCATGTTTTACAGGGAAACTCAAAGGAAAACTTACTTTCTTTGTTGATATTTTACTAATTTCTTTGAGCAAATGTATGTACAATTCACGTTGCTACTGTGACTGACAATTTGTCTCTAAGAAAGTGCTATGTTTATCTCATAAGCAAGCCTATCTTAGCCTACTCTTGATCTCGGCCATACACTGCAATGTTTGTTAGACATAGTCTAGACTTATGCAATGAATCCACGATCTACTCCTGATCCTTGCGCACTTGGGCTCTAAATCACTTTTTTGTGATCCTCTCAACTAATTCTCCACAAAAAATGATATGTGATCTTGTTCCTGTCCCTCTTTAGGCGAAATCGATGCATGCAAGGAGCCATGGTTGAATGCCAGATCACACTAGTGTCACAAGTTTCCTTTGCTAGTTAACTGGAGCAAGTCCCAATTACACTTGGAATAGCTCTCAGTCAACTAGCTCAAGTTCCTCCTTGATTTACTCTAGTTGTGATTGCGAGTTCACTAAGAACTCAACTCGCTCTCTCTCCAATCAACGCTAGAGTCTTAACTCGTTTTAACTCAACTTGTCAATACCACCTCATCGTGTAGTCTAACTGAAGAAGGCTCCAACTAACTAAAGCTCCAACACTACGCATGCAAACTTGAAGACCATTCCAGTAAAGTGGAAATCAACTCATCATAACTGAAGTCTATCTCATGAACTCACATCCATGCTAGATAAAGACTAATTCGAGGTCTTCACTAGCTAAGGCACAAGCTAGAAGACCTTCCATCACTACCTTTTCAACACTCCCTCTTAGCGAGGGAGGTATTATGTCCAACTCCCAACTTATCTCTAAAATAGAAGACACTGTCTCTTGCCAATGCCTTGTTCAAGATATTTGTTGTTTGCTCCTCTGTTGGAATGTACGATAGCTTCTTTATCCCTTTCTAAACACAGTCTCTGAGATGATGATATTTGATCTCAATATGCTTCGAGCGATCATGAAACACTGATTCTCAAAGAGTTCAATGCAACTTTGATTGCCACCGTGGATCACAGCGAGCACCACCCTCTAGTTGGAAAGTCCCATAAGCAACTTCCTCATCCAAATAGCTTCACACATTGTTAAACTGGCAGCCATGTACTCGGCCTCTGTTGAACTAAGTGCAACTGATCCCTGCTTCTTGTTGAACCAGGAAACTACTATTGACCCAATGCTAAAGACGCAACTTGAAGTACTCTTCTGACCTGTAGAGCTCCCTGCCCAATCTACATTTTTTAAGCTCTCAAGCCTCACTCCATCAACCTGTTTGTACTATAATCAATAATCTGTCGTGCCTCTAAGATACCTCAAAACATGCTTCGCAACAACCCAATGAACTCTAGTAGGATCCATCATGAACTTGCTCAATTGGTTCATTGCAAAACATATGGGTGTGTGTTGACTAAGTACATCAACAACCCGATGAGATGATTGTACAATGTAGCATCTACTCACTCTGCTCTACTAGCGTTCACCTTCCTCTAGTTTGTGACTAGAGGCGTGGTCATCGGCCTACAATCCCGGATATGAAACCTCTTGAGGGTTTTTGTAGTGTACTTCCCTTGCCCCAAGAAGATTTCCTCGTCACCCTACCATACTTATGGCCCAAGGAAATAGTGCATAAGCCCTATGTTTTTCATCTCAAACTCTCTTGCAAGATCTGTCTTGCAATCCTAAATCAAACTATCTGCTCCAGTCAAGATAAGTTCGTCAACTTAGAGCACTAAAATGAGTGGAAGCCCTCCAACTGTGATGTAGTACTGAGGTTGGCATCCACATCACTCTTAGTGAAGCCCAATCCCTGAAGGTAGTTGTCAATGCGGGTGTACAATGCTCTTGATGCTTGTTTGAGCACATAAAGAGCTCTCTTCGGCAAACAAACATAAGTGTTTCCGCTGAAGGTCTTAAACCCCTCTAGTTTCTCCATATAAATATTTTCCTCAACCACCCCATTGAGGAATTGTAAATTTATGTAGATGTTCTATGCTTGAAGCAACTTTACTTTTATAACAGCAATCACATAAACAGTTAAGTAAAAATGCTGATAGAACATACCAGTGGATCTATAGAAGACAAACTAGAAACAGGAAAATGTGTTGGTGCGTTACGGCGGTCAGCAGGATGCTTCAACCAGCAAAGTCTTCTTGGTCGACCAACCCAGAATGTGTCATAACAATCTTCAAATCAGTCACCCAGTCAACAAAAAGTCAACCTCAGAAAAGTCAACGCAGTCCAGAAAAAGTCAACGCATGGCAGCAACAATAAAGTCAACACAACTTCAACTTCGGTCAACCTTTTGACCTCGATTTTTGTGCCAAGGAGTACGGCCTTCAAAAATCGAACTCTCCACCAAATTTCAGCCAATTCGGACCATGCGTTGACCAAAGTCAACGGCTGATCAACACCTAGAATCCCTAAGCTGCAGAAAATTTGCTGCGTTAAATTCCGTCCTTTTGCTACGGTGAGTTTGATCTTCTTCTCACGCGGGAGATGAAACTGCTTCTCAGATGCTCGTATATAATCAGAGGAGAAGATGTGTGATGTTGAGTGAGTGAAATGCTCTCCAACGTTGACTGTATTTATATCCATCATTGAGGTGTGTGACACATCTGCTGGGGGTGTAAAACCTTAAGGCCGACTTGCACTTAAATTTATTGTAAATAATAAATTCAAAATAAATGTTCTGCTCATCAGATTAAAATCAATTTTATATCGATTTTACACCTCTCTGAAAGAGGAATCCAATACAAATATTGGAATCTTCATCTGAGCATCACAAGATGGAATTTGGACCTAGTTGTCCAAATTTAACAGGAGTGTTGTCTTCACATCCATCTAATGGATCTTCCACCCTATCTGAGCTGCAAGTGCCAAAATCATCCTAATGGATGAATAACGAGCCACCAGATCAAACGTCTCCTCGTAGTTAATGCCCTCAACCTACGAGAAGCCCTTGCCCACAAACCTGGCCCTATACTTCTCCACACTCTCATATGCTCCATGCTTCACCTTGTACACCCAGCATGAGCCTACTACTGATTTGCCTTCTGGTTGTGGCACAATCTCCCAAACATCGTTCTTCATGATGGAGGAATATTCCTCCACCATGGCATCCCATCAAACCTGCTAAGACGTTGCATCCTCATAACAAGAAGGCTTTGTGTCCAATAACTCAGTCATCAATGCCATATATCCGGTGTACCTCCTTGGCTGCTTGCTCTGCCTGAATGTAGAGTTGGGAGTCTCAACTCGCTCTTGGGCATCCTAAATCAACCGTTCGTCCCAATTAGCTCTCTTCCTCCCTATGTTGGAAGTCACTGACTACGTGGTTGCCTCCACTGGTCCTGGTCTCTCCTCCTCGTCCTACAATGACTCCATGCCACATGGTTGAGATTCAATCTGTGATATGGGTTGAGGCTCCTACTTGGGAGCGAGATGCTCCTCCTCAAGTACTCCAACTTGCTCTCGCTCCAAGGATTCCCTCAGAGCTTTGTCATCCTCAAACCTCACATCCTAACTGATAACTTTCTTGAATGATGGCATATACGCCTAAGATGTTTCACTGTAACCCATGAAAAATCCCTTTTCTGCTATGGCCTCCAGCTTCTTCCTACTCTCTTTGGACACATGGCAGTAAACTTTGGTGCCAAAGTTGCAAAAGTGAGAAACATTAGGCTTCTTTCCTTTGAAAGCCTCCTTCGGCGTAATTCATGCAAGCACTTTGTGTGGACTCATTTTCTGCAGAAATATTGCAGTGTTGCATGCCTCTGCCCACATGAACATGGATAGGCCCGGGTTATGCAACATGGCCTCAGCCACTCCAACTATGTTGTGGTTATTCCTTTTAGCCACCACATTTTGTTGAGGGTTATGGGGTGATGCATGCTCTCTCCTAATGCCCTCCTTGGCACACACATGCCTAAAAGCATTGAAGACATATTCCCTGCCATTGTCACTCCTTAATGCTTTGAACTACCAAGCCCTTAAACTCCATGAACTTGGAGAAGACCTCCTCCTCCTCCTTCATAAAGAAGATGCATGTCTTCCGGGAATAGTCATCTATGAAGGTGACAGTACATGTCTCATGAGTGATGAAGAAGAGAAGGGCCCACATACATTTGAATGTACCAACTCCAAAATCCCTTTGGCTTTGTTGTCTCAGCCCTAAAAAGATTACTTGGCATACTTGCCAAGTGTACACCCCTTGCACACATAATGCTAGTCAAATGCACACTGTGGCAGTCCTATGGCTATTTGCTAAAGGATCTTCAACGCCCCATGTGCCAAAGCTCCTCCACGGCTCTGCTCTATGCACTTCCTGCTTTGTTGCTCAAGGTTGCGCATGTCTCAACCTGCAGGCCTCTAAAGATTCTTCATCCTCACACCAATTTGCTTTATATATCGAGAAGCTAAATGCTTGAGGTAAGCCTTTCCTTTGCTAAAAATGACATGATAAAAAAAACATGGCTCTCCTTAAGCACTGGAACATAGAGGACATCCCTGAGATGGAGAGAGCTACCAAACTCCCTCTCAAAATAGGGAATACCTACTACCCTAGTCAAGTACTTCCCATCATCACTTAGCTCAATGTGAAACTACATGTCCTTCTCCTTTAGATGGTTGAAATGTCCCTTGTTCCTGGTCATGTGGAAGGATGCTCCAAAACCAATGTACCATATGTTGCTACCTATTAAGCTTGCCATGCAAGCTATCAATGAGAAGTCTTTCTCAGACTGAAAAGAAAACGTATCTACATCAATTGATGTGGCCACAAGGTCCTTACTAGACCCCCTTCCTCTGTTAGGATACTTAGTGGCATATTGCTCAAACTGGTGGCAATGGAAGCATTTGATCTTGCTCAAATTTTTCTTCTTCTTCTCACACTTCTGACTGGGCTTGGCCTTTCCTTGGTCGTTCTTTCCCTTGGATTTTCTACCTTTACCTACCAAGGCAAAGTTCTCCTCATCCTCTTTCTTTGTTGAACATCCAGCTCTCGTCCTCCTCTAAATCTTTTCTTGGACACAGACTCCCCACAACCTTTCCTAGTTAGGAATATTTTCTTTGCCACTGACTGCATCCAAGAATTTCTCCCAAGACTTATGAAGCCTTAGTAGTGCAATACTGACAAAGTCTCTCTCTGGTACAGTCTCACCCACTCCAGCTAGCTCATCCCAAACCTGAATGAACTTGGAAAGGTACGTAATGATGGGCTCTCCTTTGCTCATCCAAGTATTTCTTAGCCTAACCTTTAAGGCAAGCTTCCTAGCATCACTGGATCCCTGATACAACTCCAAGATGACTTTCCACATCTCTTATGTTGTCTTCTTCTCATGGATATGAGGCATGATATGGTCTTTGACCCCCTCAAGAATCACCCCCCTAGCCTTGGTGTCATTCTTGTTATGGTGTATCAACTGTTGGGGATCTGCAGGTGGAACTATTTGATTCTACACAAATTCACACCCCATTATCTTCTAACACTATTGAGATTCACTCCCTCCATGAGCAAAGGTTAGAGGCTCCCTCTAAACAGTGATTTTCCCTTAGTCCTTGGAACGACATGCTATTATCGAAAAATTGCTCTTCAAAACTCTAGCGCAAGCCTACTGACTGATTTGCGCTCTTCACTGATTGAACAATCCTGGTGCTAGTCTTTATGCAGAGCGTGACTCTAATACCATGTTAATTTTCTTGAAACTATGTGCACTCATTAGATGAATTATTGAAAACAAGGCAACTAAAATTGAAACCATATTTACTTTCTTAACTTTCAACATGCAATGGAAAATAATCGAGATAAAGACACATGCACACAAAATTGACACGCTTGTTTTACCCAGGAAAACCCAAAACAAAAAAAATACTTTCGTTGTTGTGGTATTTTATTGATTGTTCATTGGGCAAATGAATCTATTACAATTCACGCTACTACTGTAACCAGCAATCCATCTCTGAGAAAGCGTTATGTTTCTCCTCGCTAATCTCAGCTCTACAATTGATCTCGGTCATGCACATAATTGATCTCTGCTAAATATAGTCTAGACCTATTATATGAATCTTGATCCCCTTGCTCCACAATCCTTGCACACTTGGGCTCCTAAATCCTTGCGCACTTGGGCACTTAAATCCTTGTGCACAATTGATCCTCAACTGATGTCCATTCACATCAAGAATGATCTGTGATCTTGTGCCTTCTTCCTTCTCTTTATAGATAGAAATCGATGCATGCAAGGAGGCCTGGTCGAATGCCAATTCACACTAGCGTCATGAGTTTCCTTTGCTAGTTAACTGGAGCAAGTCCCAATTACACTTGGACTAGCTCTCAGTCAACTAGCTCGATTTTCTCCTTGATTTACTCTAGTTGTGATTGCGAGTTAACTGAGAACTCAACTCGTTCTCTCTCAAATCAACACTAAAGTCTTAACTTGTTCTAACTCAACTTGTCATTGCCACCGAGTTGGAATTTCAAAGTCAGGTCACAATCACATTGGCAGTTTTCATATTTCCCCTATCGTACCCATCTTTTCCTACTGTTTCTGAATTTTAAGCTTGGATTTTGACGGTTTACCGTAATTTTTTGTTTGTATTTGACGGTCAAATCATCCCATGACGAGAAATTTGCGAATCAAATTACTTGTCATTGCCACCTCCTATAGTCTAATCGAAGAAGACTCCAATTAACTGAAGCTCCAACACTACGCATTCAAACTTGATAACCATTCCAGTAGACTAGAAATCGACTCATTGTAACTTAAGTATATCTCATGAACTCGCATCCATGTAAAAGAAAGATTAATTCGAGGCCTTCACTAGCTAAGGTACAAGCCAGACGAAGACCTTCCATCCCGACCTTCCATCCCTAGATTTTCAACACAATTGGTTGAATTAGCCAATTGGCCCACAAGAACTTTTGAGCCAAGATCCCAACTTTTAAGCCCAGATCCTATAGCTACCAACAAGCTCTAGCAATATTATCATGTGGAGAACCCCACTTAAGCTAGAGGAGAGTTGGCCAAAAGCAAGAAGAGGGTTGGTGAGGTGACAATGGGCCCCTTTGAGGTGCAATGGGTTTCACATGTGGGTTTTTGGACTTTATCTCAAGAAGTGTGAGGTTTCACATGTGGGTTTTTGGATTGTAGCTCAAGAAGTGCGAGAATTTGATGTAACATGTACCATCCTCAGCATGAGGGCAAGTGCACAATAATTTTCCTTGGGATTTATTATTTGGGAGAAAAAAAACAAGAACATGAAGTCAAAGAAATTAAGTGGAAAAGCAAATCCAATGAGGGAGGCATAAGTGGGTCAATAGAAAAAGACATGCTTAAAAATTATCCTAATCCCTACTCCAAGTCATTAATAAAGCTCAATAGTTTAGTAGAAAACCCTCCAAAGGATCTCACACACCCAATTTCCCTTATGGCTAAGGATTCAAATTCAAACTCCATAGAAAAATGCAAAGTGTTAAAAAGCCTTAAGGATTTGGAAAACTTTCCTTGATAGTTAAACCCCATGGGAGTAGGATTACAACATTTTACCTATGGCGAGTAGTTCATCTTGTAAGGTGGAGGGAACTGAACCAAAAGTGGAAGGGAGATAATATGCTTGTTAAAATTAAGATGCAAAATAAAATAAAAATCCCTGAAAGGAGGAAATACAGGGAAGTCTTATCATTAGATAAAAGGAAGGCTAAAAAGACATTATGGAAACAAATGATTATAAAGTGGGGCAGTCTAGTGAGAGACTCAAGAAGGAGGAGATACAAAGGAAGTCTTATCTATCATTAGCTAAAAAGGATAACAAAAAGGCAATATGGAAACAAATTATTATAAAGTGAACGTCGTAGAGGGCTCGGAGGCTTCATTCATGGTTCTCACTGAATGAAGAGGGTAGGAGGTTCCCATAAACTAGCAAAAGATTATTTCTCCAACATATTAATGCAATATGGGTCATGAATCTCATTGCCTCCATAGAAAATCCAAAGTGTTAAAACCTTAAAAGGATTTAGGGGATTTGACTTTCTGATAAAGCAAACCCCATGGGAATAGGATTACAACATTTTACCTATGGCTGGTAGTTCTCATATGGCCTCATAGAGGCCCAGACACCAAGATGGAGAGATAATATCTTTACATTGAAATTCCAAGACCAACTATGAAAACCGAAAGGAGGAGATACAGGGAAGTCTTATCATTAGATAAAAGGAAGGCTAAAAAGACATTATGGAAACAAATGATTATAAAGTGGGGCATTAAAGTAGGGGGCTCAAAGAGGAAAGGAGGAGATACAAGGAAGTCTTATCTATCATTAGCTAAAAGGAAGGCTAAAAATACATTATGGAAACAAATGATTATAAAGTGGGGCATTAAAGTAGGGGGCTCAGAGAGGCTTCATTCATGAAAATTCTCCCTGAATGTGAGAGGGGTAGGAGGCTCCCATAAGAAGCTAGCCTTCAAAAGATTGTTTGTCATTTATAAACCAAATGCAATAATGATCATGAATCCCGTTTATCCCATAGAAAAATCCAAAGTGTTAAAAAGCCTTAAGGATTTGGAAAACTTTCCTTGATAGGCAAACCCCATGGAAGATAGGATTACAACATTTTACCTATGGCGAGTAGTTCATCTTGTAAGGTGGAGGGAACTAAACCAAAAGTGGAAGGGAGATAATATGCATGTTAAAAATTAAGACCCAAAATAAAAAATCCTCGAAAGGAGGAGATACAGGGAAGTCTTATCATTATAGATAAAAGGAAGGCTAAAAAGACATTATGGAAACAAATGATTATAAAGTGGGGCATTAAAGTAGGGGGCTCAGAGAGGAAAGGAGGAGATACAAGGAAGTCTTATCTATCATTAGCTAAAAGGAAGGCTAAAAAGACATTATGGAAACAAATGATTATAAAGTGGGGCATTAAAGTAGGGGGCTCAGAGAGGCTTCATTCATGAAAATTCTCCCTGAATGTGAGAAGGGTGGGAGGTGCCCATAAGAAACTAGCCTTCAAAAGATTTTTTTTCATTTATAAACCAAATGCAATAACAATCCTAAATCCCATGTGTAAGTACTCCAAAGAAAAGGCTATATTGTCATGCTATTTAACAAATTGGTCTTTTTGTTTTGTAGAGTCTGTTGACCACACTTTGACAACGACCCCATAGCAGTACACCCCCATTTTTTTCAAATAGGACTTATCATTTTCGAGGCTCGTGTCATCCAGATTTCATCGAAGGTCGACAGTTTTTTATAATGATGTAAACCCATTCTGCATGTTATGATGTAAATGATCTAAATAAGACCGTTCATGTATGTAACAACCTAGGTAAGCCTAGTATGTTGTTGATGATTTCCATCCTAGGAGGTTTTTTGTCTCACTGATTCACGTAAGTGATCAGCAGAGTTTTTCCCTCCAGCGTCACCCCAAAGCTAGGCTGGATTTTGTCATCAGCATGCTAAGTGAGTCCTAGTGTTTTCTATCGAGTCCTTGTAAAAGTAGTTTGAGCTACTTGGTCTACTAAATCATATTTTGAGTCGCAGAATTGGGTATTTATTTGAGGGTCTATACAAATGGGTACTCCCCCTTCATGTATGTAAATGTATTATCTCATGTAAAAGAGGGTTGGAAAAATAATTATAATCCCCTCTTAGTCAATTAATTAAATTTTCTGGTCAATTAATTAATAAAATCTTAAACCAGAAATTTAATTAATTTAGGGTCCAAAGTTAGGATTAAATCTTTAAAGACAAAATTTGTGAGTCCTTGGAAAATGATTTTGAAAGCCCCAGGCCAAGGGAATATTGAGAATTTTAAGAAATTTTGGACCCTTGGGCCTTGTTGGTTAGGTCAAAGTCAAAATTTTGGGGTAATTAACTCAAAAATAATATTTTTTGAGTTAATTAAAATTGAATTAAATGATAAATTCGTTTTTTCCCGGAAATTTTAATTTCAACGCTCCGAATTAAAAGATAATTAAATCTTTTGGACGATTGAGATTATTTTGACGAGGATCATCCAAACTAGCCGTTAGAGATCTTGTCCTATAAATTTAGAGGTCTTTCTCATTCTTGAGTCATTCGATCTCAGGATCGTGCACTTGCTCTTAGAAGCTCTTGTAAACTTTTTGAGGAATAAAGCATAAAGACTTTGGGGTTACAAATCTGGATGTTCCTTCTCAGATCTATGTGGTGAATTGTCTCTAAACTCTGCTAATTTGTTTCTTGTATTTTATGGTTGATGGCCTTCATGGATTAATCTGCATACAAGTATCTTGTGCAGTTTTCTGGGTTTATAAAATAGCATTCTGATTTTTTTGCAAAGGTCTCATGTTGTTTTCTTAAATCTCTATCGATCTAAGATTCAGATCTAAGTGTGCAGGGAAAATTTTTTTTAAGGTTGGGCGTCTGGGGAAGTCTTCGGTTGGACTAGCCGACTCTCAATAAACATAAATCTGATAAGCTCTTTATTTGTTAAATTCCAGGTCTATCTTATGATATCTGTGATTTTGCAGGGTTTCAAAAGCTTGTGCATCTCATTTAAAAATTTTAATTTCTAAACTGTGCTAAAATGGATTTCAAATCTAACCATGAGAGTTTTAAATCTGTAAACTAGTTGTAAATTTGTAAATTTTCTTTTAGGACTGTAAGGGTTTAATTGTTCTTGGTGTATGTATCTTTCAGATCCAGCTAGTTTTTTTACAGTTTGTGGGTTTAAATTGAAATTTTTTTTAAGATCCGAGGCAGATCTGACCTCAAACTGCTACTGTGGGCAAGATTTGGCATTATTTGATTTAAAAGAGCATAAGATCTGGGCTTAAAAGAAGAAATTTTAATTTAACTGGGCAGAATTTATGTGTGCTGGGTTTAATCAAAATTATTTTGTTGCTGCACTCTTCCTGTCTGCCTTTTTCTCCTTTTCGATTTCATCTGCCCTTACCTTTCCTCACGTGTCTCTCTGTCAGCCATCCAAACACCTCTTCGAACTCCTCAGCGCTCGATTTTCTTGTTTCTTTCTCCTCTGCTCCACATTGTCCATCGATTTTCCTTAACCTCCATTTCTCAAACGCCTTCCATCTCCAAGCTCGTAGAGCCTTCGATTTGTCCCTTCCTCTAAGTTTTCAATCGCTCTCCATGCCAGATCCTTTCCGCCCTCGATTTCATTTGTCTGCATCACGTTCTCCTCAGCATTTACCTTTCCGTCCAAGCTATATTTTCTCAAATCTGCGGCATTCCTGTATGCGTTTTTAAGCCTTAACCGTCCATTTGTCTCTGGCATCGATCCTTGGCTATCGGCTTTCTATTCCCTGCCCTTATCGATCAACGTTGTCTGCACTGACCGTGGTGCCTTCTGTTCCGTCGTGCCTCCTCCACGCTAACCAAGCTCTTCGCGCCATCAATCTGCCGTCCATACTTGCTCAATCGACCTGCAAACATAAAACGTCTACGCTGCTCCAATTGAAATCGTGCCCTACCTCTTCATCGACTTGCAAGACAAACGCAAACTTTGAAAACGAAATTATTCATATGCGTTTTTTTTTGGGTTTCATAATTCGAATTTTTGAGTCAACTTTTGATGAGTTCTTTGTTTTTCTTTGTTTTAGATTTCAATAGTTGTTTCTTTTATTGTATAGTTTTTAGGCATAGATTTTTTCAAATCGATTTTTTTTCTTTGCGTTAGCGTTTAGTGTAGAAAGTTCAATTTTTAATTTTAGATTTTAAGTTTTGATTTTTTTTTTTGTTTTAGATTTTAATTCTAACTTAGATTTAAATTTAATTTGTTTAGATGATTAGTTAGTTTAGCTTTTAGAATTTGATTGTTAGTCTTGTTTCAAATTTAATTTTTAGTTTTAGCTTTAGCTTTTAGATTTTAATTTTTTTTTTAGGTTTCATTTAGTTTTAATTCTAGTTGTGTTTTAATTTAGATTTAGATTGTTTGAGATAAAAAATAAAAATAAAATAATAATAACAAAAGAAAAAATAAAAAATTCCAAAAATCCTTAAAAAATTCCAAAAATCCTTAAATAGTCAAATGTGTTGAAATTTTTCTATCTAAAGTTTTGACTATAGAAACATTTTCTGGATCGAAATTAATTGAAGCATCATAAATCTGGAGATATTGCAAATATCTGGCCTTTTCATCTTGTGATAATATTGTTGTGGGTTTAAGATATTTTAATGCATGGTTGTGGTGTTTTCAAATGAATATCATTGTGATCAATCGTGTTTTAATAAGCAGCAGTTAATCGTCACTTACTCGTTTATAATTGCATAACGGGATTCTGTTTGACTACATAAGGCACTGGTCTTAAACGTAAAATCTAATTTAGATTTGTGGAATCTCGTTCGTTTTATCAGGTATTTGATGTTTTAGCTGTGTCTCATGGATTCGTCATCCTCATTTATAATAGGGTCTACCTCTCTTAGCTTGCAAGGAGACAGCTTAAATAAAGAGATTGGGGATAAGAGTGACAACCCCCAGTCTGAGCCGTTGTCGCGGTGCCTTGACAATCTGTGCGACAACAAAGTCAAAAGGAAGATGGAAAGGTTATTGTTAGCTTTCAAGGTGCTCCAAAAGTGTTTACTGTTCATCAGCGTTTGTCATTGATGTCAACCCAAGCAACACCAGGGGCTAACCCAATATTGAATGGGAATTTTGACCTACCAAATTAATATATTCGGGATCAATAATGCTTTTGATGGTTTCTACTTGTCGAGATGTTTCCGTTGATATATGGCACGCCATGTAATTCTTCACGGTTTGAGAGATATTCATTTTTGAAGTTTGTACCCCCAATTAGTGGGCTAAAACCCTATGGGGTTGGGGCATGGGTCATTGAAAAGTCATAATTAATATTTTTTAAGCTCATTAAATCCCTCCCACGTTCACTTGTTGAAGCCCCTCTCAACCTAAGCATTTATATAAATTGTGATCCTCATTTCCTCCTTATGTAAGGGATTTCGCCATCTGAAACAGGTCATCATGACATTTGCGCTCTAACTTTTTTTCTACGAAGGTTCAGAAGCTGAAATTTTTATGAGGCGAAGCCGAAAACTTGAGGAAGCTGCTGTAAAAATTTCAGATCAAGGTGCGCAATATTTTTGGAGATATGATCTGTGGAAGTCAGGGTTTTTGCAGGCTCCTGAAATTCATCTCAAAGAAGTGACCTTGGTAAAATCGTCATAACTCTCTCTGAGTATTGGATTGGAATTTTGTAAAAATTGGTAGATAGTGCATAGTCTGTATTTTTCGCTCTATCAATTTCAGATCCAAATGAAGAAATAGTGACACGTGGCATGCCGTACAAGTGCGCTCTATTGAAACAGTCCATAATTAGGGCATTGTGAGAGATTGGGTATAACTCTCTCTTGAAGAATCCAAATTGCGTCAGACCTGTGGCATTGGAAAGACGACTCAGAGGACTACTACAGGACCGAAAATCAGATATTGAGGATCTGAAATAACAGAGATACACTAGATTCAATATCAAGCTCCTAGAAGGCAAAGAAAAAGCTAGATCATGTGTTGTCAAGGGTTGCAAAGGACCAGACTTTCTAGGGCAGCAAAGCAAAGCAAGGTGCAGCAAAGGGTAGCATGAAAAGAGCGGCGACCAAGGTGCATAACAGCAACAAGAAATTCATCATATGAAGTCTTCAAGTGGGCAGCACTGCATACAATCATTGTAAAGGTATCTTTGTACTAAGTCATTGTAAATACATTATTGTAAAAATTGTACTAGTGTCTATCTGCCAAGGTTTGAAGAGGCAGTGTTGGGAGGTCTAGGATCACCATTAGGTGGTTGTGTCAAAGTTGGGGTTATGGTCTAGTATATCTTCTTCTTCTACATCATTCTATATCATTGTAAGAGTGGACCATTTTCCACAGTGCGGAGTCCATTCTTCTTTTATTCTTCTATAGGGTGGTAGGGTGGTGCTAGGGTGAGTTGTAGCTCATTGGGTGTTGGAGCATCCATTCAGTTGACTACTGAAGAATCTCGGGCGTTGGAGTGTCCATTCAGTGGGAGCTAGAGAAGAATGCTTTTCTAGATTCTAGGAAGTTGGAGCTTTATTTTCAATTGGAGTTGAATATTAAAGAATTATTAGAAAAGCATTAGGTGGTTTTTGTCCCGGAGTGGGTTTCCACCTTAAAAGCTGTGTGCATTTGTGTTCCTCTTGTTTGCTGCTATCATTGTACAAACACTGATAATAATTGAAGATTAACTAATGCTCTAATTGAAAGGAATATTGATTCACCCCCCCCCACCCCTCAGTATTTCCAACATTTACAACATGCTTGGGGATGCTTAATGAGATTCAATCCCTAGATGGTCAGTGATGGAATAACACATGGGAGATGATTTGTGATGCACATTGGAAGTAGATTGCTCAACAATTGCTTGACCTTAATTGGGTACTTGCTTAGCATTCTTCCCTAGGGTGTTGAAGTTTTCTTAACTTAGGGGACATGCTTCATGAAGGCCTCATGTACAAGCACACTTGCTTGGAGGATGACCTATATAGGTGTCCTTAATTGGGTGCTTGCTTGGCATTCTTCCCTGGGGTGTTGAAGCTTTCTTAACTTATAGGGGCATGCTTCTTGATGGCCTCATGTACATCTATACTTGCTTAGAGGATGCCCTATATAGGAGGTGTGTTGTGCATCTTGGAGCTTGCTTGGAATTCTTCCCTGGGGTGTTGAAGTTTTCTTAACTTAGGTGACATGCTTCATGATGGCCTCATGTACATGTATACTTGCTTAGAGGATGCCCTATATAGGAGGTGTGTTGTGCATCTTGGAAGAGGGGATTAGGGCCTAAATAGCATGGGGTAGCTAGGATTCCTGGATGAAGGCTTGGAGTTGGCTCAAGGATTAATTAGTTATGACAGTGCTCCTACCACCTACCAGGAGTGGACGCAAAGGAGTACATGGCTTAAAAGGAGCAGTGGAATCTGTGTCCGCTTGTGATGGAGACATGTAGACACACCACACCATTTGTAGTGTTGGCAAGAAAAGAGGTCTCAGGGGGAGACCCAGGTTCAGAAAGGTGGCCAACAAGGGTTACCGCAATAGTCTAGCACAACGTCGGCATTTTCACCCTACTCCGAGGAACAGAGTGTCTCACCCGAGGCGTGCCACGACCTTACTAAGGCTAAGGTTGGGTCACGTATCAATCAAGCATGGTAAATGCGCAAACCACCCATAACTTTACTTCGAATAAGTGTAAATACCAGACAGATAACAGTACTCATGATCTTGATCAGAATGATAAACAAAAATTCAAAATAGCTGTATATCCCACTAAACCATAAAACAAGACAGAACTCGTATATCCCACTAAACCATAACACAAGACAGAACTCAGAACAGCAGCCTTATATTAGAAAGTGATGCATTAATAGCAAAAGACTATTACAACACTCCTCAGAGCGTGCCTGGCAAAACTGATTACAATCGCAGTACAAGATATAGAACAGAATGATGAGAGAGAGAGAACAGAACAACATGAACAGAGCTCTCCTACGGCTCCTGCTCCCTGATCCCTATTGAGCCAACCTTCTCTTTTCGCTGATCGGCTACCTATTTGGTCCATCGCCAGCGTGACTGAAAGTTCTTCCTTCTTTTCCGCTCGGCTATTTGCTGCTTTCCCTGATTGTTGGGAATCCCACTGATTGTCTTCTGCCACTTCCCTTTGCCATATGTACCTGCTTCCGCAATAGTCGCGCCACCTGCCCTTCACTCCTTCGCAACTGTGACAGCTCTCTGTCTACCGTGGTTGCGCTCCGCCACCTGTTCTCCACAACACAAAATTGTTTAATTTCAAAACAAGGGCCCCAACAGGCCCCGACCACATCCTATTGACTCGTCCCAAGTCAACTGTTTCCTATCGCCTCGGTTTCCATTGGTCCACTTGACTCCGTGGCCCGTTCTGTCTACTACTCCTCTGCGTGCCCACACAAGGGCCCCAACATGTAGATACAACGTCTTGGGGCCCTTATTATGCACATCACCAAGGAGCATCACACATGTACTCTTGGAGTGGAGCACTTTACTTGTGTTGGCCTACAAAAACATTTATTATAGTTTGTTTGCAAGGGCTTGGGCCTAAATATTATTGTTGGTCTCTATTGCCCCTGTAATTTAAAAAAAATGCTCATGGGTTGAGTCAAAGGGATAATTGACTCCAGGGCTGAGGTGGACATGCTACTTGGGACAGCTGGCAAACAAGGGGCAAAAGATTAAGTGGCACCATGTGATTGGCTCGCAAGACTTGATAGGCAAACACCAAAAATTTGAAGAGGGTAGCATCATTGATGAAGCACTATTGAGGAAGGGGACTAAAATATGGATAAAAGAGTTGAAGAATGAAAAACCTTTATGTGGTTGAATCCAAAATCATATGTTGTGAGCTTTGAGGGGAGCCCTACCCGTGACAATGATGATCACAAATGTGAAAGAGACAAAATTGTTGTGGTTCATGCGATTGAAGGGCATCATTTTGATGACAGTTTTGCTGCTTGTTTTGTTTGAGGAAATAATGCAAATATAAACTAATGTGCACAGAACCAATAACTCAAAGGGCAAACAAATGTTGCCCTCCCCATTGGATTTGTTTTACAACATGGAGATAGCATTGCTTTCTTGGTTGAGGGACACACTTGTATTGCAAAAACAAAGAAGCTACCAAAAAAAAATACAACAGCAACCCTGATTTCCACCTTGATCTGGATTTATGCTCCAGAATATCTTATTTAATGACTACGATGAAAGTTGAGAACAGATATTCAAGGACGAATAAGGACATGTTCCAGATCTAAAAAGGGATGAAGAGTTTCAAGGCTTTATAGATATTACGCAAAATTATGTTGATGTTAAAAACAAAGCTAGAATGTGAAAAGCTTCTAAGCCTTGATGACTCTACAATAGGTTTAATCACTGTGAACAGATATGTAATGAATTTTCAAAGAATTGGCATGGAAAAAACAATACAAACCTAAAATGCAATAATGAAAAATAGCGCAAGGTCTCTTGGCAAGATGATGGGCAACAATTCCCACATATATGGTGGGAATAAAGAGATCATCTTTGAGGAAAAGCCAGTTGATTTCAAGTCCCATGTTGTTTTCTAACATTAAAAGGGGTGGATGCTCATATTATCAATTATGAAAGCATCAACTCACAATCAGCCCACTAAAGTCATAAACCAAATTTAATGTACTTCAAGGATGCTCCAGCTCCAAGTTGTGGAACCAGAAACAGCAATCTTGTTTATGTCGGCAAGGAAATCCAAGCAAAGAAAAAAGGATTGATGAAGCTGATCAAGATTGTTTAGCTCTTCTTACAAAAAGGACAAAATATGTCCAATCTAAATTTCCGGTAAACCATAGCATAAAAACATCGATTATGACCAAATTTGAAAATATTTTGGATGTACGAGTTCAATGAATAAAACAAATGATTGTCATATGATAAGAGTACATGGAGAACTTAAATTCATAAAAAAATAGGACATAGACTCGCATAGATCAGGCTGCGTAAGTAAACCTGCACTACACTACACTATCTGGATCTTTTACCGCAGCAGAGATATTGAGATTGGATCTCTTACCACCAAACTCCCAAACTCCCTTTGGGGGACAAATTCAATAGGGCACTTCCCACAGGCCAGCCACTAACCCAGGCCTGAAAACAAACCGTTGGGTGATCTGAACACTATACTAGGGCTGGAAAACAAACCGATAGGTCATCTGGTCATCTGTTCTAAGTACGAATTGGGTCTATATTTCTAGATGCAATATAGTTATGGAAGTGAAGGATTTTGAAATTAGAGTAAAGAGAATATTTCAGAATTTAGGTCCTAAATATCAAAATTGCAGTCGAATTTCCTATAAATCTCTAAACACAAACAAGTTTGTTTTCATTCAATCTAACTTCCTTATAGTAGAAGACCAAAAAAAAACAATATGTAAATACCTTGCTGCCGAAAGAAGTCCTCGCTGCAGCAGCAGCCCTGAAATTCATTGGATTATAGCTCCCGGGGCAGTAGATTTGTCAGTTCCTTCCTGTTTATAAAAAATTAACCCATCAAAATATATTACAGAAAGGGGATGAATTAAAACACAATGGAAGACATGACTCATTTCGGTATTTGACACTCACTCTGTGAAGGCATCATTTAACCATCAACAGTCACTTCATATTCTCCTCTGCCACAGAGTCTGCTCTCTCTCTCTCAAACTCACAGACATGAACATCACAATAAAAAACACATCACATTCACAAACACATCACATTGACACACTGCACTACACAAACAAAAAACACATCACATTAACAAACACAAATACATCACAGAGCGCGCTCCACAAACACATCACAATGACGAGTAGAGAAAGAGAGATCCTCTCTTGTAGCATTCTCTGTTAGAACCTAGTAGTTAAACCTCTGAACAATCTTAATTGTGTTAAGCTCCGCCACCCCAAATCGTCCTCGCACTGCAATTCCAAACACCAAACAACTGGAAACCTGCAATTCCAAACAACTGGAAACCTCAGCATAATATACATGATCAGTGCCATGTTTAACCACAATGTGGTTATAAATATAACTGGAGCTGCAACTATATATGAATCTAACGATGGGATACAATAGAATAACAATAATATACCTGAAAGGAGATGTGATTATCTCTTGGATTGATTTCAGTTTCCTTTGGTTCGCGGATTGCAAAAGATGACTGTCTATTCCCTAATTAAACAACCTGCATCGTTAACGAAGACAGACACCGGAATCAATTAAATACGGATTACAAATATGTTGCTTAGCAGATACAATGGGATCGTAATGGGAAACATATTATAGTTACCAGGCTCCATTGAAGTCGAATGATCCGGGTCTATTGACGCAAACAAAACCGAGGACGTTTTCATAAAATTTGATGGAATCCTGAATCGATATGCAGCCGAGAGAAACATGGTTCGGAGACTCTTCAGAAACAGGGCAAAATGAATGCACTATTCCTTTTATGTTGTTTCCTCAGCTGAAGGTTGTGATGGTTGTGATGGGGAGCTGTGGTTCCGAGTTTCAGATATGCATTGGCATTTAAAGCCCTAGTTAAATTTCTGTTCTGACCCAGGTTATATTGGCGTCCTCTACAACATCCCTTCCGTTTTTTGACAAGGTCTTACAAATGTGCCAGATCACACTCGCATTCTCTGCTAAACCCCAATTGATGAACCTCTGGATACTCTTAACGGTGCGAAGCTCCGGCACCTCAAATGGTCCTTCCACTGCAATTCCAAACAAGTGGAAAACCTCAGCATAAAACACATAATCAGTACCATTTAACATCTGAAGCTGCAACTACATTTGAATCTGACGATGGGATACATTAGAATAACAATAATATACCTGAGAGGAGATGTGATTATCTCTTGGACTGATTTCAGTTTCCTTGTGTCCGCAGATTGCAAAAGATGAATGCCTGTTCCGTAATTAAACAACCTGCATCGCTAAAGAAGACAGACAGCGCAATCAATTAAATACCGATCACAAATAAGTTGCTCCGCAGATACAATGGGAACGTAATGGAAAACATATTACAGTTACCAGGCTCGATTGAAGTCGAATGGTCCGGGTATCTTGACGTCGAAAAACACTTTGATGGAATCCTCGACCTATCTGCAGCGGAGAGAAACTTGGTTCAGAGACTTTAGAAACCTCACTATAGGGCAAAATGAATGCAGTATCCTCATATATGTTCAGCGACAAGGCAAAATGAATGCAGTATCCTCATATATGTTGTGATGGCGAAGCTGTCATTCCGACTATCTGATTTGCCTTGAAGACCTGTTAAACATCTGTTCTCGTTCTGACCGAGGTTCTGTTCCCGCGCGTGTCTCTGCAACATCTTGCTTTTTATAACCTGACAACAAAAGCGCCACTTGTTACAAAAGTGCCACATCACACAGTTAGAAAATTCAAATGCAATGCCATCTGTTTCAGTAATCATTAATATTTTAATATAATCTTTTAAGTAAGGATTAATATTTTAAGTAATCTTTTAATATAATCTTTTAAGTAAGGATTAATATTTTAATCTAATCTTTTAAATAAAGATCAATCCATTTTTTAAAGTAATATTAATATTTTAATCTAATTTTCTTTTAAGTAAAGATTAATAATTTAATCTAATCTTTTAAATAAAGATCAATCTATTTTTTAAAGTAATATTAATGTTTTAATTTAATCTTCTTTTAAGTAAATACTAGTGTTTTAATCATATCTTTAAGTAAAGATTAATATTTCAATCTATTTTTTTAATTAATATTAATATTTTAATTTAGTCTTCTTTATATTTTAATTTATTTCAATCTAATTTTATAAGTAATGATTAATATTTATTAATTTATAGTATTTTTGTTTGATAGAGAAACATTTAGAGGGTGTGCATGGCTAGGATTTATAATGGCTAAAAGTCATTTTGAATGGAATTGTGTGATAACAAGTGCATATAATAGACATGAGGATCATAGTTGTTTTAGTATGTAATGAAGTAATAATAGCATTTTATATGATATATTAGTGAATGTAATGATATGTTATTGTATGTAATGTATTTTGGTTTGAAGCAGATGGCAGAGATTTTCTTCAAACAGTACGTTTTTTTCCTTGAAGCAGTCAAGCGATTTGGGTTTACTAGTAGTTGATCTAACATGCAGGAGTTATTATGGTTGAGGAAAAAGAGGTTGACTATGATATAGTTAGCACTCAAGGCAACCCTATTTTCGGCAATATTCTTGCACTCATAGATTCTAGGGTTGGTAGGGATCAAACTCGTGTGGGGTTGGATTGGCATTTTGTATCTTCTGGAGACGTTGCCACAGTGGAGGCATGGTCCATGGGTTCGTGGGCAGTCGAGTTAATTTCCCCTTTATCAGGGACTTTGGAAATTGTTTTTGTTCCTCCACCTTGTCAGGTAAGTGATGGAGGTTTTCGAGATAATCTTTAGGGATTTTCCCCTAATTTTCATGTCACTTTCTAGTGACTTGCAAACTTCTCTAGGGTCGGGTCAGTTTGATTTAACCAAGGTAAATGACCCTTTCATGCATAACGGTTAAGGTTTGACTAGAGTTGAGTCTTCAAGTTTATTGGAGAAATTTTTCTACCCTCACATTTTTTTCCTTGTCAGATTGGTGCTAGTCAAGTGCAGTCTGGTGGTTTTCAGTGGGTTTCAAGTTCCTTTCCTAGCCCCTCCCCCAAATGCTATCGACATTAAGGCACAGGCGGTTGGAGGTTCAAGAGTCGGAGACCAAGGGCACAAAGAACCAACTGTTGAGGATTCAAACACCCCACAAAACTGGGGATCCAAATTGGGGGGGATGAAAAAAAAAAAGGATGGGATTGTAAAAGGGAAAGACCCTCTGCAAAGTTAAAGCTGGGTTTAGGGGTGGATGTGAGGATGCACCAGGTAGCGGCAATGGCGTACAGGACATTGGTTGGAAGGACACAAGGTAAGAAATTCAGCATAAAGACATTGGAGAATTGGATGGCTACAGAAGTAAGCCCCCTTGTTTCAAATTCATTTGAGATTTTCCTTCATTCGAGGGATTGGATCCAAAATGATTTTCACTCCCACGAGGAAGCTCTCACAATCTCAGAGCATGTCTGGAATATAGACTTCTCACAAGTTATTTTCAATTTTTGGTCCCCTCTTTTCGATGTGAATCAAGAACAGCTAGATGTGGTCCATATATGGGTTCGTCTACTTTGTTTTCCCCCGAATTTGTGGAAGCCAAATATTTTCCATGATGTGAGCAACAATTTGGGCTCATATTTGGATGCAAATTTTTCTTATTTGCAAACAAAAGACAAATCAATGGCTAGGGTGTGGTAAATGTCGACTCAAGGGAAGGGTTATCTAGATATCTTGATATGGGAGAAGGCATAATTAGTCCTCAACCATTTGACAATGAGGGAGTTCCTTTTCGCTGTCGAACGTGTCGCAAATATGGCCATACTATGAAATTTTACAATTTTCCTCTTAAGAAGAAGAAGGCCTTAAAAGACCCCTCTCATAATCAGTCTTAGACTACTCAACATCCTTTCGTTCCTTAGTTTTATCAACTAACATTTGCTCCTCCCCTTCTTCCCAAGGAACATCTTACTAGAGCGACAGCCTCTCCTCAGAGTCCATATAAGCATGCAAAGGGAATTGTGCATGGGAATGAAGAGGGCAACTCACTTCAAGCAAATACTTCGGGCAATATTTTGTTCTCTTCCCTTGGTACATCTTTCTCTTATCCCCTTATTTCTTTTCTTGTCGATTCTTTTTTTTTAACTAGGAAAAGATTGGGATTCACTTTCTTCATGTAGCCTATCTCTGGAGTCTTGTTCTTCGATCACATCCCTTAGTATGCCTTAAGTTACCTATGTATTTCCTATGCAAGTTTGTAATCCCTATTCTCCTTTAGTCTCAGTTTCTCGAGCCCTCTCTAAGGATTTGTCTGGAAGTCTTATCCTCCATAATCTCCGCAATAAACAAATCTTAACTCAACCAGGGGGGTTTTGGGGGGGTCCTGGGAAGATTGATTTAAACTATGGGTTTAAAAAGGGCAGAGCCTGAAAATCCTACCTCTCTAAGGCCAAAGAGAAGGCTTAATTTGATTGGTAGCTCGAAGACAATAATATATTAATGGGGCACTTAGAGTAGTGGTTGCTTAGGGAGGTGTTTCCCAATGAAAGTTCATTCTTTTAATTGCGCATAATTGGCAAGCTCCTCTAAAAAACTTGCCATCGAGAAATTGGTTCTCAATTACAACCCATAAATTATGATATTGCAATAAATATTGAGTGAAAGTACAGATGTTGTTCATCTACTAGTATCTTTATTCATGTCCTAGATGCTCATGGGCGTCCGGGTGGCTTGGTTATTGGGTGGAATTCACATCAGTTAAAACCTCTTAATTGTTGGAGTATTCGCTCTAGTATAGGGCTAAAGTTATTTTCCTTTGAGCTAGATATTTATTTATTTGTAGTAAATGTGTATGGGCCAAATTTTGATCGTAAGCTATTATGGGACTCTTTCTTTGCACATCCCGTCATCTTCAGAGATTCTTTGATTATTGGGGGGGGCTTAAATTTTTCTTTGGGGGAGTCAGAGTTGTGGGAACCTAGGGCTATGCTTGACCTGCTTTCTAGTTATTTTGTTCATAACTTGGTTGCTAATAAGATGTTTGGTATTGAACCTGCAAAGGTCAAACCTACTTAGAGAAATTGTAGAATTGGATTAGAAAGAGTTGCCAAAAGACTTTTCATATGCTAGAATCTCGGGTGGATAGGCTCAATCTAGTCTGTCAATGGATTGGGGATGGAGGTGAATCAAATCACTTACCTATACTTATGGACATAAAAGGAGGGTTCAAAAATCCTGCAACTCCTTTCAATTGAACTCTCCCTAGCTGAGAGAATAGGATTTTTTTATCTCTAGTGAAAGAACACTGGAAATCCTTTGATCCTTCAGTCAGTCTTGCTATGGCTTCTCAATTTGAACATAATTTAAGGAACATAAAATCACACCTTAAGGTTTGGGCTCATCACAAGAGGGAGAAAGAGGCAAAATATCATCTGAAAGTGGAACATGAACTCCGAGTTTTGTCTGAGGAGGGGGAGGGGGGTTTTACCACAAATGATTCAAAGGAATCTTTACTCTCTCTTAAGAAAAGGAAGAGGGATATTGGAGTCTAGGGAAGCAACTCGGTGACTGAAAAGTAGAGCGATATGGATGGAATGCAAGGATGAAAACACAAAGTTTTTTCATGTCTCTACCAAAGGGTGAAAATTGGAAAATTCCATTTGGATCATGAATGATCCAGAAGGCATAGAGATCTCCTTATTTGAAGGATTTGAAGATATGGGGAAGACACATTTTCAAAGCTTGTTTAGTGAGGTTGATGAAAATCCAATAATGGAAATGCTCCAAGTAGTTCAGTTATTCCCTAGATATATAAATGAGTAGGATCAAGATTCTTTGTTAGTTTAGGTCCTTTCCACTTTTGTTAAGGACAAAAGTCGTGGTCCATATTTGTGGGTGGTCAGAGCTTTTACGGCTCTGTTTGAGTTTATTAGGGTTGATATTCTCAAAGTGGTAAAAGAGTCCAAGAAAATGAAATCAATTTGGTCGCATTCAACTCCACTTTTATTGCACTTATCCCCAAGGCAGAAAACCCTCAGTCTTTGAAGATTTTCAGCCCATTTCTTTGCTTAACGATATTTATAAGGTTATAGCAAAAGTTATTGCCTAGAGAATCAAGCCATTCCTTTCAAGGTTTATCTCAAAGGAGCAATTTGGTTTTTTGGAAGGGAGACAAAGACATGAAGCTATTAAGGTAGCTCAATAAGGATTGCATAGTATAAAATTTCATAAATTGAGAGCGGTAGTTCTTAAAATTGACCTTTCTAAAGCATTCAACATGGTCAATTGGTTTTATCTTAGACTTATTCTCACTAACAGTGGGTTTCTTCCTGCTTTTGTCAATTGGATCATGGCATGCATTCGATTTGCTTCTATCATAGTGTTGATCAATGGTTCGACATCACCATTTTTTCATGCCCAGGAGGGAGTGAGACGGGGTTGTCCCTTATCTTTGCTCATATTTCTTCTCATTGCAGAAGGCCTTAGTCAATTACTATTCATTTCCAAAGATAGAGTTGAGTTCCATGGAGTATGTATCTTTCAAGTTCTTGTTGAAACTCACTTACTTTGTGTTGATGATAAACTCATCTTTTATGATGGATCTCTTCATGTGATCGGTCTTTTCGGGTTGCTGGAAAATTGTTTGAAGTTTTAGAAATTTTTGGGAAAGCAACTCGCATGAAAATCAATGATAGAAAATCTATTATTTCCAACCAAAATCTAGGGTACGAGGAGATGATGCATCTTAGAAGATCGTTCCCTTTTGAAACGAGAGGTTTTGAAGAAGGCATAAAATACTTGAGTTTCCATTTGAAGCCCAGTGATTACAAAAATGCAGATTGGAGCTGGGTCTTGGTGAAACTAGAAAAAAGGCTTAAAAGTTGGATATTCCTGTGGCTTTCTAGGGTATGGCATTTGGTCATTATGAAATCTGTATTGGAGGAAATTCTAGTATATTGGATGTCTCTAGTGTCGATTTCTAAGGGTACCTTAGAAAAAGCAAGAAGACTTTGTTTCTCATTTTTGTGTGTTGGCCAAAAGGATCATTTTGTGGTTATGTGGGTCAAATGGCAGTGTATTGCTTGGCCAAAGTTTCTAGGTGGTTAGGGCCTAAAAATTGTTTTATCTTTCTCATCGACTTTGGTAGCTAAATGCAATTGGTGATTAATATCCTTGGAAAATTTATGGACACAAGTGGTCATTAAAAAATACATCACCCCTTTTACTCTAGATGAATGGATTTGCCTTAAGGTCAAACCTTGATTAAATATTTCTATAGTGTGGAGGGATGGTTTAAATGGCTATGAGCTCATTAACTCAATCCTGGCTTGGAAAGTGGGAGATGGGCAGAAAGTCTAAATTGGTGTAGACCCTCAGATTAGCTACATGGATTCATTCACACTATCTCAATCACACATTAACTTGCTTCGGGATAGAGTTTTCTCTAGGCTCAACCAAATTTCCCACCCCCACACTACAACTTTATCACAACAGGGTTAGATGTAAACAAGGGCCTTGGGGATGGAAGGTGATCAGAAAGTAGAATGGAAAATATTCTTGATAATGCTTCAACTATCTCATGTTCATCTAATTAAAGTTGACAATGAATTAGTACTAGTACATTCTCCCTATGGAAGTTACATAAGAGGGAGAAAGAGGCAGAGGATCTTCTGAAAGTGGAACATTAACTCTGAGTTCTATCTAAGGAAGTGGAGGAGGGTTTTACCACACATTATTAAAAGGAATCTCTACTCTCTCTTAAGAAAAAGAGGAGGGATATTGGAGTCTAGGGAAGCAACTCGGTGACTCAAAAGTAGAGCGATATGGATTGAATGCAGGGATGAAAACACAAAGTTTTTTCATGCCTCTACGAAAGGGTGAAAATTGGAAAATTCCATTTGGAGCATGAATGATCTAGAAGGCATAGATATCTCCTCATTTGAAGGATTTGCAGATACGGGGAAGACACATTTTCAAAGCTTGTTTAGTGAGGTTGATGAAAATCCAATAATGGAAATGCTCCAAGTAGTTAAGTTACTCCCTAGATATATAAATGAGTAGGATTAAGATTCTTTTTTAGCTGAGGTCCTTTCCACTTTCAGAAGAACAAAATTCCTGGCCCAAATTGGTGGGTGGTCGAAGCTTTTACAACTTTGCTTCAATTGATTGGGGCTAATATTATCTAAGTGGTAAATGAGTCCAAGAAAATGGAAGATTTATGGCCGCCTTCAACTCCACTTTTATTGCACTTATCCTGATCTGGGCTAATGCAGGAACGCAATAAAATACATAAATAAACATAAACGCAGAGATCCAGCAAGAGTAACACTTCATTTCATTAATATCAAATACTGAAAAATGCTTACACACAGAATGGAAAATAAACCAGCTCAGGCGATGGTAGCTTATCTTTGAGAATATATGTGGCATTTACATGCCTCTGAACTATGCTACAATGAGGCTCAAGGGCCTTTTTATTATTGAACAATAAGAAAAACCATAAACAACTAAAACCCTAACCCGAGGATATGTAACACCAATCGTTTGGGCCTTTTTGGGGTTAGTTGGGTAGCCAACTTCCCGAGGTCGTAACTTGATCATATTATATCCATTTGGCACATATGATACCTGGTTAGAAATATCTCTCCGAGGACTACAGGTATTGCTGTAGTCCCCTACCTTCAACTACAGGACTGCAGCAGACCGCAAAAAAAAACAAAAACAAAAACAAAAAACAAAAACAAAACAAAAACAAAAACGTTGTTTAGGGGGTCAAAATTGCTCCGGATGTTCAGGACCCGAAAATTGCTAAAAATAGTAAATAAGAAAATTGATGAAACTGTCTAGGTGGAATAGGCGGGTGGCCACCAATATCCACCTGTATCATATCCACAAGGTGGATAACCCTCAATCTTTTAAATATTTTCAACCCATTTCTTTGCTTAACACCATTTATAAGGTTATAGCAAAAGTTATTGCACGAAGAATCAATCCCTTCATTTCAAGGTCTATCTCAAAGGAGCAATTTGGTTTTTGGAAGGGAGGAAGATACATGAAGCTATCGAGGTAGTTCAAGAATGATTACACAATATAAAAATTCACAAATTTAAAGCCATAGTTCTTAAAATTGACCTTTCTAAAGCACTAAATATGGTCAACTGGTTTTATCTTAGACATATTCTCACTGAGATCGGGTTTTTGTGTGCTTTTGTCAACTCGATCATGGCATGCATTCAATCTTCTTCTTTCGTAGTGTTGATCAACGGTTCGGCATCACCATTTTTTCATTCCCAGAGGGAAGTGAGACAGGTTTATCCCTTATCTTTGCTCCTATTTCTTCTCATTGGAGAAGGCCTTAGTCAGTTACTATTTGTTTCCAAAGATTGAGGTGAGTTCCATGAAATACATACCTTTCAAGGTCTTTTTGAAAATAACTTACTTTTTCTTGATGATATACTCATATTTTGTGATGGGTTCTTCTTGTGATGGGTCTCTTCGGGATGTAGACAAATTGTTTGAAGTTTTAGCAATTTTTGGGAAAGCAACTCACATGAAAATCAATGACAGAAAATCTATTATTTCCAACCAAAATCTAGGGTATGAGGAGATGATGCATCTTATAACATCGTTCCCTTTTGAAACGAGAGGGTTTGAAGAAGGCCTAAAATACCTGAGTTTCCATTTGAAGTCCAATGATTACACAAATGCATATTAGATTTGGGTCTTGGTGAAACTAGACAAAAGGCTTAAAAGTTGGATCTCCATGTATCTTTCTAGGGTTGGGAATTTAGTCCTTGTGAAATCTATGCTGGAGGAAATTCCAGTATATTAGATGTCTCTAGCGCAGATTTCTAAGGGTACCTTAGAAAAATCAAGAATAATTTGTTTCTCTTTTTTGTGGGCTGGCCAAAAGGATCATTTTGTGGTTCTGTGGGTCAAATGGCAGTGTATTGCTTATCCAAATCTTTTAGGTGGTTAGGGCCTGAAAAATATTTTCTCTTTCTCATCAAATTTTGTATCCAAATGCAATTGGCAATTAATCTCCTTGGAAAATTTATGGACTCAAGTTGTAATTCAAAAATACATTGCCCCTTTTACTCTGAAGGAATGGATTTTCCTTAAGGTCAATCCTTGACTAAATATTTCTATAGTGTGGAGGGTTGTTTTAAATTTCTATGTGCTCATTAACTCAAATCTGGCTTGGAAAGTGGGAGATGGGAAGAAAATCTAAATTGGTATAGACCCTTGGACTAGCTACAAGGATTCAGTCAGACTATCTTAGTCGCACATTAACTTGCTTCGGGATAGGGGTTTCTCTAAGCTCAACCAAATTGCCCACCCCCACACTACAACTTTATGGCAATAGGGTTAGATGTCAATAAGGGCCTTGGGGCTGGAAGGTGAGCAGAAAGTAGAATGGAAAATATTCCTGATAATGCTTCAAATATCTCATGTTCATCTAATTAAAGTTGATGATGAATTAGTATTGGTACATTCTCCCTCTGGAAATTACATGCCAAAGCTTGGGTATGTTCATCTTAGCCTGGAGATCCAACAACATGAATTAGCTTGGTCTTGGAAAAACATATGGACAATAAAATTTCCATTAAAGGCAAGCATTTTTATGTGGTGTATTATGCATAATAAGGTACCCATCCACGACACAATGCAAAAGGGATTTAAGATTTGTCATGTTTGGTGTTATTTATGCATATCTAATGAAGAAAACATTGAACATATTTTTATGGAATGTGCATATACAGTACAGGTATGGAATATTTGTAAAGCTTCTTTGGAGACTGCTTGTTCTTGGGCATGCACAAATCTGGAAGAGTGTTGGAGGCATTAGTTTCAAAATCATAATTGTTTCATAAAAGTATTTACCTTTGATCATTGCTTAAGGTGTTTGGTTGGCATGTAACAAATGCATCTTTCAAGATTCCTTCCCTTCTTCAGAAAAGGTTGTTGTAGAAGGTTTATCAATACTCTCTTTTTTCCCACAACCACAAATTAAAAAACAACCTCGTTAGGTTGTTTTTCATAATCCTGATCAATCTTTTCCTTGGGAATATTTCGATGGGGCATCCCAAGGGGACACTCTCAAAAGTGGAGGGAGTTTTGTCCCTTTTCTTTCCCCAATCCACTTCTTTCATGCCAAGATGGATTTTTGTAGTGGAACCAACAATTATGCAGAGCTCCTAGCACTCAAAGCATTGATGGTTTTTGCAAAAGATAAGGGATGTGACCATATTCAAGTCTTTGGGGATTCTTCGTTAGACATCAAATGGGTCAAAGAAAAACATTTGTGTCAAAACTTACTTCGTATTCCTATTTGAAATGATATTTTTAGGATCAAGAACTCTTTTTCATATTTCACTTGCAAACACATATTTAGGGAGCGAAATGTTGTAGCATATCATCTATCTAAAGAATGTATAGACATCGTTCGAGGCCCCTAACACATCATTGAGTTCATAGGGGAGGAACACTTTTAGTTTTACCATAATCCATTTGTGGACGAGGATCTTCCTGAAAATTTTGTTTGAAACCTCTTTCTAATTTTTTGGAACTCTACTACATAAGCTTTTTCAAAATATCCCAAGAATGTTTCTTTTATGGTTTTGTTTGGGAGGTTTTTACCTCACATAATTTATGTAAAAAATCGTACATGTACTTGGCACTTATAGAAAATACATTTATGTTTGTCTTCTGATGCTATAGGGGGGCCTAGGCACATCCTCAGGGATACACATTTGGTAGTGTATATGTTGAATGTAATTTTATTTTGAATGAATAAAATTACGATTTCTTTAGGAAAAAAATGTAATGAATTCACAATAATATTTTAATGTAATTATTATTATAGATTTATTTTAATGTAATATAATTTAAAATAAGCTATTCATTTAGAGGCAAGTATAGCCATAAAATTACATAAGTGAGAATGCAATATATTCAAAATTCATTAATTCTTTAAGTGTATTTAATAATAGTTTTACAATTACTTGTATATTAAATTGCATACTATGAGGAGAGGAGAGGAGAGGAGAGGGGATGCCAATTCCATTAGGAATTCAAAAATGAAAGTAATAAAAAGAATCAAGGTCCCTTGATCGTTCCAATACCCTTCAAAGTCAATGCAATGTTTAGCATTTGATAAGTATTGTGAGTTGAAACAAGGTAACTCATAGGGGAAAGCATAACTGGCTACAAGACGAACAACCTTGAAATGTGACCTTTTTGTCTACTATGCACAAAGCCACACTACTTCGTTGACCAACCCCATGTCAAAATGGTCCAACTTCACCCAAACCAGAAAGGTCATTTGTTGCCCCATAAAGAAATTGTAATTAGTTGGCTACAAGGTATAGGTACCATAAGCATGGTCAAAGTAAGGAAGAAACAACATGTGCTCATGCCAAAAACTACTATGCACCTACGATTAAACATCGATGCTCCTTTATCTTTATTAAACCATATGGAAAACTCAACCTTATAAAAAGTGAAGGCGAGGTCTGAACAACCTAGTTTGCTATGTTTAGACTAGACTAGGAATAATGTCTAATTGAAAGAGTAGTAGGCGGTTGATGAGGTTCAGTTTAGGAGCCTAAGTTTACTCATGGGTCTTCCTCTACATCTTGTTGATTAAATAGTTGTCCCATGACCAAATATTTAGTTATTTATTTCATCAAAGTATAGTGAATAAACAACACTAGTCACAGTCCCGCTAACCAAACCATCATCAAGAGCTATTGTGTGCTAAAATCACTTCAAGAAAGTAAGAGCTACAATGGATAAACAACACCGTTCAAGCTAGGTGCACCATAAATAACATTGATTTAGATATAAGGAAAATAAAAGAAATTCAAATTACATAGAAAAAAAACATATTAGACATCACTCTACATAGAAAAAAACAAAGAAAGTTGAATTAAACAAAAAAATAAAGCTCGTGCAGCATTTGCCCTTCTCCAAAATAAATAATACCTTGTCCTCAATAAGAACCAAAAGAATATTCATTCATGTGAGGATCTTTATGAATCATGGATGCTTATATACCCTTGACATATAAAGCCCATAGAATATATAAATTACGCAAAGGCCATAAATAGAGGATATGTGCATGGAAGACCTCAAAGAAGGATAATTTAGATAAACAATAGGTGTGGTAGCATGCCATAAGTCTAAGTCCAATATCTTAATGGCATAAATACTAATAAGAGTAGGTTAAGGAAATAAATGAGAAAAGGACGATGGATCCATCCTCATGATTTCAAGATGTACCACATGGTATTGCCCCATGTCATTCGAATCAAAGACAAGGTTAAGAGAAACATTTTCCTGTGACCACGAAGATCATACTCTAAACCAACGAGAAAGGGAAAACCATTAGACTCCAAAGAAACACTCTCATATATGACAATATAAAGACATTCTACAATAGAGGCTCAAATGTGTCAGTGTTTATGGGCTTACTTTATTGCTACTTTAGGTGTAATACAAGATGGCATGAATGGATATGAGTAATGTTCATATTAAGAGTCACTAAATAAAGGAAAATTCTATATTTATCATTCTTAGGGGGCTAAACTATACAATGTGCATAAGGATCCAAATCTCCATGACAACATAATCGCACCCTTAAAATCAAAACTTGACACAAAAAGCATGTACCTCACTTAAATGCATTTGAGTCCTTGCGCTCCTCTACTAATTTGAAAATTGAAGTGCACACATGCACACAGCCTCTCAAAGCGCACATGCATACCAAACATAGTATCTACAAAAAGTCCTACCTCCACCTCTCCTAGCACACATGCACACCAAACAAATGATCTATATAAGTAGAAAAATATAAACTAGACAACATAAACTTGACCAAAACAAACTCATACAGACATAACATGGAGCTCCAAATACATAAACCAAACAAGACTAAACATACCAAAACTCAACAACCCCAAGATAAGAGTATGAGATACGAGGGAATGTTATGCCATTGGGAATTAAAAAATGAAAGTAATCAAAATAATAAAGCTCCATTTATTATTACAATACCCTTCAATGTTAGTGCCACCTTAGCATTTGATAAGTACTACCAGATATCTGCAACAATCTCGAGTTAAAATTTCATGTAGTAAAGTTAATAAAGGCAAAAATAAGACCAAGGTCATGGAACACGTATTCCAAGTTGAATGTTGGGCAAAAACATCCTAGTGGGCGTTCATTTGGTTTATTATGGATAAGGAAATTGGCAAAGGCTTTGGAAAGGCAAAGAGGCATTAATTGACATTTTATTTATGAAAATAAAGGAAAATAGGAGAAAAGGGAGATGAAAGGTCACAAGTTTGCATGAGAGGGGAATTGAAGGAAAAATAGAGGAAAATGAAGAAAATATAGGCCTCAATGATAAAAATGATTTTGAGGATCTGTTCACAACCTTTTGCCAGTTTTAGCTTGGAGCTCTTCTATTCTCCCATATTATTTCATACTTTAAGCATTCTTGGAGCACTCTAGCATTGGAGAAAGGAAGGCAAAGGAAGGACAAGAAAGCAAAGGAAATCAAGAAACAAGTAATGAAAAGTCCGAACAAGCAGCTTCAGTAGGAATACTTGCAGGTAATAGCTTGTATGTGTGAATTCCTAGCTGGTTAGTGAATGCATGGTACATGCATGTATGTATTTGGTTATCTTGATGTCATTGGCATGGGTTTTGCAAGGTGTAAAAGTGGTTTCAGCCTTGCCTTTCCATTTCCATATATCCATGGTGTGATGGGTTTATTTTACTTGGTTGAGCTTTGGATTTCTAGATGGTTTTGGAATCAGGTGAGGTGGTCTCAAGAAAATTCCCAAGGTCCTAGTAATCCCTTGACTGGTTTTGGCGGGGTTGTGGTAAAGCCTAAGGGTGGAGATGGGGAAATTCCTCAAGATATTGGTGAAGAAATCTGGAGGAATCTATGTTGAGATTCAACAAGATGACGAGCTTAGTGAAAAGAGTCGCCTTCACTAAGTGGGCCCGCAAGCTATTTTTGGCGCAAGTCTATTTTTAGACATGATGATCATATTTCAGAAGTTGTAGGATACTATTTGTGGATGGTTGATCAAGTTGGAAAAATAGATGAAATTCTATTTTTAGAATATTGGGCGAAGTCTATTTATAGATCGTCAATCTAAAAATAGATACATGTCGATTATTATTAGCTCTTAATAATAATCAGACTCTAAACAACAACTTATTCTCTTGGAGCACTTCAGTTAAGGGCACAGATGTGGCACAGTAGCTGATAGAAGTAATTACGCTATTCCTAAGGGTTTACTGGAGCTAATGCATGGAGGACTCAATTAGAACTCAAGTGGCAAAGTTATGACACAGTTGGAAGAAGTAGTTATGGAGTTGTATTCAATTTAACTCAGATAGACTCAGTTGAGCTAGTTGTATATAGTCTAACTGATTGATACACTAGTGAGAGTGGAGTGAATTAATTAGTTAATTAATTCATAAATAATAACTCATTAATCAACTGAAGAATACATCAGTTAACTACAGTGCATGGCAGTTTCAGTGGAGACTAGTGGAGAGATAGGTGAAAGGGCAAGATAGACTATCTGTTGTGACTATAGTGATGCATTGATTGCATCCAACGCTCAGTGGAGATGCCAATGAGGATTGCGCAGTCAAGGATGGAATAATTCAAATTCATTTAGAGCTATTCTTCAACAGATACTGTGTAGTGGATGCAGGCTAGCAGGTGGCATAGATCGGTGCATGGATTTGCAAGATTAGGCCTGTATGATGTATGACGATTGTACTGTAATGAGGGCTTGTGATATGCTCTGTATTTTTGTATGAGATTGTCATATGATCTCTATGTTACATAATATATAGTTGGGGTTTTTAGCTTTAGGCTTTTACGGTTAAAAACTGTGCTATGTGCGATTGAATATTTTTGTTTATGCTTCACATGTGTGTGCAATTAATTTTTCCGCAAAAGATTAACAAGTGGAATAGATTTAGTATCCTGCATAAAGTTAAATAGTGTAAGATCAGGTGGATCTTGGACATATGCATGCTTAGTGCATATAATTTCTACATGGTATCGGAGCATTGTTGATCGAAGATTGCAATTGTGAAGTGAGTTTGTGCTGGTGGACAATTCGAATTTGCTACAGAAGATTCTTGGTGCAGAAATCGAGTATACATTGAAATGTCTTTTAACGTATTGAGATTGGAGAATGTCCTTGATGGGAGCTCGAATTACATAGCCTGGAAGGACAGGATGGAGGCGGTGCTGGAGGATAATGGGCTGAAGGAGTTCATCGATAGCGATGTTCCTAAGTCGGGATCTAACGATGCTGCATTACTTGATGCATGGCAAAAGAACACTGCAAAGACGAGGAGGATTCTGTTGGAAGGTGTGAAGGACCACATTATGTCTAGCCTTCATGGGAAATCCACTCCATTCTTAATGTGGAAGGCTTTGACAGACTTGTTCCAAAGTAGAAGTGACCAGAGGAAGTTGGCGCTTAAAGACAAGCTCAGAAAAATAAAAATGGAGAAAGGCGACAGTATTCCAAAATACCTCACGAAGTTTGTCCACTGCAAGGATGAGTTGGGAAGTGTGGGGGTTACTGTTGATGAAGAATACTTGGTGAGCTTGGCTCTCCTTGGGCTTCCGAAGAGTTGGCATAGCTACGAAGACTCTATCAATGGATGGGAGAAATTGCCAGGATGGGAGCGACTTTGGTCAGATCTTGTGCAGGAGGAGATAAGGCCGGGTACCAGGGATGGATCTTCATCGAAGAATGAAGATGAAGATAATTTCACTTTGGCTGGCAAAGCAAGGAAAGAGAAGGGGAAGAAAAATCCATCTAAATCCGGTTCAAAAGGCAAGAAGCAGGACTTGTCCAAAGTGAAGTGTTTTCACTGTCACGAGCATGGACATTTCGCCACTAACTGTCCACAAAAGAAGAAGAATAAGCAGGTTGCTGTATCTGTAGTTGGAGAGGCCTTAGCCTCGCATTTTGAGCTGGATTTTTCCTTGATCGCATGCTTGGTTTCAAGCTACATGGGATTGGTGTGGTATCTTGACAATGGTGCGTCTTTCCATATGACGGGAGACAAAGAGTTGTTTAGTGACTTGGAGGAGAAGGACCTCCAGATGCATATAGAGATGGGCAACGATGGTCGGTACAGTGCGACTGGCATTGGGAACATTACCTTTGAGAGGGATTCCGGTAATCCATTCTTGTTGAAGAATGTCATGCATGTTCCAGGTCTAAAGAAGAACTTGGTCTCAGTCGCAGTGCTGGAAGACAGGGGTTATGATGTTGTTTTCAGTAAGGGAAAAGCCTTCCTTCGACATAAAACAACGGGTCAAACCAAGAAGATAGGGGTTGAAATTAAGAATCTCTACAAGTTGGAGGTAGATGGATGCGCTGCAATGGTGGGCAAAGCAGAAGAAGTGGTGAGCCGGGATGAGGGCGAATTAGGGCACAGGAGATTGGGCCATCTTCACCATGGCGCTTTGGAAATTTTGCAGCAAATTTCTACTGGAATTCCCAAGGGTACTCTTGCGCAGTCAAATCAGTGCAAAGGATGTACCATGGGTAAGTTTGTGAAGACCACCTTTCATGAGAAGGAGAATCGTGCTTCGATGTGTTAGCCACCTATAAATTTTTGACAAGCAAACAGGTGGCTAAAATGGTTTCTGAGTCTTTAAGAGAAACATTTCCCTTGAAAATATTTCATCCTTGAAGCCTCCACGTGTCTCTTGCCCTTTGAAGAAATCTTCCCTACTGTTTCCATTGAAAAGCCTCATTGTTTGTGAAAGAAACTGCTCTAAAAAAGGTCTCCATTTGCTCCATTATCATTCCCACAATGTATTCATTTTCACCACTTTTTCCCCTTTCTAAATTTCCCCCAAAATCCCTTCATGAGCCCTCTAAATCATCAAAATCCCCTTTTTAAACCTTACATCTCCCTTGATTTGGTTTAAAAATCTGGTTTTTCCCCTACCGGAACCCCCCATTTAGCCTTAAAAACTCTGTTTTTGGCCTAAAATACCCTATTTTACTCTATATCAATCTTATAGCCCCTGAGGGCTTATAGGGCTTAACCCCTTTTATCATAAACCTTTTGGCCCCACAGCCGGGCGCTAAAAAGGCCGAAAAACCCTTTAAAAAGGCCTAAAATACCTTTTCCACTCCATTATAGTGTTAAGCCCCCGAAGGCTTATTCTCTCTAACCCTTCCTCCCATGAGACCTAAAGCTCAAGTATCAAGTGCTCAAAGGCCAATGAAACTCCGATTTAAACATTTTTTTCCCTTTGCTTCTATAACTTCGGACGTTTTGGTTCAGGTAGATCTGAACCGTTGATCTCCACAGATCAACAGCCCTTGGGCGCCCCCTTCACCTCATGCCCCTTCTGTTCTTTCCAAAGCCTTTCGCATTTTCCATAAATCCCAACCGTCCGATCAAATGATCCAATGGCCAGGATCGATTTCGCAAAACGTAACATTTCATTGCCCATCATATACCTTTGTCGCTCTGTCCAATCGTAGCCGTCCAATCGTCCAGATTCGACGGTTAGCAATAAACCGGATCACCGCCCCTGCTCGTGCACCTTCACATATCGCGTTGTCATTTCCACCGTTGGATCTCCCCGCCCTACATCCAATGGCCGACAAACATATCGCGTTATTTTTTATCCCGACAGTTAATGCTCCGAAATTACACGATATAAGTGGTTTTGTTTTGCCACGCATCGCGCGATGAGTGGAATCGCGTGATTTTTGTTAAAACCGCATACTGCCTTCGACCCCGCGTGAAAAATGCTGTCGGTTTCCGCTTACCATCCCCCTCCGCTATGCAATTTTGGGTTTGATCGCAACCGTTAAATGGTTTGATCTGACGACCCAGATCTAACCCCACTTTCGTTCATCGTCCATCCAATTAACCTTTCAAACAACTCTACCAAGCAATCCCCCCCTCGTAGATATGTTCTGATCTAATGGCTCATATTCGATCTCGCTCCCATTACCTCACCACTCATCTAACCTTCTAAACAAATTCGTCGGAAGATCTAAGCCGTAGATCACCGTTGTTTAAAGAAATCCAACAATCCTGTTATAACCTCACCCCTATCCATCATTCGTTCGTTCACCCTCCAAATAACCCCATCGATGAACATCTGTCGTCGATCATCGTTAGTTGATCTAATCAGACGATCTAGAATGCACCTCGCCCCCAACCTTCATCAGCTCTGTTTTTCACCATTCCGCCATGTTTTTCATCGTTTTTTTGCCTGCATCCACCATTCTTATCGTCGCGCTACCATCTTCATGGTCCACCAGAGCACTCCATCCCACTCCCTGAGGATTTTCTTAACATGTTTATTGGGTTTTGCAGGGTCACAGATGATGAGAATCACTCTCAGTCTCACAATCACAGACAGTGAGATATAGAGCACAAAATGCCATGTTCCAGAGCCAAAGATAGCAGGAGAGACGACCAGAGAAGATTCAAAGCATGTTTTAATTAATAATCAGCGTTATTAACCCTGGTTAAAACCCTCCTGCTCCTCCAAAACCTGTACATACACCAGAAACAGTCAGCAGAAGCAAAAAAGAGTATCAGTGAAGAGAATTAAAGGATTTAAGCCCATTATTGAAGATTTAGTGCCTATAATCCAATGTTTAAAGGACGAAGACACAAATGAAGACCATAAAGATGATTAAGAGGCTTAATGAAGCCTAAAACACATGAAACAAGCCATATCTGTGTTTTAATATCAGCAGAACATTTTCTCCAAGAAAGGACTATCTACATGACTTCCTCCATCTTCCAACAAACACTAGAACAATTACTACACTGACAGAGGCCTTAAAAAACTGTCAGAACAACAGTTATGGAAGCATGGAAGACCTGAAAGTCTTTCAATCACCTTACTTATATCAAAAGACAGAACAGAGTACCTGCAGTCAGAAAGTACTACAAAGAACATACCTGAGGTTACTACCAAACTCACAGAGACTTCTGAATCAACCTAAAGAGTACCAATTTGTCAATGCATAGCCATTAAGCAGAGTGGGCACGAAATAATTCCTCCCATCTATTTTAATGTATCATTTAAGCTCACACCTACTACTACTGTTGTTGATTGTCCTATAAGAACCCCTGTAAATTTCATTGTAAAGGGTTGGTTGATAGGGATTTTATCGACTATTGTAACTGTTATTGGGGGAAGTAGTTGAGTAGTTTGTAATTCAGTAGGCTGGGAGGAGAAGTTTGGAATGTAAAGAGCCATTGTGCTCAAAGTATGTAACTGGTTTTGCACATCAATTGAACAAGCAAATTTCACAGGATCCTGGTCTATATTACGGGTGATGTTTTCCTTACTATGATTGTCTCATTTCATGTCTTTCACACTGTCCATTATTCTCTGAAAAGAATCAGTAATCTAACTTAGGATATACTGCTGCAAAGTACCCTAATGCTTCCTGCTCTTCTTATCTTTGATGTTTTTTGCTGATTGTATATTTGAGAACAAATTCAGCATAATTTAACCAGTCAAGGATGTTGGTTTTCCCATGCTTACTGATGTATGAATTTAGAGTTTGTTTCTTAGAGGTTCTTGTTTGCTTTCAGCTGGAAGAATTGGGATACTAGGGATTTAGAGTTAGCCCTGTCCACTAGGGTCCTTTTCCAATAGTTGGCCTTTCTAAGATCCTTTTGAGTTGGTGTCAAAAGCATTGAAGGTTAGAAGTCCTTCTCTGATCTTAGGCCTTACTTTATGTTCAATATTTAATATTTTCTACTATTCTGAAGGTAGTTATGAGGACTGTTGGATTGTCTTCCTTGCGAGTATGTTGAAAGCAGGTCTAGATTTAGATGACATCTGACCTGATCTTAGGTTGCACTTTGGTTTCTTTCTTTCACCCATTCTTAATGTTCCATTCCACCATCTATCTAAAAAGATCCTTTGGTATATATGACTTTCCCTATGGAAACCCTTGGATAGTTGTTATGCAAGTAATCCCCTTTCATGACTCTATAGCCCAATGGATTAACCTTTCTCTTGACCCATCTTCCCATGCTGAAAAATCCTTCTATTTAGTTCCTTCTTTACTTCCATAGCCTTCTCAGTGAATGATCTCCAACCAAACAAACAAAATAAAAAACCCTTGTGCTTCATGGCTAGCCTAATACCTCAAATTGAGCCTCAAAGATATATCATTCTTTACATTATAGAGAGATCCCTCTCTGGATCCAGGAGGGCTAGATCCTAGGATCCCAAAGTGGTTTGATGTTGTCTTATCTTTTGGTCTTGCCAATCTGTCCAAAACATAGGTACCACAACACGATGATCCTGGAGAGAATTCACACAGACGTGTGTGGACCATTCTCAGTTGCTTCAATAGTGAAACACAGGTATTATGTGATATTTTTTTATGACTTTTCTCGTAGATGCTGAATCTTCTTCATGCAGAAGAAGAGTGAAACTTTCTCAAAGTTTTGTGAGTTCAAGGCATTGGTGGAGAAGGATTTGGGGAAGCAGGTGAAAGCTCTACGGAGCGATAATGGTGGTGAATACATCTTGGGTGAATTTAAAGACTTCTGTAGCAAAGAACGAATTTGAAGAGAACTCATAGTGCCTCATAACCCACAGCAGAATGGGGTCGCGGAGAGAAATAACAGAATGATCGTGGGTGTTGCACGAGCGATGCTGCATGACTAGAGCCTACCGATGCACTTATGGGTGGAAGCATGCAACACTGTTGTTTACGTGCAAAACCATTGTCCTGATAGAGTACTTGGCATGAGTACACCCGAGGAAGTTTTTACTGGTAAGAAGCCTGATATTTCTCACTTGAAGATTTTTGGCTCACCTGTTTACATTCATGTGACGAAGGATGCCAGGAAGAAGTTGGATCCGACTGTAGAAGTTGGGATATTTGTGGGGTACACAGAAACACCACATAACTATCATGTGTATTTTCCAAACAGTCGGATGATTGTTATGCAACGAGATATAAAATTCAATGAGGTGAAAGCCATGAAGTTGTCGCTTGAGAGGGAGCTACACTTGCATGCGGAAGAGGAACTTCTTGTTCCCAAAGATGAGCCTTTGGATGTGGATCAGCCACAGGAGGAGATTCATGGAGTGGAAGAGTCCACTCATGAAGAACCAAACATCAGACAAGGCAGGAAGCGTACCACAGAAGCTGAGAGACTGAAGGTAGATGCGGCATAGAATGTAGGAGTTCCTACATCACAGTGCAGATAGAGACAGTCACCTAACCAATATACTAGATACATGGCTCTTATGAGCAAGTGTATTGTGACATAGCCATCTTCTTTTGAAGAAGCAGCGCAGGATCCCACGTGGGTAGATGCCATTGTGGAGGTGTATGACTCCATTATCAGAAATAATTATTGGGAGATTGTTCCAAGGCCGGTGGGAAAATTAGTTGTAGGATCAAGATGGATCTACAAGGTAAAGCAAGCTGCTGATGGGAGCTTCGAGAAGTATAAGGCAAGATTTGTTGCTCGGGGCTTCTCACAGATTGAGGGGATTGAATATGAAGAAACCTTTGCACCTGTCGCACGGTATTCTTCCATACGGACCATCCTTGCTCTCTTAGCGCAAATGGGTTGGCACATTCATCAGATGGGTGTGAAGACTGCGTTCCTTAATGGGATCATTGAGGAAGAGGTGTACATTGACAAAATTTCGAAGGATTTGAGATCTTCGTAAGTGAGTCACATGTGGCATGTGTGCTCAAAAGAGCGTTGTATGGCTAAACAAGCACCTCGTGTCAAGGGGTACACTCGGATCGACAGCTATTTCACTAGACTTGGCTTCACCAAGAGTGAGGCGGATGCAAACCTGTACCAGATTGTGGTGGAGGGTAAGCTTTTAATCATTGTAATTTATGTTGATGATTTGATACTAACAGGTGATGAGAAGTTGATACACTCATGCAAGGCTGATATTTTAAAGGAGATTGAGATGAAGGACTTAGGCCTCCTTCATTATTTCCTTGGATTGGAAATATGGTAGTGGGGAGGTGAACTGTTTGTATCTCAAGGCAAGTATGCCTGGGAGATATTGGAGAAGTTTCACATGCAAGGCTACAAGCCTATCGACACTCCTCTTCTAGGAAATTGGAAGAAAGAGGATGCTGCTTCTGTAGAGGCAGTGGATGCCACTGTTTATCGACAATTGGTGGGTTCGCTCATGTATTTAGTCAATACAAGACCAGACATATGCTATGCGGTGAACCAGCTTTAACAAGCGATGGTTAAGCCTAAAAAGCTCTTTTGGAAGGCAGGAAAGCATGTCCTAAGATATCTCAGGGGCACATCTAAGTATGACTTATGGTACAGAAAGACGGATGAGGTGAAGTTGCATGGATTCACGGATGTAGATTGGGCAAGAAGCCCAACAGACAGAAAGAGCACATCAGGAGGGATTTTCAGTATCGGATCTACGATAGTTTCTTGGTACAGCAGGAAACAAAGATCCGTGGCACTTAGTTCAGTGGAAGCAGAATACATGGCAGCGAGTTTAGCTGAATGTGAGGCTATCTGGATGAGGAAGATTCTGGTTGGTTTGTTCGGTTCACATTTAGATCCTGGCTGTGCTGATTCATTGTGATAATCTCGCAGTTGCATTAAAACCCTGCTAATCCCTTGTATTTCATGACAGATCTAAACACATTGACATCCGGTATCATCATATCAGAGATTGTGTCCAGCAGAAGATCATGTTGCTTCAGTACATTCCTACAGAGGATCAGGATGTAGATATTCTGATGAAGGTGTTCACCAGGAGTGAATTCGAATACCATAGAGGCAGGATCAGGGTGAAGGATAATCCCTATCTTGTTGAGAGGAAGTGTTGAGATTCAACAAGATGATGAGCTTAGTGAAAAGAGTCGCCTTCACTAAGTGGGCCCGCAGGCTATTTTTGGCGCAAGTCTATTTTTAGACTATGTCTATTTTTAGACATGGTGATCATATTTCAGAAGTTGCAGGATGCTATTTGTGGATGGTTGATCAAGTTGGAAAATAGATGAAATTCTATTTTTAGAATATTGGACGAAGTCTATTTATAGATCGTCGATCTAAAAATAGATGCATGTCGATTATTATTAGCTCTTAATAATAATCAAACTCTAAACAACAACTTATTCTCTTGGAGCACTTCTACCAGTGGCATAGATAAACACATAAGGAATTACGCTATTCCTAAGGGGTACGACTGGAGTTACATGGAGGACCTGGGTTAGTCCGGCTTTTGCAGCTATGACACAAACAGAGAAGTAGTTGCGATGCCATTACTTAACTGGAATAGGCTCAGTTGAGCTAGTTGTATCTAGTCTAACTGAATGATACACTAGTGAGAGGGGAGTGAATTAATTAGTTAATTAATTCACAAATAATAACTCATTAATCAACTAAACAATACATCAGTTAACTACAATGCATGGACAGTTTCAGTGGAGACCAGTGAAGAGGTAGGTGAAAGAGCAGTGTGACTATCAGTTGTGACTATACTGTTGCATGATTTGCAACAACCAGTGATTGGAGATGCTAATGAGGATTGTTACCAAGATGGAATAATCTCAAATCAGCTCAGAGCTGTCTTTCAATACATCACGGGTGGTAGTGATGGTGCTGAAGGTGTGGCATAGACCTGCATGGATTTGTAAGATCGGGCCTGATTAGTGTGTAGCAATTGTATTGTACTGAGATTTTGACATGCTCAGCTTTGTATGAGGATTGTCACATGATCTCTATGTTACACACACATAGTTGGGGTTTTTAGCTTCGTGCTTTCCCTAAGAAAAACTGTGTTATGTACGATTGAATATTTTTGTTTATGCTTCACATGTGTGTGCAATTAATTTTTCCGCAAAAGATTAACAAGTGGAATAGATTCAATATCTTGCATAAAGTTAAATAGTGTGAGATCAGGTGGATCTTGGAAATATGCATGCTTAGTGCATATAATTTCTACAATCTAAGCTTGTTTTGGGCCTAGCAATCCCTTGACTGGTTTTGGCGGTATTGCAGTAAATCCTAATAATGTATGTTATTTGTTTGGGCCTAGGAATCCCTTAACCAATTTTGGTGGGATTGCAGCAAAGGCTGACGGTGGAGGTGGTTTGATCCCCGGAAAGCCCTTGTAGATTTTGTCATGAATCCCACATTGATGATTGGAATATGGGACGGGGGTGACTGACTGAAAGAAGGATTTGGCTCAGCCCAATATATGGTCAGGTGGTACGTGGAAGTCCCTGACGTGGTTGGTTTTTGCATATGTTAAAAGAGCTATTTTTCTCTTGTATTCCATGAGTACTTGTACTTGTTATTATGTGGCTTTGATGGTTATTATTCTGGTTATATGTTGGTTATAAGAATGGTTCCATAACATGTTCTAACCATGACTCTTGATGTGTTTGATTTTTTTATGAATGGTTAAAGAATGCATGAACTAACAAATGTTATTACAACTATTATGAGAGGGCATTAGACCTTCTTGATGATTCTCATATAAGTATCAAACCACTGTGTTTAGATATGCATTCATGACATGTAGATTACATGTTCTTAGTATGTTTGATGAAATGATTGTCATGGTTAGGCCTCGTTAGGTCAAGTTTCTGATTAAAATTTGTATGTTAATCATTTTTGGGATTCCATTATTCATTGTGGAAAGTCTCACTGAGTTTTAGGCAGTGGTCTCGAGGCTAACCTGGAATTTAGCCTCGGAATTTGAGACCGCACCCTCTGAACTGAACATTTTGGGTCACAGTCACTGCCTGGTAGGTTTATGCATGCGGTTAGAGGCCCTCAACCACATGGAGGCCTTGTCATGCATGCGGTTGGGAGTCGAGGTCAGTAAAATGTCATTATACCTCTGGAATTGGGCACTGGGAGTGGTTGGTTGGCTCTGAGTGCCTTGTAGCTCCTGAGGAGGGTTAGTACAGTCTCAGTTGTCGGTTCCACTTCCTTAACTGTACTTAGGAGGTTGAGTCATGTCATAGTAGCTCTTTGTCTCATGTTTACCCTGGCAGGCCAGTGAAAGTGGGTAAATGTGGGAGGGGGTGGTTACGCTATCTCTCTGGAATTTGTAATTGATATACTAGAGATTTCCATTTTTCTTTCAAACATAGAGATGGGATTGTAGTATGTGAAAATATTCCTCTTGCAATGGATGATGACGTAGTCAGAGTTATAGCTAAACAATAAAATCATAATCCATGTTAGTTAAACAACAACATAATCCATGTTTCCTAAGATACATGATCCGTTTCATCTAAGTTAACAAAGAACCCATTAATCCACTATCATCTTGATACTAAGATTTAGAACAAAATCTTCTAATCCATTATCATCTTGTCATTAAAATTTTAAAAAGAAGCAATTAGATTTAAAAAATATAAGAGCCAAGACCTTGTTTCCTTTCATAATGCATATCCTTAAAAGGTGGAAGTGAGCGATTATGAGAGTTGGGGTGGATAGTAAAATTAAAATTCATTTAATAGTTAGAGTTACAATATAGTTTTGATATCTATAAAGGTTATGCAAATTTTTTATAATAATTTTTGTGTTAATAGTTATTGATGAATTAATCAAGAAATTCAACAAAGTGAGTTTCATTGGATGTCATTAAATGTTATGCTTTTTATAGTTTCAATTTTCCTTCTCATTTATTGTTGTCATTTTTGCAAAATTTGGAAGAATTTGATTGCATCCCCACTCACAAATATCCTCCTTCCCATGCACTACTTTCATGGAATTCGATCAAAGACACATGGCTTGTCAAGGGAGAATAAAAGCATAGATTCCACGCATGCCAATATATAAACATTATGGCAAGTAGTGCACATCATATATAGGAAATGCTAAAATATAACTACCTTGAAGTGATGTGTCGTAGATGGAACTTGGATTGATCTCACACATGTGTGGGTGTGCACACTATTTTAAGTGTCTTTTGGGCTCAAGTTGTAGGGTTTGGTTTCAAGAAACATTTTTTTTGTTCTTTTATGTGTAGGGAGCAACACCATGGTCATGCAAACTATCCAGATGGCGAGAATGGTGGTCAATTTGGAGATAGGAAGAGTAGGACAATGTGAGGAGGAATCATCCTATGTCAAAGAAACACATTTTGGTGACAAGTTCTTCCCCTTCAATTCACTAGGATTTGCAAGGGTACACTACCTCTTCCTATTGGTCAAGCATTTCATTCTCAACCGAACAAAGTATGCATGGCAGTGTAAATTCTCTTCCCAACTCTAGTTGAAGAAAGCAACATTATAGTATACTACAGTGACCTAATTTGCATGGACATAATTTGGGGTCTTCACTACATTCTCTCTTGACTAAGGACTAACCTAGGTATATTTCATTGAATTTGAACAATAATATATGTTCTAAATTGAAAACAATAGTTCATATGTAGTTTAGTCACACGGTTATTACTTTTGCCAGTCATGATGTTTGTAAAGGTTCTTTAGAGGATCAAAATATAGAAATTGATCTTCATGTTTCAAAAATTCAATGTGAAAATGAATTATGATAAATTTTAATGAAATTTACTAAGTTGAATCATCTATCTAGAAGGCATGTGTTGGAATAATCTCCTTTTGATTAAGAACATGTTTTAGAAATCAATACTTTTAGTTCCAGTTCATGGATATTACATTGGCTCTATGCCAATGTCAAGAGGAGTTAAAGAAGGTGAACCATCTACACCCTTATTTTTATTTTGTGTAGTGAATATATTTTTCTAATAATATCCTAACATGACTCTCAGAAAGAGTATTCAAGTAGGCCATGATGTTAAGGCCACAAACATTTATTTGACAATGATAACACTAGTCTTGTGGGTAGAACATTAATAGAGGAAACACATATCTAGAATATTTCACCTAATATATAATGTGAAGCATTGTTGGGTACTAAAGGGATCCTCGAGGTATCATTTGAATGAAGCTACTCTTCATGATTATAAGCATTGAGAAAATATTTACTGAGTTGGAAATACAAATTGATGCGATGTTTGAGAATTTTGACAATCTAGATTCTCACATCTAAGTTATAGGGCAAACCACAACAACAATATGATGATTCAATAACTCGGGGTGGTTGTACAATAATACACCTGCTTGGTCAACTTCACTTTGACATGTTATATTGTTGCAAAATTGTAGGATGTAGAAAATTCTTATTTGACAACAATATAAAGATCAAAACCAACACTTTATGGAGATAATTTGGAGAAATTCCTATACAAGACAAAGAATAAGTTGAACAATCATGTGACCTTAATGCAAAAACACACATTTTTGTTGGGTGTGGAGCTTGATTATCTTGTTTATTTTGTATCACATCGTTGGATCCCTGTACCTTAATGGGGCGGCAACGCCGCCCGTAATTAAACACTGCCTGGGGGGTCCAAGGGGGGGCGGTTGCGACTTTATGGAGCCCCCCCCAAGCGGGGGGTTTCGAGGGCAGCACCCCCGAAGCTAAAAAACATATGTAAAATTGCCTTGTAAAAGTATAGTAATTTCTAGTCAATCTGGGCCGTTCATTAGGCAGATGATCTGACGGTAGAAGTTGTGTTTAGTTTAGGGTTTTTTGCCCTAGAAGGCAACCCCTTGCTTTGTATGAGGGTATTGTATTGCGACTATGTATGGTATGTGTATTCTCAGAGCGAGAAACAGATAGGGAGACTATGAGAGAGAACAGAGGATATTACATCGGATTTGTTGTAGGTTGTATCTCTTCATTTTGTTGGATAATAGAAAGGAAGGACTGGCTGTTCGGGGTGGAAGTAACCCAAACTGGGTGAACGACGTATATTTGTGTCTCTGTAATTTTATGTGTTTTGTGTGCTTGTGTTTTCGCATATTTTATGTGTTTTGTTGCTCTGTAATATATATAATTTTCTAACAACTAGTATCAAAGCCGAAGGTCTATTTGGCTAATAAACTCGCAGGAAAGAAGGGTTCCTGGTTTGAGTGGGAGTAATGGCAGAAGATGGTAAGTTTAGGGTCGAGAAATTTAACGACCAAAACTTCCTGTTGTGGAAGATGCAAATGGAAGATTATTTGTATCAGAAAGATCTGTACCTACCACTGAGCGGAAAAACAAAGAAGCCGACGGCTATGACACACGCAGAATGGGAGATTCTCGATAGAAAGGCACTAGGAACAGTACGGTTGTGCCTCGTAGCGTCGGTAGCCTTCAATATCTCGAAGGAAACAACAACAGAGGGTTTGATTAAGGCGTTGGCGAAATTATATGAAAAACCCTTGGCCTAAAACAAGGTATTCCTTGTGAAACGTTTATTTAATATGAAGATGTCGGAAGGTGGATCTGTTGCAAACCATTTAAATGATTTTAATACAGTTACCAGTCAATTAAGTTCTGTAGGGGTAAACTTTGATGATGAAGTTAGGGCTCTTTTATTTCTGTGCTTATTTCCATAAAGCTGGAATGGTTTATTTATGGCCATTAGTAACTCTGTCTCTGGATCTAGTACTTTAAAGTTTGATGATGTTGTCTGTGCTATCCTTAGCGAGGAAATGCGACGGAAAAGTTCTGGCGAGACATCAGGTAATGCTTTGAGTGCAGAGTCTAGGGGAAGAAGAATGGAAAGAGGAAAGAGCTCAGTATACCACAGTAAATCAAGGAAAGGAAGATCAAAGTCTAGATCGGGGATAGTGTGCTGGAAATGCGGAAAGTAAGGACACCTAAAGAAAGACTGTAGATCTTGGAAGAAAAAATAAGGAGACACACAACAAGAAATCAATCATGAAGCAAATGTGACAGGTGATGTGTTACAAGATGCTTTGATTCTTTCTTTCGAAAATGTTACTAATTCTTGGGTTGTAGATTCAGGGGCCTCATTCCATGCCACACCTGATAAGAAATATTTTCATGACTATGTTCAAGGAGATTTTGGACAAGTCCGTTTGGGTGATGATAAACCCTGTAAAATTGTTGGAATGGGTAAGGTTCTTGTAAAACAACGGAATGGAAACCAATGGCTATTAAAGGAGGTAAGGCATGTTCCAGATCTAAAGAAAAATCTGATTTCAATAGGGCAGTTAGGCGGTGAAGGTTGTGTGACAAATTTCACAGATAAAACTTGGAAGGTCACCAAAGGAGCCCTGGTAAAAGAAAAAGGCGAAAAGGTTGGTACATTGTATTTATGCAATGGTATTTCTAACTCTGTTAATGCTTTAACTTCCAAAGGAGCATATGCAACATTATGGCATCATAGGCTCGGACACATGAGTGAGAAGGGGATGAAGATTCTTCACTCAAGAAATTTGTTGCCGGGTTTGAAGAATGTTGATTTGGATTTATGTGAGAATTGCATTTATGGAAAACGGAAAAGAATGGATTTTACGAGTTGGAAAAGAAGAAGAGCGAAAAATTAGAAGCATACGGATATATGGGACTTTGCTCAAGTATCATCTCTTGGCGACTCTCATTATTATGTTACTTTTATTCGATGATGGCTTGAAAAACATGGATTTATTATATTCAGAATAAATCTGATGTATTTGATACTTTTAAGAAATGGAAAGCTTTGGTTGAGATTGAGACAGGAAAGAAGTTGAAGAGCCTTAGATTAGACAATGGAGGTGAATATTGCAGGAAAGAGTTTGATAGGTACTATTTAGAGCATGGAATTCGCAGGGAGAAGACAGTTCCAAGAACACCACAAGAAAATGGTGTGTCAGAAAGGATGAACAAAACAATCATGGTGTTGGAAATATTGTCATTGATGGCAAAGGAGCGGCGGGCGAGAAACGGGGAGAAGGAGCGATAGAACGAGAGATAGACAAAACTAAAAAGCAAGCGAGCCAAGACGGGTGGAAGAACAGCATTCAAGTGCCAACGATCTGAGTCTGGAATGAAAAGGTCGGGCGGTGGGGGGTAGAAACGGCGAATATGGAGCGATGAAATGGGTCGGCCGGTGGAGACAAAGGCGGCGGCGAATACGAGAGGCGGTGGGCGGTGACGGTCGGTCAGGCGGGTACGAGAGGCGGTGGGGGTGGTGAGGTCGAGCGAGAAGCGACAGCACGGCGGGCGAGAGAGACGGGCGGGTATTCCGAGAATCGCTACCTCAGCTGGAGGATATGTATAAAATTCCGAGAATCACCGAAGCCGGCGGATATATATATGTACCTTAATTCCGAGATTTACATAGCTGGGCGTTACATATAATACATAAACCTTATTCCGGGAATTGCTTAAACCCAAGCGGCAAATAATATATATATATGCAGCGTATTTACATATATAGCGCGAGATTCAAAGAACCAAAGTACTATATGGTGGGACCCTCACCCAATCGCATCGGAGATTATAAAGGTAGTGGAGCATGTAATCAGAAAATTGCGATTGCGATGAAGCCCGGACCCGATGGGTTTATAAACGATGGATGATATATATTTGAATTTCGGCCTAATCACATCGGAGCATCGAAGTATGGGCCTATCGAAACATCCAACCAAAACTTGCGATTGCGATTGAAAGCCCGGACCCGATGGGTCTATAAGTTATGTTTTTATAAGTTTGAATTCCGGCCTAATCGCATCGGCAAAACACAGTGAACGGTGATCAATCGCAATCGGAGCAGGAGCAATCAATCGCAATCGGAGGAGAAATATATTGCATCAGGAAGCATGGAAAGTGGGCCCAAAAGGAGTTTTTATATGTTTTAAACAGGTTTTATTATATACGCCGAGAATTGATTTAAAGACATATTAAAAGGCAGTCAGTGTAATGAAAGTTGGGTTATATATATATATATATATATATAAAAGAGCTGTCATAAATATAAAACGATGGTTGCAATGGTATTAAAATATTCCACGTGGTTTGTGGACCCACGGGCCTCGGCTCAAGGTGGAGGGCGATTCTTTATATAAAAAAATTGCGATGTATGTATGTTTCGCTTGCGGAACTTCCACATCAACAAGACACTTATTGTATGAAAGGCGTTGGAATATGCCCAGATTTAAAAGGCAGCAGTTACACCACAGCAGAGGACAGAAAAGCAAACAGAGTTGAAAAGAGATAAAGCACAATCACAGAAAAGACAGACACAGTCAAAGAAAAGACAAATGTGCAGCGATCCAAAAGGCTGTATGAGTGAGCTAGAGCTCTCATTGTAATTAAATGTAGTATTTTAATTGGTTTATATTGTTTGTGATGCATTGGCAAGTCTCCGGAGGAAAACAGAAAAACTCTTGTAATATGCATTGTTGTTATGAAAGCTACGAATGAGCAGAGTGAAAAAATAAAGGCGAGAAGCGAAAAAGGGTATGGTATTCATTCAAATTAACATAAATAAACGATCATATGAAGAACTCTATATATAGCTATCACATTAATATGTGGACAACGGAAGGTAATAGAAGGTAGAGTATAGAGTACGGAAAGGTAGAAAGAAGCAGAAAGAAGCTACGAGCAGGCTTTGTCTTGGGGTAAATCGGCAAACATTGGGTGAACCATTCAGGAAGATGGAGTTCTCTGTCAGAAGGTTACACAACTTGTTCTGTGTTGTGAGTTATTATTCTTTGGGTTTGGAGCTCTTATGGATGGTGCTGCCCAAAACAGAGATTGGGTGGCTGCTGCAATTCTTGGCTTCAGAATTGGTGGGAGCCTGGATGAACATACTTTGGAAAAAACAGTGGTGAGAGGGAGTTGGAGCTTGCCTTTGCATCACAACAATAATAATATGTGGGTTTCTCCCTTTATGGGTTTCCACTTATATCTGGTGTCTGTGCATGATTTTTATGTGTTGATCTGATTTATATCATTTGCTTAATACCTGCTGCTCTCATATTAATTCTGCTATTATATTATATTAATACTTGCTGCTCACATTCTAATATTACTCAGATATTAAGATGGACATGAAATGAAGGTGTAAATAAAGTAAAATAAGTTTTAAAAGTCCATGAATGTGTTAAACTGATTCACCCCCCCCCTCTCAGTTTAACTAAGAGTTCAACAATTGGTATCAGAGCAGGTTCCTTGTATATCAGTCTAACCACTGAAAGGAGATCCTAGGCTCTAAATATGGCTAGTAAAGAAGGATGCTCAACCAACAAAGCCCCTTTCTTCACTGGTGAAAATTATGCTTTCTGGAAAATCAGAATGAAGACATACATAATGTCTCTAGGAATAGAAGTCTGGGTTGCTGTGCAATTAGGATATGCCCAAAGGCAAGCGACACGAGAGAAAGAAACAAAAAAGATTTTGTGGCTAACGCAAAAAAAAAAAAAGAGCATGAACCTGCATCTTGAATCATCGATGTGACAGAGTTTAAACAATGCTGGAGCTGCGAAGAGATGTGGGATACCCTAGAGAATATCCATGAGGGAGACAAGAAGGTAAAGACTGCCAAACTTCAAGTCTATAGAACCCAGTTTGAGAACTTAAAAAGGAATGATGATGAAGACATTGACAGTTTCTTCCTAAAAGTTGCAGAAATTGTTAACAATATGAAAGCTCTTGGAGAAAAAATGCCGGAAAGTATAATTGTGCAAAAGATTCTAAGATCTCTTCCATCCAGGTTTAATCCAAAGGTGTCTGCAATAGAAGAAACAGCTGATTGGGAGACCTTGACCATGAACCAGCTACTTGGAAATCTAACAACCTATGAAATGAGGCTCCCACAGAAGAAGCCAAGTACGAGGGAAGCAGCCTTTAAAACAGAAAAGAAGAAAGAAGAAGAGGGAGACATATGCTCTTGCTCAGATGAAGAAGAGGCATGTGGGGAGCTGATGGAGGCTCGAGGTAAATACAAAGGCAAACCTCCATTCAAATTCTTTAACTGTGGAAGAGTTGGACACTATGTTGCTAAGTGTCCTCACAAGAAAGTAAAGAATCAGGCTCAAGAATCAGGGAAAAATACATCAAAGAACTAGCAGAAAGGAAAGAAATTTAGTAGAAAATCCTTCTATGCTCAACAAGACAACAGTGCATCCGAAGACTCAGATGAACCCTCAAGTGAAGAAGGAACCTCTAAATTTTTATTGATACAATATAGAGCTTTGAAGGTCTCTTGCTAGAAGATGAAGAAGAAGAAGGTGAAGTCGACCTTGAGGGGCAGGCCTCAGGGGGTCTTGGTCGAAATGAGCTGAAATAGAAGAAGCAAGGAACATTATCCTCAAGTATGTACGAGAAGAACAGAATTCAGAAGTCCTTAAGAAGCTAAAGATAGAGCTTGAAGAAGCCAAGAAGATAGAGGACATGTTACTTAAGCAAATCAAAGAAAAAACTCAAGAACAAGAAAAGTTGGAAGAAGAAGTAGTATGTCTCAGCAAGAAACTAGAAAATGCTCAAAGGAAAGTGGTTATAAACTCTTCTCAAACAACAAGCTCTAGTAAGTTGAATTCTAGGTGGGGTGGTAATTCTAGGTGGGTGCTCAAATTAACCCTATGATAAGGCTGGAATAGGCTATGAAGAGAGAGTACGAAGTAGGGAAAAGCAAAGGTTGGCAGAAGACCATGTTGTCAGCGAAAATGATGAAGCGACTCAAACAATTCCTACAAAAGAAGAAATGCAGCAATAAGGAAAACAGAATGGAA
>CM076584.1:353787212-353978063 GCA_034641835.2 Pinus albicaulis
ACCAACTTAATTAAGGCCCTCTGATCTGTGAAGATTCTGAAACCCTCGATTGCTCCCACAACCACCATACAGGAAGCCCTCTTTGAAACAGAATTCATCATTCTTTCTTCCTTTCTTTGGATTTAGATTCGGAATTGTAGAGCAAACAAAACAAACAACAATAACTATTGTGAAGTTACAGACTACTGATATTGCACTGAGATTTATCTGTATATTTATATGTGTGTTGGTTATACACAAAGCCAACAGGAAGGAAGGGAAGACAACAGTGTATAAAACCCAAACCACTAATTAATTCTATCGGCGGGTGTCACAAATCCAATCCATTCCGTTGCTGGTTTTTCATTTGGTTGTTTTGGACGCTTTCCCCGTTTTGGCGTGGGTATGGCCGGTTTTTCATTTGTCATAGACGTTTTTCCGGTTTTGGTAAGACGGGTGGCCGTTTGTAACCCCGCCCACCTTTTCACGACTCGTCATTTCTATCTAACAAACTCCTGCATTTTTAAATTTTTTATTTTTTATATTGTTGATTGGGTAGTTACGCAAAATTTCCATTTCAGTTTATGAGTTCCACGAACCTCGCTGTCATCGCATCAAAATTTGCTCAAACATGTATATTAAATAGTTAAAAAATAATCGTGATTGAGAAAGAAAGAAAGCATGAATTTTCAGTTTACGAAGCTAAAAATGGTTTATGGGGCAGATTGCTTTTCTATCCGGTTCTTGTATTTGGCTTTTTTAATCTGGAGCCTTACAATAAACACTTCCAGCTTCTCGATAAACTATTCGCTAAATAGATTATCCCAATAGCTAGCTTCCAGAATATTTGCATAATTTTCTCTACTTTCATTGAAAGCCTCACATTCTAAAATGAAATGCTTTTATGTTTCCACTTTGATATGAGTATTTTTATTTTTTTGTTTTATATTATTCTTCCATTGATTTTAAAACTTTGGTTTCAAATATCTTAGATTCATTTTGAAACCAAATAACCATAGTATTGAGGATTGGTGTTGGTTAATCAACATAGGTTTGTTGTATAAGTGGTTGTATATTGATGAATGGTAGATTGATTATGGTTCAATTTGTTCTTCAAAGCATATTAGTGTATTGAATGCACTTTCAATTCTATAATTTCAAAGTTGATCTCAGTGGACTTATTTGACACAAAAAAAAAAAAAAACGTCTTATTAGGCTAGAGGATATTTCTAAACACTTTGATGATGGGGTTGGGGTATTTTGGACTTTGAAAATTTTGGTTGGCCTTTGGGGGTGAAAACCGTGTGGAAGACTTTAGCTGGTGATGGTATATGGCAGTCTATTATCAAAGAAAAACATCTTAAAAATAAATCCCTATTAGTGTGGATTAAAGAGGTAACTAGGTCTCCCGTCTTCACATCATATATATGGAATTCTTTGATGAAAATTAAGAAGTGGTTATTGGGTAATTTGTGATGGTTGATTAGGGATGAATCTAGTGTGGAGATAGGTTTGGACCCTATTATTGGGTTTATCGATGGCCATATATTGTCTGCGCTACTATTCAACATATACATAACCTTGGTATCTATTATATAAATCGAGATACAAGTGGCCCTTAGGGGCAGGTTAGTGAATATCCAACTTGGATGTTGTTAAAGGGGATTTGGGTTTATATGGGGTTTTAGCTATGGAATGAGATTAATATATACATCAACTAATTATGGCGGGGATTTTTCTGATGGTCATGGGGATAATTTTTATTTTTAGATGGGATGTTTGCAAAAATATATCGGGTCAAGGATGCATACAACTACATCACTAGGTTGGTGTCTCGTGGGGTTAGTTGGTCCTAAAAATTTGAAACAAAATATCCCCTCAAATTGAAGTGTTTTGGTTCACTAGCTTGTCAAAACAAAATTACGGTGAGATTCAACAAGATGATGAGCTTAGTGAAAAGGAGTCACCTGCTAAGTCGGCCCCGCGGAGGCTATTTTTGGCGCAAGTTTATTTTTAGACATGTCGATCATATTCTATGAGTTGCAGGATGCTATTTGTGGATGGTTGGTCAAGTTGGAAAAATAGATAGACTTCTATTTTTAGACATATTGGGCGGAATCTATTTTTAGATTTCCAGTCTAAAAATAGATATGTCGAATATTATTAGCTCTTAATAATATTTGGACTCTAAACATTATCTTATTCTCTTGGAGCACTTCAGTTAAGTGCACAGATGTGGCACAGCAGCTGACATAATGAATTATGCTATTCCTGAGGGTTTACTGGAGCTAATGCATGAGGACTTCGGTTAGAACTCATGTGACAGAGTTTGGTGGAGTTATAGAAGTAGTTGGTGGAGTTGTATTTAGTTTAACTCAGTTAGACTCAGTTGAGCTAGTTGTATCTAGTCTAACTGATTGATACACTAGTGAGAGTGGTGTGAATTAATTAGTTAATTAATTCACTAAATAATAACTCATTAATCAGCTGAAGAATACATCAGTTAACTACAGTGCATGGCAGTTCAGTGGAGACCAGTGGAGAGATAGGTGAAAGAGCAAGTGTGACTATCAGTTATGACTATAGTGATGCATTGATTGCGTCCAACACTCAGTGGAGATGCCAATGAGGATTGCGCAGTGAAAGCCAGGTGGATTCGAGTTCATTCAGAGCCATTCTTCAGCAGAGATTGCGTAGTAGAGGCCGGCTAGAAGGTGGCAGAGATCGGTGCATGGATTTGCTAGATCGAACATGATTAGTGTGTAGCGATTGGATTGTACTGATAGCTTGTGATAAGCTTTGTATGAGGATTGTTACATGATCTATATGACATATATTATATACAAATAGTTGGGGTTTTTAGCTTCAGGCTTTCCCGTTAAATCACTGTGTTAATGTGTGTGAATTTTTATGGTTTCATGTGTGCATTGCAATTGTGTTAATTTCTGCATGTGATGATCAATGGTGGAATAGATTCTGTATTGTGCATGAAGCTAAATAGTGTGTGATCAGGAGAATCTTAGACATATAAAATATCAGTTATATAATTTCTACATGGTATCAGAGGAGTTTATCATTGGAGCAGATTGCAATTATTGAAGCGGTTGAGTTTTGTGCTGGTGGAATTCGAATTTGCTGCAGTGTTTTCTTGGTGTCGAAGTTGAGATGTCTTTCAGCAAATTGCGATTGGAGTATGCCCTTGAGGGCAGCTCGAATTATATTGCATGGAAGGACAGGATGGAGGTGGTGCTGGAGGATAATGGGTTGAAGGAGTTCATAGATGCAGAAATTCCAAAACCTGCTTCTAGCGATGCAGCTGCACTTGACACATGGCAAAAGAAGATAGCAAAATGTCGAAGAATTCAGTTGGAAGGTGTGAAGGATCACATAGTGTCCAGCCTTCATGGTAAAGCTTCTCCATTCTTGATGTGGAAAGCTTTGACAGACTTGTTCCAAAGAAAAAGCCACCAGAGGAAATTGGCGCTTAAAGACAAGCTCAGAAAAATAAAAATGGAGAAGGGCGAAAGTATACCCAAGTACCTCACGAAGTTTGTCCAGTGCAGGGATGAGCTGGGAAGTGTGGGGGTTACTGTAGATGAAGTGGACTTGGTGAGCTTGGCTCTCCTTGGGCTTCCAAAGAGTTGGCATTCCTACGAGGACTCTGTCAATGGTCAGGAGAAACTGCCAGGATGGGAGCGACTTTGGTCGGATCTTGTGCAGGAGGAGATAAGGCAGAGTACCAGGGATGGATCTTCATCGAAGAATGAAGATGAAGAAAATTGCGCTTTGGCTGCCAAAGCAAGGAAAGGGAATGGAAATGAAAATCATTCTCAATCTGGTGCGAAAGGCAAGAAGAAGGACTTGTCCAAGGTGAAGTGCTTTCATTGTCACCAACACGGACATTACGCCACTAATTGTCCACAGAAGAAGAAAAATAAGTAGGCTGCCGGATCTGCAGCTAGAGAGGCCTTAGCCTCGCAGTTTGATCTGGATTTTTCACTGATTGCGTGCTTGGTTTCAAGTGTGATGGGATCAGTGTGGTTTCTTGACAGTGGTGCGTCTTTCCATATGACCGAAGACAAGGATTTGTTTACTGATCTGGATGAGAAGGATCTTGGAGTGCACATCGAGATGGGCGATGATGGTAGATATAGTGCGACTGGTATCGGTACCATTTCCTTTGAGAGGGAGTCTGGTAAACCCTTCGTATTGAAGGAAGTGATGCATGTTCCAGGATTGAAGAAGAATCTTATCTCTGTGGCGATGTTAGAAGACAAGGGATATGATGTTGTCTTTAGCGAGGGAAAGGCTTTCCTACGCAGTAAGGCAACTGGTGAGACCTGGAGGATAGGGGTTCGAGTTAAGAACTATCGGTTGCGGAGTAGATGGCTCGCCAACAATGGAAAGCAAAGCAGAAGGAGTGGTGAGCCGGGATGAGGGCGAATTGTGGCACAGGAGATTGGGCCATCTTCACCATGGCGCTTTGAAAATTTTGCAACAGATTTCTACCAGGCTTCCCAAGGGTACACTTGTGCAGTCAGAGTAGTGCAAGGGATGTATTTTGGGAAAATTTGTCAAAGCCACCTTTCATGAGAAGGATAGTTGCGCCACGACGATCCCTGAGAGAATTCACACAGACGTGTGTGGACCTTTCTCAGTAGCTTTGACAGCAAAGCACAGGTGTTATGTGGTATTTGTTGATGACTTTTCTCGTAAGTGCTGGATCTTCTTCATGCAGAAGAAGAGCGAGACATACTCAAAGTTCTGTGAGTTTAAGGCACTGGTTGAGAAAGAGTTGGGGAAGCAGGTGAAGGCTCTTAGGAGCGATAATGGTGGTGAATTCATCTCTGGCGAATTCAAAGACTTTTGCAGCGCAGAAGGAATTCGAAGAGAGCTCATAGCGCCTCATAACCCACAACAGAATGGGGTCGTGGAGCGAAAGAACAGAACGATTGTGGGTGCTGCACGGGCGATGTTGCATGAGCAGGGCCTTCCCATAAACTTGTGGGCAGAAGCATGCAACACTGCGATTTATGTGCAAAACCGTTGTCCTCATAGAGTACTTGGCATGAGTACACCCGAAGAGGCATCTTACGGTAGAAGCCTGATATTTCTCATTTGAAGATTTGGTGCTCACCTGTTTACATTCATGTGACGAAGGATGCCATGAGGAAGAAGCTGGAGCCGACCGCAGAGGTTGGGATATTTGCGGGGTACACAGAAACACCCCACAACTATCGTGTGTATTTGCCAGACAGTCGGAAGACTGTTGTGCGACGGGATATCAAATTTCATGAGGAGAAAGCCATGAAGTTGTCGCTTGATAGAGAGCTACACTTGCATGCAAATAAGGAGCTATTAGTTCCTAAGGATGAGCCTCAGGATGTGGATCAGCCACAAGAGGAGGTTCATGGAGTGGAAGAAACCACTCATGCAACGCCAAACATCAGAGGGTGGAAGCACACATTTAATAAGAGGGTGGAAGCAAACATTTAATAAGAAGTACCTTTTTCTTATTTTGATGTATTTTTTCAAATCTAGTTAATACTGGCTGTCTTTGTCATGCGCTTAATTTCTCCTTGGGCCTCCTTCATTATTTCCTGGGATTGGAGATTTGGCAGCGCAATGGAGGACTGTTTGTTTCTCAGGGCAAGAATGCCCGGGAGATTCTGGAGAGGTTCAACATGCAAGGCTGCAAGCCTGTTGACACTCCTCTTCCTGGTGGTTGGAGGAAGGAGGACGCTACTTCAGCGGAGGTAGTGGATGCCACTGTCTATCGACAGTTGGTGGGGTCGCTTATGTATCTGGTCAATACACGACCCGATATATGCTATGCTGTTAACCAGCTTTCGCAAGATATGGTTAAGCCTACCAAGCTCTTCTGGAAGGCAGGCAAGCATGTATTGCGTTATATTAGTGGCACATCGGGATATGGTCTATGGTACAGACAGGAGGATGGAGCGAAGCTTTCCGGCTTCACTGATGCAGATTGGGCAGGGAGCCCAACGGACCGAAAGAGCACATCTAGAGGAGTTTTCAGCATTGGGTTGACAGTAGTTTTTTGGTACAGTAGGAAGCAGAGATCCGTGGCACTCAGTTCAGCAGAGGCCGAGTACATGGCAGCTAGCTTGGCTGCATGCGAGGCTATTTGGATGAGGAAGATCCTCGTTGGATTGTTCGGGTTGCATTTGGAGCCTACGGTGATTTACTGTGATAACCAGAGTTGCATTAAACTCTCGGCTAATCCAGTATTTCATGATATATCCAAACACATCGACATCAGGTACCATCATATCAGAGATTGTGTTCAGCGGAGAATCATGATGCTTTCATATGTTCCCACGGAGGATCAGGATGCCGACATCCTGACGAAGGCGCTCACCAGAAGCAAGTTCGAATTCCACAGAGGCAGGATAGGGGTTGCAGATAATCCATATCTTGCTGAGAGGGAGTGTTGAAAATGCAGCAAGATGATGGAGCTTAGTGAAATGAAGTCGCCTTCACTAAGTGGGCCGGCAGGCAAATTCTGGCGCAAAATCTATTTTTAGACTATGTCTATTTTTAGACATATGGAGCATGGTCCGGGGATTGCAGTATGTTATTCTTGGAGTATTGGTCATGTTGGTAAAAATAGATGGGACTCTATTTTTTGGACCTATAGGTCGAAGTCTATTTTTAAACTGCCTCTCCTTAAAATAGGGAAGTCAAATATTATTTACCCTTAATAATATTTGGACTATAAACTTCAGTTTACTCTCTTGGAGCACTTCAGTTCGAGCCTTGGAAGTGGCTCATACATCTGACAGAGGAATTATGCTATTCCTAGGGTTTGATGGCACATGCATGGTTGACTTGAGTTAGAACTCGAGTGGCGAAGTTTGGTGGGGTTGATGGAGCGGTTGGTGGAGTTGTGTTCGGTTTAACTTAGTTGAACTAGTTGAGATTAGTTCAACTAAACAATGAGTGGAGTGAATTAAATATTATTTAATTCACTAATTATTAACTCATTATTCAACTCGAACACATCATTTCAGCACGGTCATGGACGGTTCGGTGGAGACCAGTTGAAAGAGGTAGATGAAAGGGTTGAGATAGCTATCGGTTGTGACATTAGTTGTGCATGAGATTTGCACCACACTTGGAGAAATTGCCCATGATGATTACTTGTTGTCAAACGAGAGATTCAAACCTTGGATCTCTCATTATACCAGCCTTGATTGCGCAATAGAGGCAGGCAATTAGTGGATGTGTTTTGAACCTGTGACTTGTTCAAAACCAAACTAGTTTGTGTGTAACTTCATGAGATAGTACTGAGTACTTGTGAGGAGTATTGTACTGAGTTTGTTACATGTTTTCTCCATTATAATATACACAATAGCTGCGGGGTTTTCAGCTATAAGCTTTCCCCATACATACCGTGTTAATGTGTGTTTAAGAGAGATTATGTGCTGTATATGAATTCGAATTGATATGTGATCAGATAATCTCTATGGGGATAAATCTTCTTTATTCAACAAATTCTCTACACTATCATGCCCGGTAGATCAATCCATCTCCTTGTCCCTCTCTGTCGACGTGGAGTCAATTGAAATGCATTTCAAATTTAGTTGTCCCTTTCCACTTACGCATAATTGAAATGCATTTCAAATTTAGTTTGGAGCCCAACAGCTGAGATACATCACATATCTCAATGACTCATCCTTTGATTTTATCGCTACTTATTGAACATGAGGATTCACATTAATCATTTGAGAAGCGACAAAAGTAGTAGTTGTTTTCAAGGCAACGACAGCAGCGCTCGCGCCAGTTGTAGAAGCAACCCAAAATGAATAATGAGAAGTAGGTAACAATTTGGGCATTATTGAGCCGAAAGGCTCATTCTACAATCCAGTGTGAGGGAGATGTGTAAGTATGTCATGTCTTGGATGTAATAATAAAAATAATTTTATCTCACCCAAACAAAAATTAAATAACCATATAAATAAACAATTAAAAATCTATTAATACAACAATTAATATTATAATTTTATACAACTTTACAGAGGCAAAACAATATATATATATATATATATATATATATATATATATATATATATATTTCTCTTATAAATATCTTAATATAAAACTTAAAGAAACTGTTTGAATATCCATATAATATCCATATTAACTAATATATTTTAGTATGAACTTTCTCTCTCTACAGAAAGTGTGTGTTTATATATGTGTGTGTGTGTTAACCTTAACTCTAAAAGAAAAAGTAATTGAAGGTAAATTAGAGTAGTTACTTTAATAAGAGGAAAATATCTAACTAATTCAATTTTTAATATAAAATATTAATAATGATAAAATATCAAAATATATAATTTAAACAATGAAAAATTACCACATAGATCTATATTAATCACATATTTACCAAGCATTAAAATGTATTAGGCTCTTGGCACATTTGTGGTTAAAATGCGTCTATACTGGTGTGAAGGAAACGTGTAAGTATGTTCATCCCAACCTGTGACCTCTTAGGAGGAAACACATGTGCTTAACCATTAGGCCCACTCAAGATGTACAACATTCAAAAGTGCAATTTATATAGTAAAAAATTACACATTTTTTTTAATTCTAAAATAAGTTTGCAACAAAAGAAATTTGATCCCTCTCGACTCATGTTAGATCCGTTTTTTAGATGGATCTATGCTAGTTAATAGATTCTTGAAATTGAAGGCCCATTAATCTGTGAAGTTTCTGAAACCCTGGATCGCTACCACGGCCACCATACAACAAGCCTTCTTGGAAATATAACTCATCTTTCTTTCTTCCTTTCTTTGGATTTAGATCTAGATTCCAAAGCAAACAAACACCAATAACGATTGTGAAATTGCAGGATGTGACTGCACTTGATTTGAATTGAATAGATTGGACTGATTTACTAGCTATTTATTTTGAAGTGTGGAAGTGGGCCTAATGGTTAAGAGCATGTGTTTCCTCCTAAGAGCTCACATTTCTTTTGTTGCAAACTTATTTTAGAATACAAAAAACAATGTGTAATTTTTGTTTGTTTAAATTTCTTTTTTAAATGTTATACAACTTGAGTGGGCCTATTGGTTAAGAGTGTGTGTTTCCTCCTAAGAGGTCATAAGTTCGAAACTAGAGGGGAATAGAGTGTGTATGCCTTAGTAGAATAATAACATGTGCTTTTAGTCATTTTATATTAATTCATCTTTTTTAATAGTTATTTATTTTTGTTTAAGTGAGTTAAAATTATTTTTATTATTAACCTATCAAAATTCAACTGAATTTGTTTTTAAGATACCAATTAATTTGAAACTGATTTGAAGATTGTCTTTGGGATTAAAGCACTTTAAACGAACTCTATGATTTGTGCATGTACCATTGGATGAATTTGTTTTTGAGATACCAATTAATTTAAAAATGATTTGAAGATTGTCTTTGGGATTAAAATCACTTTAAACGAACTCTATGATTTGTGCATGTACCATTGGATTTATCTGTATAACAAACAAACTTGGTCGCTCTGGAAAATGCTAGCTAAGAGAACTCCTCATTCTTTATGAAAGGGTGGAGGGTGCCAAACTAAACTTACAATGTGTTCATGGAGAACCTCAATAATTCAGGGTGGAGGGTGCCAAACTAAACTTACAATGTGTTCATGGAGAACCTCAGTAATTCAGGGTGGAGGGTGCCAAACTAAACTTACAATGTGTTCATGGAGCAACCTCAATAATTCAGGTTAGAATGTATGGATGCATGGTATTTTTTATTGCTTTTTAACCTTCAAAAGATTTGTACATGTAAAATTATAAGAAATTGATGCCATATAGGGAATTAATGTATTTAAAATGATTTTTATTTATTTATTTTATTTTATTTTTTTATCTAAAAAAATATAAAAAATTAATATGATATAAGGATTTAATGTGATTTAAAATGCTAAAAAAAGTTATTATAAAAAATACAAAATTCAATTTTATTACAATAAAAATTATAAAAATTTATATATGAATTTTTTTTTTTATAAGGTCATTTTCAATAGTAATATTATCTCTATATATAACTTTTTTAACCTTAATTATGAAATTAGATAATAACTTTCTTAATTCTAAATGATAAATATTTTAATATTTTAAATCAAATGATTATATATATATATATATAATTTATAACTATTTTTTATTATAAATTTTTAATATAATTTTGTAATATTAATTAAATTAAATAAATATATAAAAATAAAATATTGAAATCAACAAATTTATACAAATTATCAATTAAATCTAATAATTATGATTTTATATATAAAAAATAATTATATTATATATATATATATATATGTAAAACTATGACATCATGCTTATTTATTATAAAATAAAAAACTCTCTTGCAAACAAACCATCTATGTAATTACTAAGCAAGAGTTTGCAAAGTGTCCAAATCTCTAAAAAAGAAGGTTACATAATATGATGATGGTTAGACATGTGTATCAATTACTAATATAATTTAATAGTGAAATATAATGAAATAGACAACCACAACAGTAAAAAAATACATTTTTTTTTTTAATGTTATTTCAATGCAATTTAGAAATTAATTTTTTTCAATAAGTTTCAGGGTATATAAAAACTATACTCAAAACTCTTTTTTGAGAATACAAACCAAATATTCTTAGAAAATAACATTGAAGTTTGGAATTTTTGTTATTTACATTTAAAAGTTTGGAATTCAATCAATTTTTTAAAAGGAAATACCAAATATAAAAACCATTTAAAATAGAAATATGGAATATAAAACTTTAGAAACTGTTTATTTATTTTTATTTAATTTTGAAATGTTTAGAAATAAAAATGGTATGGTTTGGATTATTAAATATAATAAAAAATAATGAAGAGAAAATTATCTTAATATTTAGGTTTGATATTTTAATAATATATTGAAAATGTTTAAAATAGCTGGATTTCAATGTGAAAAGTGAGGAGTATTTTATCATTTGGTAAAGTTTAATACCAATGAGGATCTAGCCTAAAACTATGGGGATACTTTTTAGGTAGTGGTCAAACATGTGGTTGCACTGAAAGAGATTATAGGGAATGGTCTTGTGGCTTGTACACATAAATGCATCAAATCGCACCTTGTGATTGCACCGAGAGAGAGATTATATGAAATGGTCTTGTGGCTCGTGCACATAAGTGCATCAAATCCCACCTTGGTGGCCTCCTCCCTTTTTCCATCTTTGTTCATTTTTTCATACCCCCTTTTAAACATTTTGTTTCCTTGGTTTTCTATTTGAGGCCTTGTTTTTCCTTCTCTCTCTTTATATCCTCCCCTTTTGTGGTTGTGGTTGAGTTTGGTGCTTTTTAGTGTCCCTTTCACTATGAGCTTTCTCTTCATCCCTCCACACCATGTTTTGTCCTTCACCATGGTGTATCCTAGCTCCTCCCATGGTAATTGTGGTTGAAGTGGGAGAAGGTGGCATCCTCATATGAGAGTCCAACTCAATGTTGAGATGTTGGCAACTTGTTACTAGGAGAATACCCCTAGTTCTATGTGGGAGGAGATTAATGTGGCGCACAATGAAACATGGGTAGAAAGGAGGTTCATTTGGATGCATAATCAAGGAGAATGTTGGTCACTAGATACGAAACCCCCACAAAGATCACTCATGAAAAACTCAATGCATGTATACCAATGATGTTTACTCACAAATTAATACCATCATTAGGAAGGTTTTATGGAAAGGAGTGAGGCGCAATAAGAAATTAAGAAATTCTCCTCATCATCAATGCCTTGTGGCTGCAATTAAAGAAATTAGATAACAAGGTGTCCACTTTTGCAAAGAAAAATGTAGGTCTAGAATTCCTTGATAGTAATGAAGAGGAAGAAAATCTTGATGCCTTTTAAATGGACTATTCAACAACCTAATAGTTCTTATATTTTGGTGTTTAAACACAAATATGCTTTTCTTATCAATTATAGTGATAAGCTAGTCAACCATTTTCTTAATGGAATTAGATTTGATTTTTGATTTTACAATATTGTGTCATTATGGTGAGACTCTTTATTTGGACAAATCCTATACTAATGTTATTGGTCTAGTTTACCTAGCACATACTAGTAATCATAAGATTGATTTTTTCAACTTAATTAATACAATTTCATGACTAACTTACCAAAAACACAATGTATTGAAAGTGCAAATCTAGAAAAATAGAAAAATTTAGAAATAAATTGATTTTTTTAAACTATAAAACTTTAAAACAAATTCAAACAAAAAAACTTAAAAATAAATTGATTTTTTACAACTTTAAAAACAAATTCACATTATATAAAAAGTTATGTCTTAATTATTATTCATTAAAAACAAATTCACATTATATAGAAAATTCTCTCTTAATAAATATGAATATGAATAATAAATAATAAATAATAAATAGAAAATAAAATAAACTAATAATAAAAAATATCTATAAAATAATAATAATTTTTATATTTAATTAACTTTAATTTAAATATTTATATTATAAATTAACATTTTATTTTATTTATTTGAATTATATATATATATAAACTTTTTCATTTAATTATTAATGCCAGTTGACCAAATTTTAGTAGCTTTAACTTTGTAAAGCACTGAGATTTATAAATTTTCTTTTTAGATTAAAAAAATAGATATTCCTCGCTTGTAACAAGTAGATCGAATTCCTGAACGCTGTACGAACATTTAATAAGAAGTACCTTTTTCTTATTTTGATGTATTTTTTCAAATCTAGTTAACACTGGCTGTCTTTGTCCTGCGCTTAATTTCTCCTCAAATTTTGTTTCAATGCATATGGCTCGAATTTCTGAAGTTGCATTTACTGAGATTTATTTATTGTGGTTTAAGATAACTTGATTCAATTGGGTAGAAATCAAAACCTGGAAAACAGTATTAATTATAGGATTAAAAGATAGTCTCACCAGTCTTACCAGCACGGGGATTGCAACATTTGTTGAAGTTCAGAGGAAGAGGAGGTTACAGAAAACCATGATGGTTACATAACTCTGTCAATTGCCATTGTAGTTTAACACTGAAATAAAACGAAATAACAATGGTTGCCAACGAGACATCCATAAAATAAACCATGAACTTTATTACCAAATTTCTGCCCCATTGAATCCATCAAATTGCAATGAATTCATTGATTTACAAAATACATCCATAATATACAAATTATAACAAATTATATGCCAGCGGTGGTTGGACGACAAGCAGGTGATCGATTCCTCTCTATCGTGACCGAATTGAATCGTATTTCAATAGCAGCTGAGATACATCACATCACGCATCTCAATGAATCATCTTTTCTTGATTTTGCTGCTTCTTCTTGAAGATGGGGATTCAGATTCGCTTCAGAGGCAGAAGAAGCAGTAGCAGATTTCTGGGCAACAGCAACAGCAACAGCGCCAGCAGGTGATCGATCCCTCTCCCTATTCCTCTCTATCGTGACGGAATTGAATCATATTTCAATTTCAGTTTGGGGTCCAACAGCTCAGATACATCACGCATCTCAATGAATCATCCTTTGCTTCTGCTTTCTTTGATTTTGCTGCTCTTTCTTGAAGATGGGGTTTCAGACCCCTTTCACAAGTAGTAGCAGATTTCTGAGCAACAGCAGCAGCGCCAACGCCAGTGAGAGAAGTAAGCCCAAAAGTACTGGGAGAAACAGAGAATAACTTGGGCGTTATTAGTAGATTCTTGAAATTGAAGGCCCTCTGATCTGTGAAGATTCTGAAACCCTCGATTGCTCCCACAACCACCATACAGGAAGCCCTCTTTGAAACAGAATTCATCATTCTTTCTTCCTTTCTTTGGATTTAGATTCGGAATTGTAGAGCAAACAAAACAAACAACAATAACTATTGTGAAGTTACAGACTACTGATATTGCACTGAGATTTAGCTGTATATTTATATGTGTGTTGGTTATACACAAAGCCAACAGGAAGGAAGGGAAGACAACAGTGTATAAAACCCAAACCACTAATTAATTCTATCGGCGGGTGTCACAAATCCAATCCATTCCGTTGCTGGTTTTTCATTTGGTTGTTTTGGACGCTTTCCGGTTTTAAGTGGGTATGGCTGGTTTTTCATTTGGTTGTTGTGGACGTTTTCCGGTTTTGGGTAAGGACGGGTGGCTGTTTGTAACCCCGCCCACCTTTTCACGACTCGTCATTCCTATCTAACAAACCCCTCGGACATTTTTTTAAATTTTATTTTTTATATTGTTGATTGGGTAGTTACGCAAAATTTCCATTTCAGTTTATGAATTCCACGAACCTCGCTGTCATCGCATCAAAATTTGCTCAAACATCTATATTAAATAGTTAAAAAATAATCGTGATTGAGAAAGAAAGAAAGCATGAATTTTTAGTTTACGAAGCTAAAAATGGCCTATGGGTAGATTGCTTTTCTATCTGGTTCTTGTATTTGGCTTTTTTAATCTGGAGCCTTACAATAAACACTTCCAGCTTCTCGATAAACTATTCGCTAAATAGATTATCCCAATAGCTAGCTGCCAGAATATTTGCATAATATTCTCTACTTTCATTGAAAGCCTCGCATTCTAAAATGAAATGCTTTTATGTTTCCTCTTTGATATGAGTATTTTTATTTTTTTGTTTTATATTATTCTTCCATTGATTTTGAAACTTTGGTTTCAAATATCTTAGATTCATTTTGAAACCAAATAACTATAGTATTGAGGATTGGTGTTGGTTAATCAACATAGGTTTGTTGTATAAGTGGTTGTATATTGATGAATGGTAGATTGATTATGGTTCAATTTGTTCTTCAAAGCATATTAGTGTATTGGATGCACTTTCAATTCTATAATTTCAAAGTTGATCTCAGTGGACTTATTTGACAAAAAAAAAAAAAACGTCTTATTAGGCTAGAGGATATTTCTAAACACTTTGATGATGGCGTTGGGGTATTTTGGACTTTGAAAATTTTGGTTGGCCTTTGGGGGTGAAAACCGTGTGGAAGACTTTAGCTGGTGATGGTATATGGCAGTCTATTATCAAAGAAAAACATCTTAAAAATAAATCCCTATTAGTGTGGATTAAAGAGGTAACTAGGTCTCCCGTCTTCACATCATATATATGGAATTCTTTGATGAAAATTAAGAAGTGGTTATTGGGTAATTTGTGATGGTTGATTAGGGATGAATCTAGTGTGGAGATAGGTTTGGACCCTATTATTGGGTTTATCGATGGCCATATATTGTCTGCGCTACTATTCAACATATACATAACCTTGGTATCTATTATATAAATCAGATACAAGTGACCGCAAGGACAGTTAGTGAATATCCAACTTGGATCTGTTAAAGGGATTTGGGTTTATATGGGGTTTTAGCTATGGAATGAGATTAATATATACATCAACTAATTATGGCGGGGATTTTTCTTGATGGTCATGGGGATAATTTTATTTTAGATGGGATGTTTGCAAAAATCATATCGAGGTCAAGGATGCATACAACTACATCACTAGGTTGGTGTCTCGTGGGGGAATTAGTTGGTCCTATAAAATTTGGAAACAAAATATCCCCCTCAAATTGAAGTGTTTTGGTTCACTAGCTTGTCAAAACAAAATTCTGTTGAGATTCAACAAGATGATGAGCTTAGTGAAAAGAGTCACCTTCACTAAGTCGGCCCGCGGGCTATTTTTGGCGCAAAGTCTATTTTTAGATACGTCGATCATATTCTATGAGTTGCAGGATGCTATTTGTGGATGGTTGGTCAAGTTGGAAAAATAGATAGACTTCTATTTTTAGACATATTGGGCGAAATCTATTTTTAGATTGCTAGTTTAAAAATAGATATGTCGAATATTATTAGCTCTTAATAATATTTGGACTCTAAACATTATCTTATTCTCTTGGAGCACTTCAGTTAAGTGCACATATGTGGCACAGGAGCTGACAGAAGGAATTACACTATTCTTGAGGGTTAAGTGGAGCTATTGCATGGATACTTCAGTTAGAACTCATGTGACAGAGTTTGGTGGAGTTGTAGAAGTAGTTGGTGGAGTTGTGTTTAGTTTAACTCAGTTAGACACAATTGAGCTAGTTGTATCTGGTGTGATTGATACACTAGTGAGAGTGGTGTGAATTAATTAATAATTAATTCACTAATTAATAACTCATTAATCAACTGAAGAATACATTAGTTAACTACAGTGCATGGACAGTTTCAGTGGAGACCAGTGGAGAGGTAGGTGAAAGAGCAAGATGACTATCAGTTATGACTATAGTGATGCATTGATTGCGTCCAACACTCAGTGGAGATGCCAATGAGGATTGCGCAGTGAAAGCCAGGTGGATTCGAGTTCATTCAGAGCCATTCTTCAGCAGAGATTGCGTAGTAGAGGCCGGCTAGAAGGTGGCAGAGATCGGTGCATGGATTTGCTAGATCGAACCTGATTAGTGTGTAGCGATTGGATTGTACTGATAGCTTGTGATAAGCTTTGTATGAGGATTGTTACATGATCTATATGACATATATTATATACAAATAGTTGGGGTTTTTAGCTTCAGGCTTTCCCGTTAAATCACTGTGTTAATGTGTGTGAATTTTTATGGTTTCATGTGTGCATTGCAATTGTGTTAATTTCTGCATGTGATGATCAATGGTGGAATAGATTCTGTATTGTGCATGAAGCTAAATAGTGTGTGATCAGGAGAATCTTAGACATATAAAATATCAGTTATATAATTTCTACATGGTATCAGAGGAGTTTATCATTGGAGCAGATTGCAATTATTGAAGCGGTTGAGTTTTGTGCTGGTGGAATTCGAATTTGCTGCAGTGTTTTCTTGGTGTTGAAGTTGAGATGTCTTTCAGCAAATTGCGATTGGAGTATGCCCTTGAGGGCAGCTCGAATTATATTGCATGGAAGGACAGGATGGAGGTGGTGCTGGAGGATAATGGGTTGAAGGAGTTCATAGATGCAGAAATTCCAAAACCTGCTTCTAGCGATGCAGCTGCACTTGACACATGGCAAAAGAAGATAGCAAAATGTCGAAGAATTCAGTTGGAAGGTGTGAAGGATCACATAGTGTCCAGCCTTCATGGTAAAGCTTCTCCATTCTTGATGTGGAAAGCTTTGACAGACTTGTTCCAAAGAAAAAGCCACCAGAGGAAATTGGCGCTTAAAGACAAGCTCAGAAAAATAAAAATGGAGAAGGGCGAAAGTATACCCAAGTACCTCACGAAGTTTGTCCAGTGCAGGGATGAGCTGGGAAGTGTGGGGGTTACTGTAGATGAAGTGGACTTGGTGAGCTTGGCTCTCCTTGGGCTTCCAAAGAGTTGGCATTCCTACGAGGACTCTGTCAATGGTCGGGAGAAACTGCCAGGATGGGAGCGACTTTGGTCGGATCTTGTGCAGGAGGAGATAAGGCAGAGTACCAGGGATGGATCTTCATCGAAGAATGAAGATGAAGAAAATTTCGCTTTGGCTGCCAAAGCAAGGAAAGGGAAGGGAAATGAAAATCATTCTCAATCCGGTGCGAAAGGCAAGAAGAAGGACTTGTCCAAGGTGAAGTGCTTTCATTGTCACCAACACGGACATTACGCCACTAATTGTCCACAGAAGAAGAAAAATAAGTAGGCTGCTGGATCTGCCGCTGGAGAGGCCTTAGCCTCGCAGTTTGAGCTGGATTTTCCTTTGATTGCATGCTTGGACCCAAAGTGTGATGGGATCGATGTGGTTTCTTTCTTGACGGTGGTGTCTTTCCATAGCAACCACAGACAAGGATTTGTTCTTGATACGGATAGAGAAAGATCTTGGACTGCACATCGAGAGGGGCGATGATGGTAGATACAGTGCGACCGGTATCGGTACCATTTCCTTTGAGAGGGAGTCTGGTAAACCCTTCATATTGAAGGAAGTGATGCATGTTCCAGGATTGAAGAAGAATCTTATCTCTGTGGCGATGTTAGAAGACAAGGGATATGATGTTGTCTTTAGCGAGGGAAAGGCTTTTCTGCCTGATAGAGCAAATTTGGTGAAACCGGAGGATGGGGAGGTTCGAGTTAAGAACCTTTATCGATTCTAGGTAGGCCATTTCACTGCAATGGAAAGCAAAGCAGAAGGAGTGGTGAGCCGGGATGAGGGCGAATTGTGGCACAGGAGATTGGGCCATCTTCACCATGGCGCTTTGAAAATTTTGCAGCAGATTTCTACCGGGCTTCCCAAGGGTACACTTGTGCAGTTAGAGTAGTGCAAGGGATGTATTTTGGGAAAATTTGTCAAAGCCACCTTTCATGAGAAGGATAGTTGCGCCACGACGATCCCTGAGAGAATTCACACAGACGTGTGTGGACCTTTCTCAGTAGCTTTGACAGCAAAGCACAGGTGTTATGTGGTATTTGTTGATGACTTTTCTCGTAAGTGCTGGATCTTCTTCATGCAGAAGAAGAGCGAGACATACTCAAAGTTCTGTGAGTTTAAGGCACTGGTTGAGAAAGAGTTGGGGAAGCAGGTGAAGGCTCTTAGGAGCGATAATGGTGGTGAATTCATCTCTGGCTAATTCAAAGACTTTTGCAGCGCAGAAGGAATTCGAAGAGAGCTCATAGCGCCTCATAACCCACAACAGAATGGGGTCGTGGAGCGAAAGAACAGAACGATTGTGGGTGCTGCACGGGCGATGTTGCATGAGCAGGGCCTTCCCATAAACTTGTGGGCAGAAGCATGCAACACTGCGATTTATGTGCAAAACCGTTGTCCTCATAGAGTACTTGGCATGAGTACACCCGAAGAGGCGTCTTCTGGTAAGAAGCCTGATATTTCTCATTTGAAGATTTGGTGCTCACCTGTTTACATTCATGTGACGAAGGATGCCATGAGGAAGAAGCTGGAGCCGACCGCAGAGGTTGGGATATTTGCGGGGTACACAGAAACACCCCACAACTATCGTGTGTATTTGCCAGACAGTCGGAAGACTGTTGTGCGACGGGATATCAAATTTCATGAGGAGAAAGCCATGAAGTTGTCGCTTGATAGAGAGCTACACTTGCATGCAAATAAGGAGCTATTAGTTCCTAAGGATGAGCCTCAGGATGTGGATCAGCCACAAGAGGAGGTTCATGGAGTGGAAGAAACCACTCATGCAACGCCAAACATCGGAGGGCGGAAGCACACATTTAATAAGAGGTATGTAGCGAAACATTTAATAAGAAGGACTTTTTTTTATTTTGATGTATTTTTCAAATCTAGTTAATACGGTCGTCTTTGCTTGCGCGCTTAATTTCTCCTGGCCTCCTTCATTGTTTCCCGGGATTGGAAATTTGGCAGCCGCAATGGAGGACTATTTGTTTCGTGGCAAGAATGCCCGGGAGATTCTGGAGAGGTTCAACATGCAAGGCTGCAAGCCTGTTGACACTCCTCTTTCTGGTGGTTGGAGGAAGGAGGATGCTACTTCAGCGGAGGTAGTGGATGCCACTGTCTATCGACAGTTGGTGGGGTCGTTGTTGTATCTGGTCAATACACGACCCGATATATGCTATGCTGTTAACCAGCTTTCGCAAGCTATGGTGAATCCTACCAAGCTCTTCTGGAAGGCAGGCAAGCATGTATTGTGTTATATTAGTGGCACATCGGGATATGGTCTATGGTACAGACAGGAGGATGGAGCGAAGCTTTCCGGCTTCACTGATGCAGATTGGGAAGGGAGCCCAACCGACCGTAAGAGCACATCTGGAGGGATTTTCAGCATTGGATCGACAGCAGTTTCCTGGTACAGCAGGAAGCAGAGATCCGTGGCACTCAGTTCAGCAGAGGCCGAGTACATGGCAGCTAGCTTGGCTGCATGCGAGGATGTTTGGATGAGGAAGATCCTCGTTGGATTGTTCAGGTTGCATTTGGAGCCTACAAAGGATTTATTGTGATAACCGCAGCGTGGCCAACCTGATAATCCCGCATTTCATGATAGATCCAAACACATCGACATCAGTACCATCATATCAGATTGTGCTCAGCGTAGAATCATGATGTTTACATGTTCCCACTGAGGATCAGATGCCGACATCTTGACGAAGGCACTACCTAAGCAAGTTCGAATTCCACAGAAAAGGTGATAGGGGTTGCAGATGGATCCATATCTACGAGAGGGAGTGTTGAAAATGCAGCCAGATGATGGAGCTTAGTGAAATGAAGCCGCCAAGAGAAGGGTCTGCAAATTTTTCAAGCGCAAAGTCTATTTTTAGACATATGGAGCATGGTCCAGGGGTTGCAGTATGTTATTCTTGGAGTATTGGTCATGTTGATAAAAATAGATGGACCTCTATTTTTGGACCTATAGGTCGAAGTCTATTTTTAGACTGCCTATCCTAAAAATAGGGAAGTCAAATATTATTTACCCTTAATAATATTTGGACTCTAAACTTCAGTTTACTCTCTTGGAGCACTTCAGTTAGAGCTACAGAAGTGGCTCATGCATCTGACAGAGGAATTCGCTATTCCTAAGGGTTTGGTGAGATCATGCATGGTTGACTTCAGTTAGGACTTCAGTGGCAGAAGTTTGGTGGAGTTGATGAGACAGTTGGTGGAGTTGTGTTCGGTTTAACTTAGTTGAACTAGTTGAGATTAGTTTAACTTAGGATGAGGAGAATTAAATTATTTAATTCACTAATTATTAACTCATTATTCAACTAAGAACACATCATTTCTACCATGCTGTACATGCTTCAAAGGAGACTAAAGGGAAAGAGGTAAAACATGAAAGGGTTGAGATAGCTAATGCTGTGACATTAGTCAGGCATGAGATTTGCACCACACTGAGGAGGTAAGCTAGCATGATTGCGCTCTGCCAAGCCAAGGAGATTCGAACCTTTGATCTCTCAATAGAATTCTAGCCCTTGACAATAGAGGCAGTATTTGTATTGCATGAAAACCCGTGACTTGTTCAAAACCAAGCTAGTTTGCGTGTAACTTCATGAGATAGTACTGAGTACTTGTGAGGAGTATTGTACTGAGTTTGTTACATGTTTTCTCCATTATAATATACACAATAGCTGCGGGGTTTTCAGCTATAAGCTTTCCCCATACATACTGTGTAATGTGTGGAAGAGATTATGTGTTGCATATGAATTCGAATTGATATGTGATCAGGATAATCTCGGTGGATAAATCTTCTTTATTCAGCAAATTTCTACACTATCATGCCCGAGGTGATCAATCCATCTCCTTGTCCCTCTCTGTCGACGAATAATTGAAATGCATTTCAAATTTAGTTGTCCCTCTCCATCGACGCATAATTGAAATGCATTTCAAATTTAGTTTGGAGCCCAACAGCTGAGATACATCACATATCTCAATGACTCATCCTTTGATTTTATCGCTACTTATTGAACATGAGGATTCACATTAATCATTTGAGAAGCGACAAAAGTAGTAGTTGTTTTCAAGGCAACGATAGTAGCGCTCGCGCCGGTTGTAGAAGCAACCCAAAATGAATAATGAGAAGTAGGTAACAATTTGGGCATTATTGAGCCGAAAGGCTCATTCTACAATCCAGTATGAGGGAGATGTGTAAGTATGTCACGTCTTGGACGTAATAATAAAAATAATTTTATCTCACCCAAACAAAAATTAAATAACCATATAAATAAACAATTAAAAATCTATTAATACAACAATTAATATTATAATTTTATACAACTTTACAGAGATAAAACAATATATATATATCTTAATATAAAACTTAAAGAAACTGTTTGAATATCCATATAATATCCATATTAACTAATATATTTCAGTATGAACTTTCTCTCTCTATAGAAAGTGTGTGTTTATATATGTGTGTGTGTGTGTTAACCTTAACTCTAAAAGAAAAAGTAATTGAAGGTAAATTAGAGTAGTTACTTTAATAAGAGGAAAATATCTAACTAATTCAATTTTTAATATAAAATATTAATAATGATATAATATCAAAATATATAATTTAAACAATGAAAAATTACCACATAGATCTATATTAATCACATATTTACCAAGCATTAAAATGTATTAGGCTCTTGGCACATTTGTGGTTAAAATGCGTCTATACTGGTGTGAAGGAAACGTGTAAGTATGTTCATCCCAACCTGTGACCTCTTAGGAGGAAACACATGTGCTTAACCATTAGGCCCACTCAAGATGTACAACATTCAAAAGTGCAATTTATATAGTAAAAAATTACACATTTTTTTTAATTCTAAAATAAGTTTGCAACAAAAGAAATTTGATCCCTCTCGACTCATGTTAGATCCGTTTTTTAGATGGATCTATGCTAGTTAATAGATTCTTGAAATTGAAGGCCCATTAATCTGTGAAGTTTCTGAAACCCTGGATCGCTACCACGGCCACCATACAACAAGCCTTCTTGGAAATATAACTCATCTTTCTTTCTTCCTTTCTTTGGATTTAGATCTAGATTCCAAAGCAAACAAACAACAATAACGATTGTGAAATTGCAGGATGTGACTGCACTTGATTTGAACTGAATAGATTGGACTGATTTACTAGCTATTTATTTTGAAGTGTGGAAGTGGGCCTAATGGTTAAGAGCATGTGTTTCCTCCTAAGAGCTCATATTTCTTTTGTTGCAAACTTATTTTAGAATACAAAAAACAATGTGTAATTTTTGTTTGTTTAAATTTCTTTTTTAAATGTTATACAACTTGAGTGGGCCTATTGGTTAAGAGTGTGTGTTTCCTCCTAAGAGGTCATAAGTTCGAAACTAGAGGGGAATAGAGTGTGTTTGCCTTAGTAGAATAATAACATGTGCTTTGAGTCATTTTATATTAATTCATCTTTTTTAATAGTTATTTATTTTTGTTTAAGTGAGTTAAAATTATTTTTATTATTAACCTATCAAAATTCAACTGAATTTGTTTTTAAGATACCAATTAATTTGAAACTGATTTGAAGATTGTCTTTGGGATTAAAGCACTTTAAACGAACTCTATGATTTGTGCATGTACCATTGGATGAATTTGTTTTTGAGATACCAATTAATTTAAAAATGATTTGAAGATTGTCTTTGGGATTAAAATCACTTTAAACGAACTCTATGATTTGTGCATGTACCATTGGATTTATCTGTATAACAAACAAACTTGGTCGCTCTGGAAAATGCTAGCTAAGAGAACTCCTCATTCTTTATGAAAGGGTGGAGGGTGCCAAACTAAACTTACAATGTGTTCATGGAGAACCTCAATAATTCAGGGTGGAGGGTGCCAAACTAAACTTACAATGTGTTCATGGAGAACCTCAGTAATTCAGGGTGGAGGGTGCCAAACTAAACTTACAATGTGTTCATGGAGCAACCTCAATAATTCAGGTTAGAATGTATGGATGCATGGTATTTTTTATTGCTTTTTAACCTTCAAAAGATTTGTACATGTAAAATTATAGGAAATTGATGCCATATAGGGAATTAATGTATTTAAAATAATTTTTATTTATTTATTTTATTTTATTTTTTATCTAAAAAAATATAAAAAATTAATATGATATAAGGATTTAATGTGATTTAAAATGCTCAAAAAAGTTATGATAAAAAATACAAAATTCAATTTTATTACAATAAAAATTATAAAAATTTATATATGATTTTTTTTTTTTATAAGGTCATTTTCAATAGTAATATTATCTCTATATATAACTTTTTAAACCTTAATTATGAAATTAGATAATAACTTTCTTAATTCTAAATGATAAATATTTTAATATTTTAAATCAAATGATTATATATATATGTATAATTTATAACTATTTTTTATTATAAATTTTTAATATAATTTTGTAATATTAATTAAATTAAATAAATATATAAAAATAAAATATTGAAATCAACAAATTTATACAAATTATCAATTAAATCTAATAATTATGATTTTATATATAAAAAATAATTATATTATATATATATATGTAAAACTATGACATCATGCTTATTTATTATAAAATAAAAAACTCTCTTGCAAACAAACCATCTATGTAATTACTAAGCAAGAGTTTGCAAAGTGTCCAAATCTCTAAAAAAGAAGGTTAGATAATATGATGATGGTTAGACATGTGTATCAATTACTAATATAATTTAATAGTGAAATATAATGAAATAGACAACCACAACAGTAAAAAAATACATTTTTTTTTAATGTTATTTCAATGCAATTTAGAAATTAATTTTTTTCAATAAGTTTCAGGGTATCTAAAAACTATACTCAAAACTCTTTATTGAGAATACAAACCAAATATTCTTAGAAAATAACATTGAAGTTTGGAATTTTTGTTATTTACATTTAAAAGTTTGGAATTCAATCAATTTTTTAAAAGGAAATACCAAATATAAAAACCATTTAAAATAGAAATATGGAATATAAAACTTTAGAAACTGTTTATTTATTTTTATTTAATTTTGAAATGTTTAGAAATAAAAATGGTATGGTTTGGATTATTAAATATAATAAAAAATAATGAAGAGAAAATTATCTTAATATTTAGGTTTGATATTTTAATAATATATTGAAAATGTTTAAAATAGCTGGATTTCAATGTGAAAAGTGAGGAGTATTTTATCATTTGGTAAAGTTTAATACCAATGAGGATCTAGCCTAAAACTATGGGGATACTTTTTAGGTAGTGGTCAAACATGTGGTTGCACTGAAAGAGATTATAGGGAATGGTCTTGTGGCTTGTACACATAAATGCATCAAATCGCACCTTGTGATTGCACCGAGAGAGAGATTATATGAAATGGTCTTGTGGCTCGTGCACATAAGTGCATCAAATCCCACCTTGGTGGCCTCCTCCCTTTTTCCATCTTTGTTCATTTTTTCATACCCCCTTTTAAACATTTTGTTTCCCTGGTTTTCTATTTGAGGCCTTGTTTTTCCTTCTCTCTCTTTATATCCTCCCCTTTTGTGGGTGTGGTTGAGTTTGGTGCTTTTTAGTGTCCCTTTCACTATGAGCTTTCTCTTCATCCCTCCACACCATGTTTTGTCCTTCACCATGGTGTATCCTAGCTCCTCCCATGGTAATTGTGGTTGAAGTGGGAGAAGGTGGCATCCTCATATGAGAGTCCAACTCAATGTTGAGATGTTGGCAACTTGTTACTAGGAGAATACCCCTAGTTCTATGTGGGAGGAGATTAATGTGGCACAAAATGAAACATGGGTAGAAAGGAGGTTCATTTGGATGCATAATCAAGGAGAATGTTGGTCACTAGATACGAAACCCCCACAAAGATCACTCATGAAAAACTCAATGCATGTATACCAATGATGTTTACTCACAAATTAATACCATCATTAGGAAGGTTTTATGGAAAGGAGTGAGGCGCAATAAGAAATTAAGAAATTCTCCTCATCATCAATGCCTTGTGGCTGCAATTAAAGAAATTAGATAACAAGGTGTCCACTTTTGCAAAGAAAAATGTAGGTCTAGAATTCCTTGATAGTAATGAAGAGGAAGAAAATCTTGATGCCTTTTAAATGGACTATTCAACAACCTAATAGTTCTTATATTTTGGTGTTTAAACAAAAATATGCTTTTCTTATCAATTATAGTGATAAGCTAGTCAACCATTTTCTTAATGGAATTAGATTTGATTTTTGATTTTACAATATTGTGTCATTATGGTGAGACTCTTTATTTGGACAAATCCTATACTAATGTTATTGGTCTAGTTTACCTAGCACATACTAGTAATCATAAGATTGATTTTTTCTAACGACTACTACAATTTCATGACCAACTTAATTAAGGCCCTCGATTCGTGAAGATTCTGAACCCTCGACGTCCTCACAACCACCCACAGGCTGTGAAGCCCTCTTTGAAATGTAATTCATCATTCTTTCTTCCTTTCTTTTGATTTAGATTCTGAATTGTAGAGCAAACAAAACAAACAACAATAACTATTGTGAAGTTACGTACTACCGATATTGCACCGAGATTTACCCCAGATATTTATATGTGTTGGTTATACACAAAGCCAACAAGAAGGAAGGGAAGACAACAAAGGTATAAACCCAAACCACTAATTAATTCTATCTAAGTGTGTCACAAATCCAATCCATCCGTTTACCGGTTTTTCATTTGGTTGTTTTGACGCTTTCCTGCTTTTGTTGGTATATTTGTTTTTCATTTATTGTTGTGATGTTTTTCCTGCTTTGGGTAAGGATTCGTGACGCTTAAATCTCGTTTCACCTTTCACGGTAATTGGCCATTCCTATCTAACAACCCCTTCTGCATTTTTTTTAAATTTTATTTTTTATATTGTTGATTGGGTAGTTACTACAAAATTTCCATTTCAAATTTATGAGTTCCACAACTCTCTTTTCGTGCCAACAGATCAAAATTTTTTTTCCCACGGTAATAATAAAGAAGGTAATAATCGTAGATTGAGAAGAGCAGTATACGAATTTCTTCTAGTTTACGAAGCTTTGTTTGTAGGCGTATTCATTTTTTCAATTCGGTTCTTGTATTCGATTTGTTAACTGGAGCCTATAATAACATCAAATTTTCTTCTTTATAAATTATCTACAAATAGATTATCCCAATAGCTAGCTTCCGTATTTGCATAATTTTCATTTTCATTGAAAAGCCTCACATCTTCTAAAATGAAATGCTTTTATGTTTCCACTTTGATATGAGTATTTTTATTTTTTTTTTGTTTTTATATTATTCTTCCATTGATTTTAAAACTTTGGTTTCAAATATCTTAGATTCATTTTGAAACCAAAATAACCATAGTATCGTAGATTGGTGTTGCTTAACTACCAGGTTTGTTGTATAAGTGGTTGTATATTGATGAATGGTAGATTGATTATGGTTCAATTTGTTCTTCAAAGCATATTAGTGTATTGAATGCACTTTCAATTCTATAATTTCAAAGCTGATTCAGTGGGACTTATTTGACACAAAAAAAAACGCCTTATTAGGCTAGAGGATATTTCTAAACACTTTGATGATGGGGTTGGGGCATTTTGGACTTTGAAAATTTTGGTTGGCCTTTGGGGGTGAAAAACCGTAGAAGACTTTAGGCTGGTGATGGTATATGGCAATGAGCACAAAGAAAAACATCTTAAAAATAAATCCCTATTAGTGTGGATTAAAGAGTGTAATTCAGGGGTCTCCGTCTTCACATCATATATGGAATTCTTTGATGAAAATTAAGAAGGAGCATTGCAATTCTAGATGGTTGATTAGGGATGACCTGGGGTGAGATAGGTTTGGACCATTAGTTAGTTTATCGATGGCCATATATTGCTCCGCGCTTACTATTCAACATATACATAACCTTGGTATCTTATTTAGCAAATCGTGATACAAGTGACCGCAAGGACAGCTTAGTGAATATCCAACTGATCAAGAAGGATTTGGGTTTATATGGGGTTTTAGCTATGGAATGAGATTAATATATACATCAACTAATTATGGCGGGGATTTTTCTTGATGGTCATGTGGGGATACTCTTATTTTAGATGGGGATGTTTGCAAAAATCATAATTGTCAAGGATGCATACAACTACATCACTAGGTTGGTGTCTCGTAAGAATTAGTTGGTCCTATAAAATTTGGAAACAAAATATCCTCTCAAACTGAAGCGTTTTGCTCCACTAGCTTGTCAAAAACAAAAATTCTCATGGAGATTCACTAAGATGATGAGCTTAGTGAAAAAGAGTCACCTTCACTAAGTCGGCTCCAAGGCTATTTTTGGCGTGTTCATTTTTTTAGATACGTCGATCATATTCTATGAGTTGCGTGATGCTATTTGTGGATGGTTGGTCAAGTTGGAAAAAATAGATAGACTTCTATTTTTAGACATATTGCTGCAAATCTATTTTAGATTGCTAGTTGAAAAATAGATATACGAATATTATTAGCTCTAATAATATTTGGACTCTAAACATTATCTTATTTCCTTCTTGGAGCACTTCGCCAAGTGCACATATGTGCAATGTGAGCCTATTTAAGGAATTACACTATTCCCGAGGGTTTAGTGGAGTTATTGCATGGAGTGACTTCGCTAGAACTCATGGATGAGATTGGTGGAGCTGAGAAGTAGTTGGTGTGAGTCAGGTTCATGAATCAAGTAGATTACGCTGAGCTAGTTGTATCTAGTTCAATCGATTGATACACTAGTGAGAGTGGTGTGAATTAATTAATAATTAATTCACTAATTAATAACTCATTAATCAACCGAAGAATACATTAGTTAACTACAGTATGGATGCTTCGGGAGACCATGGAGAGGTAGGTGAAAGAGCAAGATGACTATCAAGCTATGACTATAGTGATGCATTGATTGCGCTCCAACACTCATGGGATGTGCCAATGAGGATTGCGGCATGAAATGTGTGTGTGGATTCGAGTTCATTCAGAGCTATTCTTCAGCAGAGATTGCGTAGTAGAGGCCTAGCTAGAAGGTAAGGGGTAGATCGGCATGGATTTGCTAGATCAACATGATTAGTGTAGCGATTGGATTGTACCGATAGCTTGTGATAAGCTTTGTATGAGGATTGGTTACATGATCTATATGACATATATTATATACAAATAGTTGGGGTTTTAGTCGTGCTTTCCGTTAAATCACTGTGTTAATGTGAATTTTTATGGTTTCATGTGTATTGCAATTGTGTTAATTTCTCGCATGTGATGATCAATGGTGGAATAGATTTCAGACAGTATGAAGCTAAATAGTGTGTGTGATCGTGGAGAATCTAGACATATAAAATATCGCTTATATAATTTCTACATGAATGTGAGGGAGTTTATCATTGGAGCAGACAATTATTGAAGCGGTTGAGTTTGTGCCGTGTGGACCAATTTGCCGCAAGAAATTTTCGGGTGTCGATGAGAGCCAAAGAAATTGCGATTGGGAGCATGCCCTGGAGGGCAACAATTATATTGGCTAAGGACAAAGATGGAGGTGGTGCTGGAGGATAATGGGTTGAAGGAGTTTGATGCAGAAATTCCTGCAACCCGGCTCTCTTAAATGTATGCACCGCATCTGACACATGGCAAAAGAAGAAGAAGCAAAATGTCGAAGAATCTGGGGCTTGGAAGGTGTGAAGGATCACATAAGACCCACCATGGAAAGCTTCTCCATCTGATGTGGAAAGCCTTGGATGACTTGTTCCAAAGAAAAAGCCACCAGAGGAAATTGGCTGCCAAAGACAAGCTCCAGAAAAATAAAAATGGAGAAGTAAAGTATACCTCCAAGTACCACGAAGTTTGTCCAAAGGCAGGATGAGCCGGGAAGTGTGGGGGTTACCGTAGATGAAGTGGACTTGGTGAGCTTGGCTCTCCTTGGGCTTCCAAAGAGTTGCGGCCTCACAGGACTCACAATGGTCGTGAGAAACTGCCAGATGGGAGCGACTTGGTCGGATCTTGTGCAGAGGAGATACATGGTGAGTACTGTGGATGGATCTTTCATCGAAGAATGAAGATGAAGAAAATTGCGCTTTGGTTGCCAAAGCAAGGAGAGCAATGGAATGAAAATCATTCTCAACTGGGTGCGAAAGGCAAGAAGAAGGACTTGTCCAAGGTGAAGTGCTTTCATTGTCAACAACACGATACATTACGCCACTAATTGTCCAATAAGAAGAAAATAAGTTAGGGCCGCCGGATTCCGCAGCTCTCTAGAGAGGCCTTAGCCTGCCAGCTGATCTGATTTTTCATCGACATGCGTTTGGAGCCAAAGTATGGATCAAGCAGGGTTTCTGATTAGCAGCGCTCTTTCATATGATCAAGACAAGGATTTGTTTACCGGACTGATGAGAAGGATCTTGGAGTGCACATCGAGATACATGATGGTAGATATAGTGCGACCGGTGTATCTAGACTATTTCCTTTGAGAGGGAGTCTGGAAAACCTTTCATCTTGAAGGATGTCATGCATGTTCTGTGATTTAAAGAAGAATCTGATCTTCAGGGGCGATGTTAAGACAAGGGATATGATGTTGTCTTTAATAGGGAAAGGCTTTCTTCGCACAAGTATGTGGGCACCGAGAAATCTCGAGGATAGGGTTCTAGTTAAGAACTTTATCAAGCAGGTAGATGGCTGCGCAACAATGGAAAGCAAAGGTATGAGTGGTGGAGCTGATGAGGGGCGACTGTGGCACAGAGATTGGGCCATTCTCACTCATGGCGCTTGAAAATTTTGTACGTATTTCTACTCAGTTTTCCTAAGGGTACATTTCTAGTACAGAGTAGTGCAAGGGATGTATTTTGGGAAAATTTGTCAGCCACTCATGAGAAGGATAGTTGCGCCACGACGATCCCCCTCGTAGAGAATTCACATGAATGCACCTTTTCTCGCAGTTTTGACAAGAAAGGCCGTGTGTTATGTGGTATTTATGTTGATGATTCTTCGTAGGTACGATCTTCTTTCATAGTAGAAGAGCGAGACATACTTCAAAATTCTTGAGTTTAAGGTAATCGGTTGAGAAAGAGTTAAAGGTGTGAAGGCTCTGTGAGCGATAATGGTGGTGAATTCATCTTCCGCTAATTCAAAGACTTTCCCAAAATGCTGTATGAATTCAAGAGAGCCATAGCGCCTACATAACCCAAATAATGGGGTCGCTGAGCGAAAGAACAACGCATTGTGGTGCCGCACGGCGATGTTGCATGAGTGCAGGCTTTCCCATAAACTTCTGTGGGGCGAAGATGCAACATCATGGGATGGTGCAAAACCTTGTCCTCATAGAGTACTTGGCAGAAAGTACACCAAGAGGCATCTTCCGGGGTAAGAAGCCCGATATTTCTCATTTGAAGATTTGGTGCTCACCTGCTTACATTCATGTGACGAAGGATGCTATGAGGAAGAAGTCGAGCCGACCGCGTAGGTTGGGGATATTTGCGGGGTACATGTAAACACCCCACACCATCGTGTATTTGCATGCATGGGCCTCAAGATCATAGCGACGGATATCAAATTTCATGAGAGAAAGCCATGGTGCCACGTCAAGAGAGCTACTTGCATGCAAATATGGGAGCTACAACGCTAAGGATGAGCTCAGGATGTGGATCAGCCACAAGAGGAGGTTCATGGAGTAGAAGAAACCAATTTCATGCAACGCCAAACATCGAGAGGGTGGGAAGCACACATTTAATAAGAGGGTGGAAGTTAAACATTTAATAAGAAGTACCTTTTCTATTTTTTTGATGTATTTTTTCAAATCTAGTTAATAGACTGTCAGTTTTGTCATGCGTTTAATTTCTCTGCCCCCCTTCATTATTCTCGGGATTGAGATTTGAAATACAGTTGAGGACTATTTGTTTCTCGCAAGGGGCACGTCTTGAGATTCGAGAGGTTCAACATGCAAGGTCAAGAGCTCGTTGACACTCCTCTTCTGGGGTGGTTGAGGAAGGAGGGATGCTACTGCAGCTGAGGTAGTGGATGCCACTGCCTATCGACGCTATGGGGTCGTTGTTGTATATGGTAGGTCAATACACGACCCATATAATGCTATATGTCAGCAACTGCCTTTCGCAAGCTAAGTGTGAATCCTACCAAGCTCTTCCAGTTAAGTGTGCATAATGCGCTTATATTATGGGTACATTTGGATATGACATCCATGGTACAGATGGGGAGGGATGGAGCTGCTTTTCTGGCCCACTGATGCAGATTGGGAAGGGAGCCCAACCGACCGTAAGAGCACATATGGAGGATTTCAAGATTGATCGACAAAGGCTTCCCTGCACAAACAGAAAGGCGAGATCCGTGGCACCCGCTCAAATAGAGGCCGAGTACATGGCGCCTAGCTTGGCTGCATGCGAGGATGTTTGGATGAGGAAGATCCTCGTTGGATTGTTCAAAGTTGCATTTGAGCCTTACAAGGATTTATTGTGATAACCGAGCTGTTAAAACTCTAGGCTATCCAGATTTCATGATAGATCCAACACATCGACATCAGTACCATCATATCGAGATTGTGTTCACGGAGAATCATGATGCTTTACATGTTCCCACGTGAGGATCAGATGCCGACATCTTGATGAAGGCACTCACCAAGCAAGTCTGAATTTTACAGAAAAAGTGTGATAGGGTTAAGTGTAGATAATCCATATCTTGCCGAGAGGAGTGTTGAAATCAGCAAGATGATGGAGTTTAGTGAAAATGAAGTCGCTCACTAAGTGGGCCCGCAGTGCAAATTTTAACGCAAAGTCTATTTTTAGACATATGATGCATGGTCCAGGTTACAGATAGCATTTCAGAGAAGGTCATGTTGGTAAAAATAGATGGACCTCTATTTTTAGACATATAGGTCAGTCTATTTTTAGGATCATTTAACTTGGGGACAATAGAAAAGTCAAATATTATTTACCCTTAATAATATTTGGACTCTAAAATTCGGGCTTTTTACTTTTTGGAGCACTTCACTGGAGTTTTCGCTACGAAGTGGCTCACATCTGGTCAGAATTACGCTGACCCTAGGGGTTTGGTGAGTCACGGCATGCTGCTCTGGGGCTAGACTTTACATGTTAAGTTTGGTGGAGTTGATGAGATGCTTGGTGGAGTTGTGTTCCATGACCTAGTTGAACTAGTTGAGATTAGTTCAACTAGTAATGAGTGGAGTGAATTAAATATTTAATTCACTAATTATTAACTCATATTCAACTCAAGAACACATCATTTCACTCATACAAAGGTATACGGGCCTGTGTGGAGACTAGTGGGAAAGAGGTAGAGGAAAGGGTTGAGATAGCTATCAATAGACATTAGTTGTGCATGAGATTTGCACCACTGGGAGGAATTGCCATGATGATTGCGTCACAAGCCAAGGAGATTCAATCCTGATCTTCATTAGACTAAACATTGCGTAATAATAGAGGCAAAAAAAGTAATTAGTGGATGTGTTTTGAACCTGTGACTTGTTTCAAAACCAAGCTAGTTTGTGTGTAATCTCATGAGATAGTACCTAGTACTTGTGAGAGTATTGTACCGAATGTTACATGCTTTTCCATTATAATATACACAATAGCTACAGGGGTTTTCAATATAAGCTTTCCCCATACATACCGTGTAATGTGTGGAAGAGAGATTATGTGCTGTATATGAATTCGAATTGATATGTGATCAGATAATCTCTATGGGGATAAATCTTCTTTATTCAACAAATTCTCTACACTATCATGCCCGGTAGATCAATCCATCTCCTTGTCCCTCTCTGTCGACGTGGAGTCAATTGAAATGCATTTCAAATTTAGTTGTCCCTTTCCACTTACGCATAATTGAAATGCATTTCAATTTAGTTTGGAGCCCCTACCGAGATACATCACATATCTCAATGATTCATCCTTGATTTTATCGCTACTTATTGAACATGAGGATTCACATTAATCATTTGAGAAGCATAAAAGTAGTAGTTGTTTTCAAGGCAACGACAACAGCCGTCGCGCGCTTGTAGAAGCAACCCAAAATGAATAATGAGAAGTAGGTAACAATTTGGGCACTATTGAGCCGAAAGGCTCATTCACAATCCAAGTATGAGGGAGATGTGTAAGTATGTCACGTCTTGACATGGGTAGCCAATAATAAAATAATTTCCATTCACCCCAAACAAAAATTAAATAACCACATAAAATAAACAATTAAAAATCTATTAATACAACAATTAATATTATAATTTTATACAACTTTACAGAGATAAAACAATATATATATATATATATATATATATATATATATATATATATATATATATATATATAAAACTTAAAGAAACTGTTTGAATATCCATATAATATCCATATTAACTAATATATTTCAGTATGAACTTTCTCTCTCTATAGAAAGTGTGTGTTTATATATGCGTGTGTGTGTGTTAACCTTTAACTCTAAAAAGAAAAGTAATTGAAGGTAAATTAAGTAGTTACTTAATAAGAGGAAAATATTCAACTAATTCAATTTTTAATATAAAATATTAATAATGATATAATATCAAAATATATAATTTAAACAATGAAAATTACCACAGATCTATATTAATCACATATTTACTACATTAAAAATGTATTAGGCTCTTGGCACATTTGTGGTTAAAATGCGTCTATAATTTGTGTGAAGAAAACGTGTAAGTATGTTCATCCCAACTGTGACTCTTAGGAGGAAAGACATGTGCTTAACCATTAGGCCTAATTAAGATGTACAATATTCAAAAGTGCACTTATATAGTAAAAAATTACACATTTTTTTAATTCTAAAATAAGTTTGCAACAAAAGAAATTTGATCCCTCTCGACTCATGTTAGATCCGTTTTAGATGGATCTATGCTAGTTAATAGATTCTGAAATTGAAGGCCCATTAATCTCCGTGAAGCTGAACCCTGATCGCTACCACGGCCACTCATACAACAAGCCTTCTTGGAAATATAACTATCTTTCTTTCTTTCCTTTCTTTGATTTCTAGGATCTAGACTTGGAAGCAACAAAATAAATAATAATTTATTGTGAAATTGTGTGATGTGACTCCACTTTTCTGATTTGAACCGAATAATTGACCGATTTCTATTAGCTGGTCATTCTCTTGAAGGAAGTGTACTTGGGTTGTATTGGGGTGGTGCTATGTTTCTCCTAAGAGCTCATATTTCTTTGTTGTAACCTTATTTTAGAATACAAAAATACGTAATTTTGTTTGTTTAAATTTCTTTTTTAAAATGTTATACAACTTGAGGGCCTATTGTTAAGAGTGTGTTTCCCTTTAAGAGGTCATGGGGTTCGAATTCAGAGGGAATAGAGGTGTATGCCTTAGTAGAATAATAACATGTGCTTTGAGTCATTTTATATTAATTCATCTTTTTTTAATAGTTATTTATTTCTGTTTAAGTGAGTTAAAATTATTTTTATTATTAATCTATCAAAATTCAACTGAATTATTTTAAGATACCAATTAATTTGAAAACTGATTTGAAGATTGTCTTTGGGATTAAAGCATTTAAACGAACTCTATGATTTGCATGTACCATTGATGAATTTGTTTTTGAGATACCAATTAATTTAAAAATGATTTGAAGATTGTCTTTGGGATTAAAATCACTTTAAACGAACTCTATGATTTGTGCATGTACCATTGGATTTATCTCAGATAACAAACAAACTTGGTCGTCCGGAAAATGTGCTAAGGCTACATAGGGGCAACTCCTCTCTATTCTTTATGAAAGGGTGGAGGGTGCCAAAACTAAACTAAATGTAGTTCATGGAGAACCTCAATAATTCAGGGTGGAGGGTACAACCAAACTTGAAGAATGTGTGTCTGGAGAACCCGCACTAAAAGGTGGAGGGTGCCAAACTAAACTTACAATGGGGTTCATGGAGCAACTCAATAATTCAGCTAGAATGTATGGATGCATGGCATTTTTTATTGTTTAACTCAAAAGATTTGTACATGTAAAATTATAGAAATTGATGCCATATAGGAATTAATGTATTTAAAATAATTTTTATTTATTTATTTTATTTTATTTTTATCTAAAAAATATAAAAATTAATATGTGATATAAGGATTTAATGATTTAAAATGCTCAAAAAAGTTAAGTGATAAAAAATACAAAAATTCAATTTTATTTACAATAAATTATAAAAATTTATATATGATTTTTTTTTTTATAAGGTCATTTTCAATAGTAATATTATCTCTATATATAACTTTTTAAAACCTTAATTATGAAATTAGATAATAACTTTTAATTCTAAATGATAAATATTTTAGTTTATTTTAAATCAAATGATTATATATATATGTAGCATTTATAACTATATTTTTTATTATAATTTTTAATATAATTTTGTAATATTAATTAAATTAAATAAATATATATTAAAATATTGAAATCAACAAATTTATACAAATTATCAATTAAATCTAATAATTATGATTTTATATAAAAAATAATTATATTATATATATATATGTAAACTATGACATCATATTATTTATTATAAATAAAACTTCTGGTAAACAAACCATCCATGTAATTACTAAGCAAGAGTTTGGTAAAGTGTCCAAATCTCTAAAAAAGAAGGTTAGATAATATGATGATGGTTAGACATGTATCAATTACCAATATAATTTAGTAGCGAAATATAATGAAATAGACAACCACAACAAGAAAAAATACATTTTTTTAATGTTATTTCAATGCAATTTAGAAATTAATTTTTTCAATAAGTTTCAGGGTATCTAAAAACTATACTCAAAACTCTTTATTGAGAATACAAACCAAATATTCTTAGAAAATAACATTGAAGTTTGGAATTTTGTTATTACATTTAAAAGTTTGGAATTCAATCAATTTTTTAAAAAGGAAATAATTAAATATAAAAACCATTTAAAATAGAAATATGGAATATAAAACTTTAGAAATCGTTTATTTATTTTTATTTAATTTTGAAATGTTTAGAAATAAAAATGGTATGGTTTGGATTATTAAATATAATAAAAAATAATGAAGAGAAAATTATCTAATATTTAGGTTTGATATTTTAATAATATATTGAAAAATGTTTAAAATAGCCGGATTTCAATGTGAAAAGTGAGGGAGTTTATCATTTGGTAAAGTTTAATACCAATGAGGATCTAGCCTCAAAAAACTATGGGGATACTTTTTAGATGGTCAAACATGTATTGGGTTGCACCGAAAGAGATTGAGTAGGAATGGTCTTGTGGCTTGTACACATAAATGCATCAAATCGGCATCTTGTGATTAAATCGAGAGAGATTATATGAAATGGTCTTGTGGCTCGTGCACATAAGCATCAAATCCCACCTTGTGGCCTCCTCCCTTTTCCATCTTGTTCATTTTTTCATACCCCTTTAAACATTTTGTTTCCCCGGGTTTTTCATTTGAGGCCTTGTTCTTCCTTCTCTCTTATATCCTCCCCTTTTGTGGGTGTGGTTGAGTTTGGTGCTTTTAGTACCTTTCACTATGAGCTTTCATCCCTCCACACCATGTTTTGTCCTTCACCATGGTGTATCCTAGCTCCTCCCATGGTAATTGTGGTTGAAGTGGAGAAGGTGGTGATCCTCATATGAGAGTCCAACTCAATGTTGAGATGTTGGCAACTTGTTACTAGGAGAATACCCCCAGTTCTATGTGGGAGGAGAGATTAATGGCACAAAAATGAAACATGGGTAGAAAGGAGGTGTTCATTTGGATGCATAATCATGAGAATGTTGGTCACTAGATACGAAAAACTCTCACAAAGATCACTCTAAGTGAAAACTCAATGCATGTATACCAATGATGTTTACTCACAAAATTAATACTATCATTAGGAAGGTTTTATGGAAAGGAGGAGGCGACAAGAAATTAAGAAATTCTCCTCATCATCAATGCCTTGTGGTCGCAATTAAAGAAATTAGATAACAAGGTGCCCACTTACAAAGAAAAATGTGGTGGTCTAGAATTCTTGATAGTAAATGAAGAGGAAGAAAATCTTGATGCCTTTTAAATGGACTATTCAACAACCTAATAGTTCTTATATTTTGGTAAGCTTAAACAAAAATATGCTTTTCTTATCAATTATAGTGATACAGTCAACCATTTTAATGGAATTAGATTTGATTTTTGATTTTACAACATTGTGTCATTATGGTGAGACTCTTTATTTGGACAAACTTGTTTAACAGTTATTGGTCTAGTTTACTCTTAGCACATACTAGTAATCATAAGATTGATTTTTTCAACTTAATTAATACAATTTCATGACCAACTTACTAAAACACACAAATGTATTGAAAGTGCAAATCTAGAAAAATAGAAAAATTTAGAAATAAATTGATTTTTTTAAACTATAAAACTTTAAAACAAATTCAAACAAAAAAAATTAAAAATAAATTGATTTTTTACAACTTTAAAAACAAATTCACATTATATAGAAAATTCTCTCTTAATAAATATGAATATGAATAATAAATAATAAATAGAAAATAAAATAAACTAATAATAAAAAATATCTATAAAATAATAATAATTTTTATAGTTAATTAACTTTAATTTAAATATTTATTTTTATTAAACGAACATTATGCTACCAATTGTCCAAAGAAGAAGAAAAACAAGCAAGCGGGAAGATCTGCAGATGGAGAGGCTTTGGCTTCACAGTTCGAGCTTGACTTTTCACTGATCGCATGCTTGGTTTCAAGTGTGATGGTATCGGTGTGGTTCTTGGACAACGGTGCGTCATTTCATATGACGAGAGATCGGGATTTGTTCTCAGATCTGGAGGACAAAGATTTGGGTGTGCACATCGAGATGGGCGATGATGGTAGATACAGTGCGACTGGTATCGGTACCATATCCTTTCAGAGGGAGTCTGGTAAACCCTTTGTGTTGAAGGATGTCATGCATGTACCTGGATTGAAGAAGAACTTGATCTCTGTAGCGATGTTGGAGGATAAGGGGTATGATGTGGTCTTCAGCGAAGGAAAAGCCTTCCTGCGCAGTAAGACTACTGGAGAGACCCGGAAGATAGGGGTTCGAACCAAGAACCTTTATCAGTTGCAAGTAGATGGTTGCGCATCAATGGCATGCAAGGCCGGAGAAGTGGTGAGCCGGGATGATGAGGGCGAACTATGGCATAGGAGATTGGGCCACCTTCACCATTGTCACGCCCCTACACCACAGGTGTCTTCCAACCGCTCTATGTAGGCAGGTGCGGCACTGCCGTACTTTTTCTTTTTCTAAATACTCAAGTACCCAGACTACGCTTTAAGCAACATTCGTTAGTTATTATTACAAATGTTCTTTCAATGTGCGGAAATAAACATAAACATCAATATCAATCCACAAGTACGCCCATACATACAAGGGAGGGGCAACTCCCTGCTAAAATGAGTCTGCCCAAGATATTATGTTTCATAAAAATGAAGTTGCAAGGCAAGGCTATTTGCCTTTTGGCCAAGCTCTAAGGCTTACCAATCATAAAACCAGCCTAAAACAGACTTTTACAACCATTTACAATCATCAAGTTCACCTTCGGAAGCGCTGCCCCAAAACTGCCCAAGTGCTGGTCACTCGGGTCACTCAGCCGTTGCTCCAATCTAGTGCAGAGCGTTTTCTGAGCTAACCATGTGTCCAATCCGTCCCAAACCTATATGGTTGGATGCCTCTCGCCAAGACTCACCTACTGCAATTTACGGCACCTCAATCCGATCAACGATTCTCCCAGAATCACAATTTTAGTGCTGGGCCGCTGCTGTTACTCGGCGCCCAGACACGACTCGACTCGACCTGCCGTTCAGAGGCGCCCACCCTGACCCGACCCGACCCGACCTGCGGTGCGCTCGCCCTGCCTACGACCCGACTCGACCCGACTCCGTGCAGCTGTCGTTACTTCGTTGTTTCTCCACCAACGAGTTGTTGGCAACTCGTGGTGCGACTTGACTCGCCTTGATGTTGCTTGTGCTTGTTCGCTGCCTCCACTCTCAACATGCTCACCATATATATACAAACGCGTCGTGGAGTTGTGGTCGCTCGCCCGACCCGAGCCGACCCGCTCATTGTTCATCCGCCCACGAAACGCCGCGTCCGTGGGGTGTGGGGCGCTCGCCCGACCCGAGCCGACCCCCTCGTTCGGTCGCTCGCCCACCAAGTGTGGCGTCGGCCGCGCGCCCAACGCGTCCGTCGACCCACTGACTTGCCTGTCGGTCGCTCGTCCAAGGGCGCCCGTCGTGGTATAAACTCATATCGCCAACGCCGTGTTGACTCGCCTCTCCACCAACGCGCCCGTGACTCGCCTCGCACACCCGCGCGCCCGTGACTCTCCAACGGTGCGACGCGCACCCGTTACGTCTGTAGAAATTTGCTGAATAATGATTAATTATTCACCAAGACTATCTTGGTCACATACTATTTGAACTTCTTACAGAACACATAATCTCTTCCACTCAACTCAACTCAGATCATCACACATGCGGAAATAAAATCAAGCGATAACACATCAAATCATCATACACATTAACACAGTATGTATGGGGAAAGCTTATGGCTGAAAACCCCGTAGCTATTGTGTATATTATAATGGAGAAATCATGTAACAATCATAGTACAAAAGCTCCTCACAAGCTCTCATGCACACCCTCAATTGCTACACACTATCAAGCTAGATCTAGCAAAACACATGCTCCAATCCTTAGCCACTTGATAGCCAGCCTCTATTGCATGTTTCAATGCTATGGGATGGCCTCTTTATATAGATAAACCACTAGCCTGAACTGCACAATCCTCATGGGCTTACTCCACCTATCTGTGTGTTGCAAATAGCAACAGTATAGTCACAACTGATAGCTAACTCCACCCTTTCATCTACCTCTTTCACTGGTCTCCACTGAACTGATCATGCACTGTAGTGAACTGATGTATTCTTGAGTTGAATAATGAGTTACTAATTAATGAATTAAATAATATTTAATTCACTCCACTCATAACTAATTGATTAGCTAGTTAAACTAATCTCAACCAGTTCAACTAAAATAAACAGAACACAACTCCACTATTTGTCTCATTAACTCCTCCAAACTTCTGCCACTGAAGTCCTAACTGAACCATGATGCCATCAAACCCTTGGGAACCATGTGATTCCTCTGTCAGATGCATGAGCCACTTCTGTAGCTCGAACTGAAGTGCTCCAAGAGAGTAAACTGCTGTTTATAGTCTAAATATTATTAAGGGTAAATAATATTTGACTTCCCTGTTTTAAGGAGAGGTAGTCTAAAAATAGACTTCGACCTCTTTGACCTCAAAAATAGAGTCTCATCTGTTTTTACCAACATGACACATACTTCAAGAATCTCAAACTGGAATCCCCGAACCATGCTCCATATGTCTAAAAATAGACATAGTCTAAAAATAGATTTTGCGCCAGAATTTGCCTGCGAGCCCACTTAGTGAAGGCGACTTCATTTCACTAAGATCCATCATCTTGCTGCATTTTCAACAATGTCGCACGGTGCCCGAGCTCACCCAAACGCCCAACCGGCGCGCCCGTTCCACCGAACGCGCCCATGAAGTCTTGGGGCGTTACAACCATGGAGCTTTGAAGATCCTGCAGCAGATTTCTACTGGGCTTCCTAAGGGCACTCTTGCGCAGTCAGATCAGTGCAAGGGGTGTACTTTAGGGAAGTATGTGAAAGCCACCTTTCACGAGAAGGATAGTCGCGCCACGACGATCCTTGAGAGAGTTCACACGGACGTGTGTGGTCCTTTCTCAGTTGCTTCGACAGCAAAGCACAATTATTATGTAATATTTGTTGATGATTTCTCTTGAAAGTGCTGGATCTTCTTCATGCAGAAGAAGAGCGATACATTCGCGAAGTTCTGTGAGTTTAAAGCACTGGTCGAGAAGGAGTCGGGGAAGAAGGTGATTGCTCTAAGGAGCGACAATGGTGGTGAATTCATCTCGGCTGAATTCAAGGAGTTCTGCAGCGACAAGGGTGGTGAATTCATCGTCAGAAACAGTGCATGGGAGATTGTCCCAAGACCGGAGGGGAAATCAGTGGTGGGTTCGTGATGGATCTACAAAGTGAAGCAGGCAGCTGACGGGAGTGTGGAGAAGTACAAGGCGAGATTTGTCGCCCGTGGCTTCTCACAGATCGAGGGGATCGATTTATGAGGAGATTTGCACCTCGCTGGCAAGGTAATTTCTTCCATACGGACGATCCTTTGCTCTCTCAAATAGAGATAGTAAGTACATCCATCGATGGATGTGAAGACGGCTCTCAACGGGAGAGTTTCTGGCTGAGGAGGAGGTGTACATAGAGTACTTAGCTGTTTCCTGGGAGATCTTCACAAAGGAGTCGCATGTTGGTGGGGTCGCTATGTATCCTGGGCCAATACACGACCCGCATATATGCTATACAGTAATCACTTTTCGGTAGTTGGGTGGTTAAGTCTACAAGTTTGGAAGGCAAAAAGTATGGCTATGCTTATCTTAGTGGCATTATTTCCAGATATGGTCTGTGGTATGCATGTGAGGATGGAGTTAAGTTGCCACCGATGCAAGGCTGGGCAGTGGAGCCAACGGACGGGGAAGAGTACATTCGGGAGGAGTTTTCAAGATTGGGTCGATGCAGTCAAAAGGCAGTAGCTGCAGATCCGTGGCACTCAGCTTCACAGAGGCCGTAGCATATGGAAGTAAGCCAGCCGTATGTGAGGCTATTTGGATGAGGAAGATCTCACAGATTGTTCGGTGCTGTATTTGAGCCTACAAGGATTTAATGTGATACCCGTAGCTGTATTAAACTCTACGCTAATCTAGTATTTCATGATAGGATCCAACACATCGAGCACTGTGTACCATCATACCGAGATAGTACTAGGCACTTGTGACGAGGTATTGTACCGGGGACTTGTTACATGTTTTCTCCATTGCAATATACACAATAGCCGCGGGGTTTTCTGGTACAAAGCTTTCCCCATACATACGGTGGTTAATGTGTATGATGAATTGATGTGTTATCGCTTGTTTTATTTCCGCATGTGTGATGATCCGAGGAGAGTGAAGCCAAACTTTCAAGTTCGAAAGTAACAAGGACGAACAAGCAAGAAGTCAAGGGTAGCACACGAGTTGCCACAACTCCGTTGGGCGCAAAACGAAGACGAACCGAGCTTTCGTTGGTCGAGCCAATGTAGTCGTGCACGCCAACCGCACTCAGCTCAGTCTAAGGCAAATTAACTACCTGATTCTGTTAATTTTAAACCATAATCATTACATCTTCTCTCATATATATATAAACTATAAAAATGCATCTCTCAATGCAATATGAATTAAATATAATCTTACATAATAAATTTGAAGGAAGAAGCAAAGGAAGCATTAAATTTTAAGGAATAAGCAAAGAGTATGCTTGTGAACATTACAAGGATCGAGTTTTAAATTTTATATAATGCTTCAAATAAATTTTTCTACATGTCTAGTGCAAACTTAAAATGAAAATTTCCATTAAACTTTAACATAGGTAACAAAGTAAAATTCATTATAGACAATGGTGATCTAGGTGGATATCAAGCCAGTTACCCACCTCTTCCATTGTCTCAATGTATATATATTTTCTGGCGCTTTTTCTATAATTTATGGGTCCCAAAAATCACGTGCCTTTTCGAGGTCCTAAATGATGTTTTGGCAATTTGAGAGGCCAAGAGTTGCCATAACATGCCCTATTCTCGGTCAAAATTTGTATTCTTTAATAGTTCTTTTTTCTACCGACCTACTATGCACCCTAAACAAATATTGTATGCAAAATTTGTACCTCAGAAGTTGATGTACCAACTAACCACCTCAATATCCACAAACCTTTTGTTGTTTGATCTGGGATTAGGGGTTTTAGACCTATGTTGTTCTTATTTATGTTAAAATGACATTCCTTTAGCCTCTTTAATATCATCAGAATGCACATAAATCGGCCATCTCTCTATGTTTAGAGATAGATACCACATTCTAACTAAATCAAATTCAGTGGTCAAAGCTTTGAAAATTCAAGTCTTATTATGGAAATAAGAGATCATAATGTACTTAAACCTACCATGCATATTAGTGGTAACTACTGTGTTAGGGTGATGGTTTTCAAGCTTCATCTTGATGCAATATCTAACTACTCTTAATAAAATATCAAGATGTTGAGATTTTACCGGTAAAAATAATGGTGAAACATCATTTTGGAGAGAATTGGAAAAAGAAGAGAGATTAAAAGTGTCTTCATCCTTTTGTTCCTCTACCTGTGGAATGTAAACTATCTTTGTACCGATTTCATGTAAACCAACCAATTTGGAGTGCAGATTTGTGAGAAACTACAATTGAGTAGGTTGATCAATCAAGGTACATAGGGTCATGGTGTAAATTGTAGAGGATGAAAGGTACCCTTATATAAGCAATACTTTCTATTAGATCAGATTCAAGTTTTGAATTATGCAGAATACCCTACTAAGGCTCCATGGATTTATTAGAACATTTAAATTTTCCCTAGATACGATCTTGTCCATGGGGAGGAAATAAAGATAGATATGGATCAATGGTTTAATTCTCAAGTTTTCCAACTTCACTACCAAGACATAGACTACTTTATATGGTGATGGAAAAGGGAGGAAGAAGGAACAAAAGGAGAGTAGGTTCATCCTTTGAAATTTTATTTCCCCACGACTAAGAAAAAATTTGGAGACTTTATATAAGATTCATTTTCATATGGTTCTAAGGAGATTTGAACTAACATTGAAAATTCATTCATAAAACTTCCCAATCCACATCTTCTCCTTGGAAAATTGTGAAAGCAAAGGTGAAGAAAATTATCCATAAAATCCTCTAATGATTCATCATATTTCATTATAAGTTAATTTATCCTCTTATACACATTTCAATAACTATACATGTCAAAGGTTTGATGGAAGCCTGGGAACGATTAGTCTCCGCTCTCACAGCTTAGGAGATCTCTAAGCAAGTGGGAAACAACTCTCAAAAGGAAATGAAACTAAAAAGAACAATGAAGATAAAAGAAACAAAGGACATAATTCTTCAAAAGAAATGTTAACTACGATTCAACGCAATTCGGAACAACTAGATATTCTAAACCAATAGCTGTACCCAATTGAATTCAATAAAGAATCCATATAAATGAATGGAACAACAACTCACTCAGAATTACAAGTAACAACACCGCTGATAAATTACCAATAAGTTTGATAAATGAAAACAAAGAATAGATCAACATATCTCAATCAATTAATGAAACAACTCTAATGCAAATAAATCTTAAACACATTATCATACATTAAAAACTAAGATTAATAATACAAATAAAGATAAAGTAGCTTTTTTTTAACAATGGGTCTACCTCAGAATTTAAAGGATAGATGAAACTAGTGGATTTTATATTAATCAAAGAACATTATGTATTAACGTTTTCTACCATTTATATTTAGAATTTAATTGCAAAGGAAATATATAAGTCTTTTTACAAAATGCTTCAATCTTCTACGTACGTCCAAGATCGACGCCTTAGTTCCGATCCTGATCTGACAACCAAGAAAGACGATATTTATGCGCGATCCCTATCCCGAGGGATTCACACCTCCTTTGTTTTATCACAGCTTCCGTTTTCTTGTTTAGAGTCAGTTTGCCTTTGCCCTTTTCAGGCAATCCGTTCAGGATCTTCATTTCAACAACAAGTGTCACCGCAAATGGAGTAGGAGTCGATCGTTTTTAGCCACGCCTTATGTTACGCCTCCTCACCTCTTCAAATTCCCCGATTTGACAATAAAACAATCTAGTTATCCTTTTAGTCTGCATCCTTTCCAAATTAATTACAATTATCATGGTAGATTACCTTTTTCAAGACAAACTGGCAAGCTATATGTGAAAGAATGAACAAATACATAAGAATTTCATACCTCTTTCAATGGCCAACATACCCCCCCCCGGCTTTCCTTTTCATGTCCTCATGAAAAACTATAATTTACATGGAGAGTCGTCAAAGAGTAAGCCGGAGAAGGTTTGTCATTGAAGGGTTCTAAACCATGATGCGGCTAACTCTTCGAGAATATGTCCCGCTCGTCCCTCGGAAGCTTCATAGATAGCTTGTAATCCAAAGTGTGGTAACAAACAATGGGTCATGAATCCACATCTCTACTAACCAAAATGGCCCTTCTTTGAAGACAAGATGGCCATAGGCAATGAAACGATCTGCACTTAGCCCAAAGTTCCTATAATTGAATGGCTCCTACTTTGTACGTTTTGACTCGGTTCCTCCACCGATCTGGTCGCTACATAGGCCCGGTCCCTGAATAGATGAAAAATAGTCCGTTCCTTTCAAAATGATCGACTTAAGGAATGTGCCCTCGTAGCTTGGGTACACCTTTCCTTGTCATTGACTTTTCTTTCCTAGCCCATAATTGATGGGTCCCGGGAGACCACTTCACCCATAGATCCAATGCATTCTCCCGCCTGGCAAAGGCATTATAGGCTTTAAGCCACTTAATTGATTTACGGCAAAGAAATGAAGGCCCGAACCGTACATGTCCAATAAAAGGGCTAGGATTTGATTCATTACCATTTTCAAGAATTAAATTATGCAAATAAAACTCACACAACAAAGGCCAGAATTTGTCCCGTAAAAGCTTGCAAGCAGATATCAAATGCCGATAGCTTCTTAACTCTATTGGATTTACAAATTTCTAATCGCCTTGATTTTTAATTGCAAATACCTTTCTAAATGTTAAAACAAAGCATAATTTTTACAAAATCAAATAAGCTAAGACATCAAGATAATAATGAGCAAGAGAATGTCCATTTGTTTTCGTGTTAATTTTAATTGGTTGCTTACTCCATTTCAAATGCTCTTATCTCTGCCGACGTTTTTCATGGGCTTCGCCTCTTCGCCTTCATGAACAATTTTCATCCGCTCGCTATAATTTTGGTATTTCCTCCTGCATTTGGGTTATCTTTTCCGCTTTTGTCTTCCATTCAACTCCGTACGCTTGGTACCATCCACTCAATCACTAAAGGTTTTTTGATCGCCGATTGGTTGTTTTCATTCAAACCTGGTTCTTCCGAATGATGTTGGGACGGTCAGTTTGCCTTCCAAATCATAGGCTCTCGTGACCGCTTTCTTCTTCCGGGAACAACAGATGTTGATCTGCCGCTTGCTGCTCCCACCATAAGTAGGCTCGTACCGTTTTCTCATCTTCACCGAGGGTTTCTATTAGCGTTGACCCTTCTCTTTTTCTTGATCTTCGCTTGATGATGAAGCTCATTTTTAGAGTTCATGAAAATCAGTTTTCCATTTTAAAATCCTAATGGTTTGCCTAAGCCGCCAATCACGCAAAGTATGTAGCTTTTTTCCTTTCTCTCGCTTCTACTTCCGTTCTCTTCTTTCTCTAAGGGGACATCGCTTCATCCGACCCTAATTGCTCAAATATTGTATTTTCGAGCCAGGCTCCTGCTGCTGAAATCTTTCTTGCACCTCTTCTGGGGTTCTTGTTCCATAGTCTCATGCTCTTGATTAGATTCTCGTGAATCATTCTGTTCGCTTAACTGCTAGCTTCGGTGTTTCCAGATCGAACAGTATTCGCATGTATCTTCCCCCGTTTCTGCATTCAAGAAGTACCCAGCTTCGCTTAGGTTTGTTGTTTCATCAGCTTGGCACTTCTATCAAAGGCATATCATTCGTGACGGATTAATGTCACTATTGGGGTCCGGGGAGACTGTATGAATTGTCGTCATAGCACAAACTGGGGCTACACTGTCTTCCCAAGCAGGGCTCGTGTTGGATATTTTCGACAAGCCTGCTTTCATCCTCTTTGCCGCCATTCGCATCATTGTGTGTGATAACTAATTCTCATCCGAATACCGTATTTCACCTTTCGAATTTTCTCTTCCTTCGAATTTTCCGATTCTCTCTTCGTCCGAATAACGTATTTCTTCCCTCCTCCGATTGCTTTCGCCTACCGCATGGTAACTTGCCTCTTCCCCAACCAATAACGAGGTTGTTCCTCTCATCCGAGTTGTCGAATTGGTGTGGGCTGGAGTACCGCCGTCGGAGTTCCTTCCGTTACTTTCTTGCTTCGTTTTAATCGAGAGGATTGTCCGTAAGGGAGGGCCCCGCCATTGAGCCGACCATCCTTTTCCGTCTCTATGGGTAAAGCCATCCTCCTTCAATAGAAAAATTAGCTCTTCCCACTGGGTTTGTCAAGCAGGAGCTGAACACATTATTAGCCGAATCAAGCAATGGTGGCCGACTCACTCATGTTCCAGCATGCCGTGCTTTTGTAATTCCACGAGCAATATCATGCAATAAAGAGTTTAAGAATGCAAAAATTGATAGTGTATTTTGTTTTAGCAATACGGTATCAGCCTTAAGATGGCGAGGTCTTACTATCAGCTCTTTATACCGTCGCATGTTATGTAAGCCCGGTACGATCTTGGCTAATTCTGTCCATGGTTCAATCTAGCGACGCCGGCAATTCTCCTTCGACTATTAGCCTCCGTCCTCTCATCTCTGAAAGACGGTATGGCCTCCCGGTTCTGATTTTCTTCCGAGTCCTCGATGCTTCCCCGTGCGGGATGCCGGATACTTCTCGCACTATCTCATCGGTCACCGCTATCCGCCTCCGACCGCGGAGTGAACCTCCTTTCCGCAGATTTAACAAGAATTCAAGAGGCCACCGTCTACGGGTTGCCGCACTTCATAAAGTATGTAATCCATCCCAGCTTGTCTAATATTTCCCAAAGATCGCAGACAACCAACGTCCGAGGTTCGTCGCGAATTGAACGTCCGCCATTCGTTCTTTCGTTAATTGTCTCCTTAACACAATAACCTAATGGAACAAAGACAGGTACGCTCGCTAAAATTCGTTTATTTTTGAAATGCAAGGGTTTTAATTCATAAAAATCTATTGGTGAGATACAGAAGAAATTTGGGTATCCGATCCGCATGCGTATATTTCCGCCCCCAACGTAATGGAAAAGGAATACCGACCATCGATTAAGGTGGAATGTGTGGAATAGCAATAGGACGGCAATGAAAAACAGCAATCATGATAAAGTCAATCAAATTAAGTACTAACAACGATGCGTACAAAATAATGAGGGAATCACGCTAGACAATCTGGGCATGAGGTGAAGGGACAAATAAAGATTAATGTAATTGGCGCTATTTACCACATTGTGTTAATAGCAGACCGATTATAGTCATATTTTTGATGTGATGGTTCGGGATAGAACTTATGAATTTTATGATTGGGTTGATATTCACAAGAAAGATAATTCAAGGGAATGATGTTCCTTTCAAAGGAACAAGAAGGAAATGCTCAAGGACATGTCGTTCCGCTTGAAAGAACATCAAAAAACATCATATGAATCATTGCTCCATCTAAAGGAACGGCAAGAAATATCTACGAAGGCAGTTGCCCTTTGAAAGGAATAGAAAAAACATCATAAACTCCATCAGTCATACCTTTTCAAAGGAATGTTGTATGTTGTTTCATAGAAAGGAACAACAATGGCAAAAAAAACAATTTAATTTTATTATTTTTCGTTTATAAAGAAACTAAATTCAAAACGTAAATAAGAAGAAGAATAAGAAATCAATTTCAAAATGAACTAAAAACAAAAAAAAAAAGAATGCATTATGTACAAAAATTAAAAAAACTAATTTATCAAACTGGCGCTTAGAGAGGATTCTCCTTCAAGAAGAATTTCAACAATGGTAGCCTCTTAATCGGCCGCAAAAGTTGACTACTGGTAAGCGCCTACGACATATCAACTCGATGGCCATTAACCTTAAAAGGAATGCCTGATCCGCCAATGGTGACTAGTGAGAGTTTTTTTGGAATCTAAGCTTCGTGATCCATAATATAAATTAGTAGAAATTCCTTCTGTAATAATCACATGCAAAAGAATGAGGTCGACATGCTTTCAACTAAATCCTGTGGTTCACTGAAATGACTATGAGAGATCAGATCTCGCATACTAAGTATAAATAGATGTAGAGAGATCAACTAGCCGTTGTGATAACGCTAGTTTGACTTTGAAAAGTAAATATTCCCATTATTTACTTATTTATTTAATTTTATTAATTTTATTTATTATATACATTTTATTTATTTATATAAAACCTTTAATATGTGTAAAAAGATTTTTCTGAAAATCACACAGAGAAATTTGTGTCGACAAAGGCTTTCAACCAACAAGGTGGTTCATCATCATCGTGACAAGATGAGAAATCTGATCGTGAAACCAATTTAAGTAGAATAGACGCCTAACCGCCGTTGGAAAACGGGCGGTTTGACTAGGGACAGAAAATTATTATTATTATTATTATTTATTTATTTATTTATTTTAATTTTTATTTTGATTATGATTTTATTATAAATTCTATATAAATAAAATAAAAAATCAAATAAATCAAATATGAAATCAAATCAAATAAATAATCATAATAATAATAATAATAATAATTAATCAAATAATATAATATTACTAAAGAGGTAAGATTTAAAAAATAAAAAATAAATAAAAATAAAAATATAAAATAGAAATCAAAATAAAAATAAAAATATAAAAAATAAAAATAAAAATAAAAAATAAAAATAAAAATAAAAAATTTTGAAAAAAATAAAAAATAAATAAAAATAAATAAAATAAAATAAAATTCAAATTCAAATTCAAATAAAAATAAAAATAAAAATAAAAATAAATAAATCAATAAATAAATCAATAATACTAAAAATAAAAATAAAATAAAATAAATAAATAAATCAAAAAATATAAAAATAAAACAAAATATAAATATAAATAAATAATAAAAATAAAAATACAATAACTTAAAAATAAATAAATAAATTAAAAATTAAAATAAAAAATAAAAAAAATAAAAATAAAAAATTTAAATAATATATATATATATATATATATATATATATATATATATATATATATATATATATATATATAATAATAATAATAATAATAATAAAATAAAATAAAAACAAACAAAATGCTAATCAAAAACTAAAAGAAAAAATAAAAGGAGCACACTAGCCATTATATATTAATATAATGGTAAGTAATTTAACAAATTATGTATATATATAAATTTTGTAAATTTGATTAAATTATATAATAATTAATTATTATTATTAATTAATAAATATAATTAATTCTTATTCATATGATTTAATTATAAAAAACCATCTATCAAATAGTTAAACAAAGAGTCAAAAAAAATAAATAAAAAATAAATAAATAAAAAAATAAAAAATAAATAAAATAATAAATAATAAATAAATAAAACAAAAAATATAAATTAATAAATAATAAAAATAAATAAAAATATTTTATTATTTAATTAATTAATAATAGTTGTTTATTAATATTATTATTTATTATTTATTTATTTATTTATTTATGGTCATGTTGCCCCTTGTCAAGATCCAATGTGTAGGCATCGCATGCTTGCCAACCAAGGTCTTCCTAAAATTAAAGGGTGTCCATCTAGCTTGGCTTGACAATAACTAGAAATCATCAAGTACCCCAAGAATCTACAAACATACCATGACATCTTGTAAGGTGCTCGTTTAACTATCATCGGACAACAATTCCAACAAGGTTGTTGTTGGTCTACGATGTATCGTTGCCTTCTCGGATACAGTAGTGGTTGTTAAAATGTTGATTGCTTCTCCTAGATCAACTAAAGCATTAGAAATGATTGGCCATTGATCCAAACTGCTACTATAGGCTCTCGATCTTCATATACTTGATAGGTGTTTCCATTCTTGATCTTTAATAAATCGACAGGCCGCATTATTTGAATGTTGGGATTGTTGTTATCAGAAAATGTGAAGTTGGGAACACTTTACCTTTTCGACGTGCTTGAAAATCAGAATTTTCTATGATTTTCAACTTAACTCCACTAAATCCATATTTTTATTGCAAACTATGCTTTGACATAAAAACAAGAATTGTCTTACCTCCATACACATATTTAAAAAAAAAAAATATCGATATATAGAGGGGTAAATTTCTTGTTTTACAATCGTGATATACTTGAAATTTCTCAAAACATAAATAGTCACTTTACTTCATCCTTTACTTTTTTTAGGAAGGTTATTCATTTTTTGGAAAAACCATAGCATCATAATCGCATATATTGGGCTAGTGCAATATGAATTATTTTTCTGCATCTTGATTAAATCACTATTATTTTTTATTATTTTTTTGAAATGGATGAAGACAAAAAAATGGTTGATGTTTCTAAGACATTTTATCATCCTCTTTGATTTTCTTTTTCAATGTGGATCGCCAATAAGAAAATGAGAGTAATTCCTTTTGGAAGTAGACAGAGAGGAAAAAGTATGATTTTTTTGGAATTTTTTGGTGTCCTCATTTGAAAGTTATTGAATTTTCTATTCGCTGCAATTTTCTAACAATGAAATTCCACAAGCACACAAGCTAGTAAAAATTAATAAAAAATTGAATTTTTAATGAAATTCCACAAATCTCATATCATCGCAAACTAGATTCAAAGATGAATCTAATGGTACTTGTCTCACATATAATTTTTTTTTTTGTATGTTCTGTTTCTCAACAGGTGTGTGTCTCTAAAATCAAAGGTACTCGTGTGTTTTTCGTTGACTGAATCCTGACGAGATAATCTCTCGACGAGAAATTTCTCAAACTCTCGACCGAGAAATTTAAAACTAGTTTAACCCGCCTAGAGTTAGATTTACTCAAATGTAGTTCCTCGGATCAGTGTTAAAAACTCTCTGACGCAGAGCTCTTCACCCGAGAGTTTTCCGAGAGTTTAGAAATTCCTGCCGAGAGTTTAGAAAACTCTCGCCGAGAGTACAATGATTAGTATTCTCTGAAGAGGTAAGAGAGAACAAAAACTAAACAAATTATTATGCACGCATGCAACAACCTAAGCATAATAAAATGAAAAAAGTTGACAATTTGTCAAATCCAATTATAACGTGATTTGCATCACCGTTAATGAAACTCATGTTACCCACTATGATATGTGACACACCTCACACCACATGTGTCTTCCAACCACGTCTTGTAGGGCAAAAGTGCACCGCCGTACTTTTCTTTTTCTAAATACTCAAGCAAGTACCTGCATTCACGCCTATAGCAACATTCGCGGCCATATTACAAATGTTATTTCAATGCGGAATAAAACATAAACATCAATATCAATCCACAAGTACGCCCATACATACAAGGAGGCAATCCCTTTAAATGAGTCTCTAGATATTATGTTTCCATAAAAATATGATTACAATGTCCAATCCCGCAAAAAAACTGGCCTTCTTACTCGTGTACATTGCCTTTTTTGGTCAAGCTCTAAGGTTACCAATCATCAAACTATTTACAAATGATTTCAGAACAATTTAACATCATCAAGTCTACCTTCTGAGGCCGCCTAAAATCGCCTAAGTAGCCGGGTCGGGCCAAGTCACTCAGCCGTTGTCTAAATCAATGCAGAAAGATTGAAATGACTGCATGTCCAATCCATCCCTCACTCCATATGGCTGGATGTTTGAATACGCATCTTCTGCACTGAGAACTCAATCCGATACCCGATCTCCCGAAATCACGTTTTTAGTGTTGGGCCTCACAAGTACTTGCCGCCCCGTAACCGACCCGACCACCCGGGACTGTCAGTGGGGTAAATGGGCGTTTCCCGAGCCGACCTGACTGTGAATCAACAAGGGTGTACGTGCACGAAGCTCGGGACCCGACTCGACTAACGCCCGCTTGCTATCGGGGTTTCACCGCTTTTCCATTAAACAGTTGTTGCAACTGTGTGCAACTCTTGATGCTGCTCCATCACTGCCATGATGCCTCCACTTCCACTACGCCCATCATATATATGCACGCCAAGGAAGGTAAAGGCTCGTTTGCCATGAGCCGACCCGCCCGTTTATTCATCCGCCCACGAAACGTCAGCGTGGGCGCCGCCGACTCCAGCCGACCACGTTTATTGTTCGCCTACCTAAGTGTGGAGGCCGGTCACGCCCAACGCGCCGACTCCCGACCGACCGACTCGCCCGTCGGCTCGCTTTCGCCTGGGGCGCCGCGGGTATAAACATCTTGCCAACGTCGTGTTGGTTTAACCTCGACGCGTTTTCCTCCAACTCGCTCGTGGCTCGCTCGCTACGGCGTGCGCCGCCCGTGCCCTCCAACGGTGCGACGGCCACCAGCAGGCCGTACGGCGTCTCGAATCCTCGTCCAACGCCCAACCGCGCGCCCGTCCCACCGAACGCGCCCATGAAGTCTTAGCCTTACAATATGCCTTGTTGCTTGTGAAAGTCCTCAAATTGATTGCTCGCATCTGGATATTCTCCTATGGTAATATAAAAATAAAAAGGCACCATAATTTCTTTGGGATTTGTAAAGCTTAGCTATGGTCGGCTATGCAGAAGAAATTTGATGGTTTATCTCCATTGTGATTGTATAAATCACGACTACAAGAAGTCTAACTTTCGCCAAGAAGGCTTCATACTAAACAAGTGGCATCAACATCTTTTGGAGGAATCGATAAACTCATGGGTCACCGGTTAGATTGATATTGATTTTCTATTCTCACGGGATTCAGATCTTGGGTACGAAAAGGATGTTCTTTCATGAAACATCAACCTCACTTATTCTCGTTGCCTATTTCTTCTTCAAGAAGTTAACCTCAGTTTATGGGATTTGCATTCTTTGATCTGACTTCATATACATGTATTTGTGTGTTCAAATTCATATACATGTATTTGTGTGTGTGTATTGCAAGTTAGAAATTGAGCATCAAATTCATTTAGTACATACATATAATTTATTTTGGAAATAATATATATATTTAACATTAAAATAAAATGCATAATATGTATATTAATGTATTTATTTATGCACTACATTTTAGATATTAAAATGCTTTTGTTATTTTTTTGCATTAAAATATTTTTTAAATATTTGTTAATATTATTTAATCCTAAATATTAAAAGATTTTATGATGTGTGAACACTTTTTAGTTGCTCCCCATCTAAATATTTTCATAGGTAATTGCACTGAATGTGATAAAATGAAATGTCTAGATTGTGAGAAAGGACGTAGATTTATAGCTCTAGGAGGAAGCTCCTTCCGGCACGGTTGGGCAAGTAGGGAAAGCATAGAATGGCTTGGGAAGTAGGGAAAGCATTGAATGTTGCAATTATTCCCACCCAAGTCCTTTTCACGTTGTACTCATAATTGATGATGATGTATGGGAAATAGAGAAATAAAGGAAAATTCGGTCGCCCACATCATTTCCCACATTGTAATAAGAATTGACGATGTCGTATGGGAATAGAGAAATAAAGGAAAATCTGCCCAAGGTGGAATGGTAGACGCTAGTCAACACAACCTGGGAGATGAGAGCACACACTCTCTCAAGGGAGTCATTCAATGATTGATGCATTCAAGCATTATTCGTAGAAAAGGGTGTCAATGACATAATAATCACATCAGAGTGATGACAACTATGCATTAAGAGTGTAGCATTGTTAGTGCACACTCGCAACTAGTCTCAGTTACTAAAAGTAAAAAAACCACGTTTATCAAGGTAGGTGATTTGTTGATTCCTCGCGACAAGTGGAGATGTTGTTTACTCGAACTTTCTCTTGGTTTTCAGGGGCAGGAGATCGTTTGGGTGGACTTTGGATTCCCATGAAATTTATTAGGTGGAAGTGTAGTGCACTATTGTTGAGGAGGTAACCTCCCCATGACGTAGGCGAGACCCTACCAGCCTAAATAGGTCTAGCAACAAACAAACAATGCTATGACGCAAGTCTTAGTTACGAATGAAAGATTCCAGATAAAGAGCCTACCCGATTCCAACGCTAGATTCAAGGAAGAGATGTCCCCGTCCTTCAAACTCGGCAATATCACAATCCTTCTTCAAGGATCTCCGTGGATGAACACCGCACGCGTAAGAAACGAACCGTATACAAGCATAGAACCAAGATACGTAACTAAACATCGGTCGAAAGATATTACTCGCATTAACATGATGGAAAAGGAGGGAACCATAATCATAGTCATCTATTAAAATGATAAACGAATAGAAGTTACAACCAAGTCTCCGACGCCGGCAGCCTTCCTTCGAATCCAAGTCTCCTACTGCCCACGCTCTCGCAAAGCTCGCCAAGGAAAGGGAAGTCTCAGAGTCTCGTAACAATGGTCTCTCGCTTGAATGGGCCTTAAGGGAAGAAGGGATTCTTTACAAGACAAAGGCACTTGGGAATAGGAGATGCAAAGTTTTCTCAAAGATTTCTCCAAGACTAGCTTGCCATGGATCCGAAAGCAAGCTTTATAGATGGGTGAAGGAGGGAGTTGGGATCCTCATTATTATGGGATTGGCCCTATCAACATTTAGGTTCCACAGAAGGTGGCAAACCACTTCCCTTCCATAGAACTCCATGAACAAACTCCAACTCAAGATAGGCAATGGTTGTGAGTTTGTTTGAACTCAATCCTCCGCCATCCATATTTAAAAATGTGCTTCCCTAGAAATGGGTGGCTGGGACATGCCGAGGCATATTTTTCAAGTATGCCGAATTCCTTACAAACATTTCTCTGATACAGCTGAAAGCACCGGGAATCCGTCTGGCACACCCGCCAATGCAAAGAGCCGTTTCATGGATTTTGCAAGGAGATGTCTCAAGGGGAAATGAAGTCATACTCGAGGGATGCATTGATGTTTTCGTTGCATGACGTTGTTCATGTGTCACATAATGGGTCCCATTGTATGGACGGGAATGGTAGGAAGGTGACAAATTCATCGTGTAAATGTATGCCCCCTAAAGCATGAGGCCCGAGAGAGAGAGGGGTGAAAATGCTTACGAGAACATGTCCAACCGAAGGCCCGCCGTCGTGGAAAACTCCGGGCTGCAGACAGAAGATAACCGATATCCTGCACATGATGTATCTATGGTATGGACGCAATGATCCAATGAAGGTGCAGAAGCTGCAACTGATCTGTATGGGCTACCATCCAACTAAGATCAACAAATAGACTGTATGGTCACAGCCCATCCAATCCTGAGTCATGTACATAATGATAATAATCCACAATCGTTGTACTCGGGATTACAACAAGAATACAACTGCATTCCGCTCCATCTCGACCCAAACAAGTACAAGTTCTAGCATGCGAATGTGTGAGCCGCCGACGTCGAACATGTAGAATAACATCAGCCCGATTACCAGCCCAATGATGAAAGCCGGCACAGACGCGAGAGAAATCCACCAATGACAATGGTCCTCAAGGTACTACAAAAGTACACCCACGATGCGTGTGAATAAAATGAGTCACGTCAACAATCTGTAATCATCTCGACGCAGGTCAATGATAAACTTCACGTCAATGCGACGAACCCGCCATTGAGGCATGCAGCTCCAAGGTACCATCAGATCTCAGGACTCACCCTGGATAATGAGTTGAAGTCGACAGAAGTGACTCGTATCAAGGTGGGCCAATGACTCTACATCATCGACACGAGACAGAGAGGAACATAATGTTTTGTTGTGTGAATTAGGACCATATGAGAAATGTGAGGAAGGTTGATATCTAGTAAAGAGGCCAACTTCTCTTGAACATACGTAACGCGCACGATAATGGACTTGGCAAGATTTGGAGACCAATCTGATCAAAGGTCATGGCGAATGCAGGCAAAGGAATGTGATGAGAGGTCAAAGAGATTAACAACCATGGAAGCAAAGTGAAGCGCCAGATGAGATGTCCCAACTCCGACACGAATGCATATGCCATGTTCAAGAGCCGACATATCGTCGACGACAACGACGTATTTTTGTTCCATTTTTGCCCTCACCATTTCGTGAGTAATCTAATTGTTTTTGATAACAAGTTTGAAGGGGATAGCATATTGTGATATATTCGTTTCTTCTGCTTAATCCATCCTAGTGTATTTAATCTAGTCCAAAGGTAGCAACTCTGAGAACGCTGGCCTGATCTTTAATCCATGTCATCGTGGTTTAACGAAGTCCTGACAAAGGAAGAACTCGCCGTCTTTCATGTTTAGAGAGTTTGGAAAGACAATGAAAAGAAAACTCCATGTCCTTTTCGTGTCAGTTTCCCAGATCCGGCAAGGTAGAAAACAATATCCTAGAAAACCTCCTAGTCGCCATAGGGCTAGGGTTCTGAATCATCCAAATTCTACCTGAAAGGGTTAAACTTATAATGTGAATGTCGATTCGTGTCCATTTTAACGAGATCGAAACGACAAGGGCCTCAAATTTATCTTTTCATATTTAGAGAGTCGAAAGAGTCAACGATGATTCCATGCTGACTTTTCGTATTTAATTTAGTCCGAAAAGTATAAAATACAACTAAGCTCAATCTTTAAGTCGCAAAAACCCGCCGCCGCACATACCTAAATAAGCGTAAATCCATTTTCACATAATACATGGCCATATTTGACAAAAATAACTTTTAAAAGCCCATTTAACGCCGAAAAGTTATAAATATACTAATGGTAAAATAAAATTATTTTTTACTTATTTACCTTGTGGAGAGTGCAGACCATTTGTTGAATCTTCAATGTGATTAAGACTAAATCCAGTAAACTATCCGCCTTCCTTTGTCTGCAGGATGTGTAAGAGGCGCCTCTTTTTTTTCTTTTTCATGCATTTTTAATGATTCCCTTATATCAGGCTTCTTTTCCAGGCACCTTGTTCTTCCAGGGACGTCATGGCTGGGTACGGCACGGACTCCGCGCCACCGAGTTTTAATAAAGGGCTCACAAGCATGGCGCGAGGGGACCGGGCTGAAACAAATTTCGCCGCCGGCGAATCTAAATTTCCGCCTCAAAATTCCGTCAGTTTGCTTATTTATGCCAAATTTCTTGAATTTTGAAGTTCACAAAAGATCTAATCGTGGGTTTTGGACCATGTGAATGCAAGATAAACAAATAATGGCACCGAATGGAAGGAACGAGAACACGGAGATGATGACGAAGAGGCCATGCAGCCAAGCATGTATGAATGCCTGGTGAGACTGTATTAAAAAAGTTCTTCCTCACGCCATGCGCTACGAGTCAGCTCCGATTTCCAATATCCGATCAACTCCGGGATGAAAAAAACACTGGCATTCGAATACGACCAGTGTTGGAATTGGAGGTTACCGACATTTATTTTGTCAATTGATTATCCCAACAGTGTGTCCAATCCTCAAATCGATCGGTTGCACTATCAGTGGAAAAGATGGAAGAAGTTGGCTGAGCGGTGTGCTGTGGGGCACAAAATGAACAGGAGTAAGAAGGTATATCTCAACTATCCTCGATCTAGCACCGAGAGTTGTACTCACCATTACGCTGGCTGCCGGATCGTTACAGGTACCGCACGAGGCTACAAGACTCAACTCTTATCAGCCTCCAGACTGCTGGTCCCCGATCGTATGATTGGGTAACAAATTACTACGATCAACATGAAAAAAAAAGTTGCAGCCTACGAAGTGCAAACGGGAAAATCGATGGCCCGGTATGGTTCCATCTTGGAAATACCATTCGGGAACGCATACCACCTTCCAGCAATAAGAGGCCCATGTGGCTAGGTCCGCACTTACAGCCCAGAATGGCTTCAACTGGGTGCACGATGTCCAGACCGGGAGGCGGCAATCAGATGTCCCCGGAAGCCCGAGTTCTCTCAGATAATGTTTCAACCGACGTTGTGGAAGATTTCTCACCTATTCGGGAACTCGACTTATTGTGGGACCTGGGACTTCCGCTACCGAAGGAGACGACCGGGATGAAGAGCCGGACCTCATATTTTTGATTTTATGTTTATATGTTTTTTTGTTAATACACACTTGTCTTAACACAATTATATATGCATGCGTGTATGTAGGACCCCGAGACCAAATTCTCCTAGATGTCTCCTATCTCCCGAGGACACAACTCGCCCCCGAGATCCAGAAGGCACCGAGGAGAGGCACTCGGTTCGAACTCCGGGAGGGGGATCGTCCATGGGATCCTGCACTATGCCCGATCGTCGATGTACCGATGGAGTACGTGGGCCGCCTGTACGTGGAGTCTCCAAATCGGCTCCACCGAATCCCTTTCAGTAGCTGCCAGTAGCGCGTTGACGTGCTATCATGAGCACCATGCCGATTAGCCCTATATCTAACACACACGCTCTTGGAGAGACACAAGTATCTCCGGATGTATTAAGACACTATGTATATTTTTTGAGTTTTGTGACGCACACTGCAACATTTCGACACACATATATATATACATATGACTATTTTGGATGGATCTTTCTTTACATGTGATGTGATGTTTTTTATATGTCATGCGAATGTCTAATACAAATGTAATCTAATGTACGTCATATTAACAAACGACCCAATGCGAAATGTATTCACACAATGCATTTAATCACACATTTACTTTACTAGGCTTAAAAAGCACACATGAACACACACATATGCAACTATGCTGAAACGAGTTTCTATTTTTACGCAAGCTTAAAACACAAACTATGCTTGATAATAAGAAAGACTCGGCATGCCCCCCGCATGTTGTCTCAAATCGAGGCACATGCCCCCCAAGCTTCACTCGATTGAAAATGGAGTGAAGATTGAACACACACGAGATTTGAGCCGAACCGACAAACTCGAATTGAATATGCTTGTGTTTCATTATTTTAACGAGGTTGACACACTTAAAAGAACTATCCTCGAATGTCTTTGTTTGTTATTTTTAGAGCTCTGACACAAGGGAGGAACCATGCTCCAAGATCCTAATTTACTTCAGAGCTTGACCTGTGGAGGAAACCATGCTCTAACCGACTTACATCAAATGGTAGAACAAGAAGGCGGCGTCTAAGAGTTCCACCGATGGAAGGAAACATTCAAAGTCAGACGAATGTCTCAAAGACCTCGATGCACGACGTACCTATCACCGGGCACTGCACGGGTAGGTAGACACATAGTTGACCTCATGCAGGGGGGCGGTGTAGACAACAAGGGATAAAAACTGTGAGGGGGTGATGGCTGTAATTCGCCACATTAGGACCAAAGAAATGACAAATGATCAATGGTCACGATCCTTCCTTCATGCGGAAACAGCTACATGAAGAGGGAGGAGACGAGCCCCATGGCATGGGGACCGCGCCCAAAAGCAGATTGAAATCCAAGGGGCCTAGGACCCACCATCATCGCCCATATGACTCGCTTTCGCTCCCAAAGTAACAAAAACCTTGGAAGGATCCCCAACTATTGACTCGTCCTCTTGTTAAAAGTATGCATTCGTTGCATCAGTGCAAGCGCGGCGAACCGAAAGCTTGCCGTGTAGTTGAAGACATTGCATTCAACAATGAGGCACCTTCGTCTATAATGCGGCCGGGTACAAACTGCACCAAGAGCTCCGTACCGTGATCTCGAAAGGCATATAAGACTCAAGGCGAAACTCGGCAACCGATTCCGGCTCAAAGGAAGCGACTCAAACTACTTCCAGGGGCTACCATCGACACAAGCCGGTCTTCCCCGATGTTACTTGAAGGCAGTTCTCCATGACCTCCGTTCCCGAAGGCGGGAGGAATATCCTCCGAGTCTCCATCATGGGAGGCTGATGAGGGGCTTCTTGAAGCTAATGTGATTGTGAGAATTCTTCTCCAAGTCCGAAGAATCAAGAACAGGAAGGACATGAGGAGTGTGGGGAGATCCACTCTACGTAAAAGATCTGCACCGGCGGACGGGCGTCTCAACTCGATCCTACGACCAATGGTTGGTCAAGGACGGATTCGTGAATTTGAATTTCGGGAGTGGGATCGACCAAGGATGACTTCTGACCAACCATAGGATCGGCCGGTAGAGACCTGGGCTGCAGTGCCGGGACAGGAACCAGTGGGAAGGCGGGGTGTAGAACCGACTCGGTTGTCCAAGACTCGCTTGCTTCATCCATATAAGGACAAAGGTGAATGGCATGGTGCCCTTCACACACCGCGGTGGATTGTGATCTTACCCTCGCTCTTAGAGTCCTTATCACCGCCAGTCAAGACGTGCTCCCCAACTTGACTCCCTGAAGCCAAAGGTGCCTGGCACTGTTGGACCATACTTCGAGCACCTTGGGAATGCCAGCCTCCGAAGAAGATGGTCTCCTGCACAACATGCACCTGAACTTGATCTCCCGAGGAGGGTTGGAAGGACTATCGATGAGACTTTAGACAGATACGTACATTTAGCCTCTCGCTTATCGGACTTCTTCTTAGTCTTTCTTCTTCTCTCTTAGCCACCCTCGGTTACTCGAATCCAAAGCCACTGTGCGAAGTAGAAGATGAGGACGCAGAAATGTGCGAAGAAGGGGAGAGGTCCACCTTGAACCAACATGATGTTGTTCCGCTTCCAGAACTCATCGCCACGTAACGTGAGCATCAGACAATGAGGTTAGAACAACCAAACAGTAACCCAACAGCTTAACCCGGTGAAGGGACAACGTCACAGCAAAGTGAGCACCAACATTTCAAAAAGGAGAAAATGACCAGATCTCTCTCCGAGGGGATTCCTTGGTTGGCAACTCTCAAAAGTTGCCATCAAACCCAAAACCACACACGGGCTGAAAACGAGCACATGGGCACACCATCAAACGGTCAACAAGCACACATTTGCCAGCGTGTAATCGTGGGGGGGATTAATTTTACCACATTGGAAAATAAACGAATTCTACCGTTTCATGTTTTAAGAGTCGAGAACGATAAAGATGACTCTATCTCTTCGTAGTTGATACAAGCGTGTTATTAAAAAAGCGCTTGACGGTCTTTTCAGCTTAGGGAGTCAAAAAAGACCAAATGACCTGTCAGAAAAACTAGGCACAAAGGGTACCAAATATCCGTGGAATGTAAGACACCCTCGTTTCAAAAATGAAATGCAACTCCACTGCTGACTTTCCGTACGTGTGTAGTCTCCCCGAATGCCGTGTTTGTGTATCACGGTATAGGGCGGCGCACTCTGCTTTCCTATGGATAAAGGATTGAAAACCCATAGGGGTCTCCTTTATATACGCGGGACAAAGAACGGTGGAGCGCAAGTCCGTACTAGCGCTCGTCTAGCCAACAAAGTAACGACAAATACAGGGTTTAACGACGCCGGAACACGTCTCTAGCCTAGACCTTCTAAATATGTTGCGTTAAGTTCCAATGTTGCCTTAGGTTAATTGAATAAATTCTATGCTTGATCTTCAATTAAGTTTCACTTCCAGGCCCTATCGTATGTAGTGTTTCCTAAATGCAAGCTATATGCCACTTGGCAACATTGCTCGATGAAAACTGGTTAAATGAGAGTTGAGAGCTTATGCAAACGAAATGAATGGAATACAAACAAGAATGTCTCTAATGCAACTAATGCAATTGCACACTTTTCATTCAAACACTAATCACTAGCAATATGGAAAAGATCACAATTTGCACTAATTTAACAAAAGCAAAAGAGATTTTTTATTTTTTTATTTTTCAATGTTTAATGGCTAATGTGCAATCGAAAACAAAAGGGAACAATTTGAGAAATGATATCTAAGAGCGAAGCAAACAACATTCACTCAACGAAGCAAGCAACCAAATCTCTAAATCGACCTAAAGTCCCCAAAGCAAAGAAAGACTTGAAAACTCCCGATGGACCGTGTGATCTAGGTCCAAGGCAAGGCAAACGACTCAATGAAGAACAACAATCACCAAAAGACGTGCTGTTACCAATCAAAGACCGAAGAGAGGCTTTGAGAATCAACAAGCGGACAGACAATCAAGAAACCAAAACCTAAAGGAGTGGGCTCGATTCACTAAGCCACTAGATGCCCTAGGCCTAAATCGTGAAACCGATAGACAGGCAAACAAATCCTCAAAGGATACGGGTGAATTCCAAGCCAAACAAGACTCCAACACACTGCATACCGGAAATCAAGAAGAAAAGTACCGTCAAGCTCGTAGTTAAAAATGAAAAAAAACTCAAAAAGCTGCTGCCGTGGGTGGCGTTGACTGTGGACTTGGAACCGGCGCCAGAGGGGCCGACGGCACGAGGACAGACAATGCAACAGCGCCAGTGGCGCGATCACGGGGTTAAAACCCGCGCTGCCGAGTTTTACCAAAATTAAAAAACAAGCTACTGAAGTAGACCAATACAAGCTAAGCAAACCAAGAGACTAAAAAGGAATGAAAGAATCCAACCCGTTAAGGCTGTCTATCAAGCAAGGAGAAACAACTGTGCGAACCAATCATAAACGGGACAAGGAAACCTACGATCTCGCCGAGTCAGCTTAATTCTGTTGAGGGGGGAGGCAACTTCCGCGGGACAGAGGCGATCCCTACTAGCCTGCCAGAGGTCTAGCAACAAACAAACAATGCTATGACGCAGCTCCTAGTTACGAATGAAAGAATTGGGATGTTGTTTCACCTCGATTCCAACGCTAGATCTGAAGAAGAGATGTCCCCGCCCTTCGCCCGGGCAGATCACAATCCTTCCGCGATCTCCGCTCGATGAACACTGCACGCCAAGAAACGAATGCATACAAGCATAGGAACCAACATACGTAACTAAAACACGAAGCCAAAAAAGATATTACCGCATTAACATGATGGAAAAGAGGAATCCATAATCATAGTCATCTATTAAAATGATAAATGAATAGAAGTTAACCAAGTTCGACGTCGTGCTCTTCCTTCGAACGGTCTTCCGTCGTCCACGTTTCGCAAAGCTCGCCAAGGAAAGGGAAACCTCTCCAGTCTCGTAACAATGGTCTCGCTTGAATGGGCCTTAAGGGAAAGAAGGGATTTTTGTCAAAGACAAAGGCACTTGGGAATAGGGAGATGCAAAGTCACATCTAGTAAAGACTAGCTTGCCATGGATCTCGAGCAAGTTTTTATGAGATAGAAGGAGGAGCTGGGATCCCTATTATTATGGGATTGGCCCTATCAACAAGGAAGGTTCCATAGAAGGTGGCAAAACCACTTTCCATAGAACTCAGGCAACCAAACCTCCCAACTCAAGATAGGCAATGGTTGTGAGTTTGTTTGAATCAACTTTCCGCCATCCATATTTAAAAACAAACTCAAAATGGGTGGCGCGATTGCTGCTCTATTACTGCAGCGCTGCGGGCGCGACCCTTTACAGATTCTCGATTGGCGCGAGCACCAACCGTTCTACCCGCGCCAATGCAAAAAGAGCCGTTTTTCATGGATTTTGCAAGGAGATGTCTCAAGGGAAATGAAGTCATACTGAGGGGATGTATTGATGATGTTTTTCAAGGCATGACAAAGGTTCATACAGTCACATAATGGGTCCTCCATTGTGCGGGACGGGGAATGGTAGGGACGGTGACAAATTACTGTGTAACAACTATGGATTCCTACCTGATTTCATGTGGAGGCATTATGGGCTTTGGATTCTTATGGTGTAATCGGGTAGAGATTCCAAGCTTCCCAAAGGAATCTTGGGATCGTGCGAATGTCTTCCCAAAGGTTTTTGTTTCAAAGGATACTGGGGCGAGCATTTGGGGTTGCCACATACAAACCCCATCCTCATTCCCATTAGCTTCTCTAGTCATCTTCATGCCTTCTGAGACAATTTCTTTGGATATTCTCACAGAACCACTTTCCATATCTCTTTAATTTGTCGATACTCATTCCCGAATACCTAATGTTCTCCAATTTCTTTCTTTCCACATCCATGAGAATCCCATAAAGAGTCCCCACACTATGTTAAGAACAAGGCTTTATACCCTCCTTTTCTCCAGACTTCAATCACATGCCCGAGGCTCTCGTTGTCCCTATCTCACATTGTAAGAGGACGAAAGTTTTTTCCACAAGGTCTCAAAATACACAGAAGTTATTCAATAGGTGTTCCAATGTTTCTACATTCTTCTTACACATAGTATATGTCGAAATTCTGGCCATGCATTCCTTTCTCTTATGCAAATGATCCTTAGGTAAGAATCTTTTCCATATCTAAGTAGCCACAAAAAGTATTCAATTTTCGCCATTGTTTTTCCGACTATATTTTTTTCCAAAGTGGTACAACTACATTACAGAATGTTATTTGATTTTATGTACAGCTCTCTTGTATTGTGAACATGCATTTCAGCAATACTCCCATATGAGTATATCCTCTCAGGTTGCTATTGCTAATTTTCTAGATTTAAGTTCTTTCACATAGTTTTCCCATTGACAAGTTTCTGAGCATTCTTTCCACTGTCTTTTAGTCACTTTCGCCATTGAAGTTCGTCCTTCATCCAAAAATTTTTCGCTCTGTCTTAGTATTCTACTTCAGTGAATAGGAAAATCTCCCCTAAATCAATCTCATCAATATTTTCTCCCGTTGTTGTCATGATTCTCCCAAAATCGGGGCAATGTCGCCTCCTCTAATTTCCAAATTAAATTCTCGAATGAGATATCTAAGTTTAGTGCTATCAAGTTTCAAATAATGGATCCTTTAGGGTCATTTGAACTTTTAATTTGCTTACAATATTTAAGGAAATTTCATTCTTCTATTCTCGAGATTATTTCCACAAATCTCTACCCCATTGTATCCATATTTACTGTGAGATTAGCTCCCATAACTTGATTTAGCAAATATGGACTTAACCCTGGGCCTCCTAAATTTTTTATTTTCGTGTTTATCCCATGAAAGGAGAACCCATTTACAGTTTGCTGGGAGATCCTTGCCATAGGATGTTTTAAACGTCTTAGCCATATCATTGCCAACAACATTTTAGGCGCTTTCCAATCTAGAGAGTTGATAGATGGGAATGGATTGTAAGACTGCTCTGGGTCACAACAACTCGACTCGCAGCACATTAAGCACCTAAAATGCCCACTTGAAGTCGAGCGATATGCAATTAATGAGATATTTCACCTGCAGGTGACCCGAAGAGAATTTAGATCGAGAGGGATTCCTAAATATTTCATAGGGAAGGACTGATGTTGAATCCCAAGGTAGGCAATAGGAATCTTTGGGAGAGTGATATTATATTAAATATAAACACATTTTATTTGTCATTATTGATAAGAGTTCCAGAGTATTTCCATGAAATCTTTAAGAATGTATAAACACTCTCTTAGATTCTTTTAGAGTGGCTTGATAGAAGAGCATATAAAGTCATCCTGCAAACCGTTGGTGCGAAAGTTTTAAACCTTCGCCCCCCAAAGATTAAGGGCCTTTAAGTTGACTCCTCTTGGATCTTACTTTTAATATGTCACCAAGGCCTCTCGCTGCAATAATGAAAAGGGAAGGGGAAAAAGTGGATCCCTGTCTTAAACCCTGTATATTAAAGGAGTTGAAGGAACTCCGTTAAGAAGAATAAAGCAATTAGAGAAGAAATAAAAGGCATTATCCAATAGATACATCTAAATCAACCAACACCTCAAGAATAGCTTTAAGATAATTCCACGACCTCCGTGCACAGGCTCGCACGACAACAACAAAAGGATAAGGTTGTGGAGGAGGCACGGGGACATCTTCACCTCACCCATAGGGTTCCTCTCGCACGGTCAGCCGGGGCACCCGATTGATCCGAATTCCCGTGTGCGCTCGCTACCCACTGACCGATCTATCTACTGTTTCCGGAAAATGATGAAATCAAGAGTGACCCGGTGAGCCGTTGCGTAAAGGTCACACTGCATCAGTTCATCACCCCTATGACAAGAAATGTATTCCATTGTATAAGCATGTTGACACTGCTTCACCTCCATCTCAAGAAATGATCAGTGTAGAAAACAAGCCTCCGAAACCTCCACCACATAACCCCACCAATACCGCCTTCGACCCAAGAAACAACTTTGAAGTTCGGGAGCACCTGACTCATTGGAGCACCTTATAGTCTCCTGCCCCACTGATCAAGATCCGTCATTATTAAGTCAATCTTTGATTACAACCAACGCCCCGAGCATATCCCTCGGGGATTAAATCCACTGCGCCCGTGCACCGCAACACAAACCATAATCCTCTCCCCATTCGATTAATGTTCGGTATCCCGTGTTTTGATGCTTTGGCAACCAAAAGACAAGGCAACATCGTATCCACCTTGAGTTCTAGGATCTAGTCCTCCCGGGGTTTCCCCGGTGAGAGGGATCTCTCAAATATTTGTTTGCAAAGGTTTATCTTGTTTTATGTTTTGGTTATGGATTTTAGACTAGTTATTACGTGCAAAATGTTTGCTTGGTTGGGTTGAGTTGGATACAGCTGTAATATGAAAGGTCTAGGTGATAGACAAAGAGGAAATATCCGGTTCATTGGGCAATGGGAGTCTCAAATAAGGTCATAAATAAATTTTCCAAGGGATATGGGATATCAAAGGGCAAATCTTAACTTGGCCGTGATCCTTTGTTTTGGAATGAGATGGACATTAATGATTTGAAAAAGAAATTTAATTTCAACAAAGGGAACTTGAGAAACATTAACTTATCAATAAAGAGATATTTGATAGACAGGCTAACCATGAATTCTACAAACATTCTTTAAGCATAAATAATGATTCAAGACAACTTTTAAAATGAAATCTAAGATTCGGGAAACAACTTAGTTTCCCAAAGATTTTATTTTAAAGGATTTAGAAAAACATAAAAGATCTACCTGCTAATTGCATTCATAGAAGAGGTAAACACCTAAATAACATCTCAGAAACGTAACTATAAAGACCTTCAAAACAATCATGGTTGGGCAAAGGGTAAGATCAAAACCACCTCTTTGGTTAACTCAAGACAATGGTACTTCAAGTGAGATTTATTACGCTTTCAAGTGATGCGTATGCTGCAGAACCATAACATGCTGAAACCTACTATTTAAGCTATCAAGGAAATAAACGAGCATGAAGACTAAAGAGAAGGTTTAAAGCCCCTAAAATACTACAATAAGAAAACATCAAACAGCTGAAGGTGGTTCAAAATGCAGGTGCTTCCGTGATTACTTTAGCCTAAAACTACCATCAGAGGTAAGAAATTATGGAACATAATGGAAACAAGGGAAAAAACATTTAATAGTCTGGCACTTCACCAACAAACCTGCTCATGGATCCAAATGATAGAGCCTTCTGCAACGGGGACATGCAACGTATCATCAAGACATCCAAGACTCCAAATTATTTTCAACCAATTAATTTGTATATTTTATTTCGTGAGAGTTTCAATATTACAACTTGTGATCAAACAACAACCAACAACCCCCTCTCATCTCATGCTTAAGCATTTATAGGAAGATGAGGAGGTGAGAACTGTCAAAATATCCTGAACCATTAATACAAGACAATGACTGCCTCTTGAGGGGTTCGATGGAGAAGTGTACGTGCATCATGACACGTTTTATTAATAAATATCAAAGTCGCAAGGGGGAGCTTTATTTGACTTTGAGGTCGAGATTGTAAGGGAGGATCATAGACATTTTTGCATTTATCTTGCGTATAACTCCTTGGCTGCTACCGGGAGGTGAATATCCGATTTTCTTCATGTTCGCCTGCTAATGCTTTGATAGCAAATGTGGCTCCGTGGGAGAAGAAATAGAATCAATTTGCCTCAAATGCAACAAGGTCTTCTTCCGGCCATCAAAACATTTTTATGATTTTCTTTAAATCATGGTTTTAGATTGGGATTAGGCTTTTGATATTCAACCTTAGCCGTGATCCCCAAATTTGTCTTCAATCTTCACACTCGTAGGCCGTCTCAAAACTTATACTCTTTAAAAAAAACGCGTTAAACGCAAGGTCTTGTCAATGCGCAGGGCCGCATTGTATTTTTTAGGCCATCATGCCCATGGAACGCCGATCAAACATTCAAATGAGAACTGACTAATGGTTCTTTTCACAGTCAAGGCATCGGAATCGCCATTCCTAACCCCTGGCTTTTCTTCAATATAATGACGTACATTCCTTAAAACCCGCATAAAACATAACTCATAAAGAAATCCTGTTCTTTTATTAAACCGTCAGATAGCGCAAGGGGAGATAGCCGTTGGATGAAAACATCCAACAAGTGAGATTCACAAGAAAGCGGTGCAGCGAGAGCAGGAGAGGAAAATAAAGGGGTGGATTTGATCGCCTGGGATCTCGACACGTAATGCGTCCAGACCAACGAGAACACCTGTGAGGTCACTTATCAACATGATAGAAACACCGCGATTGAAACTTACATTGAGCTGTGTCGCTGATCCGCGATCAAATCGACGACGAAAAAATGAACGGGAGGGTTTTCAAACGGGGCAAGACTCAGGATCGGAGGGAATAAAGGATCGTTGGATCTTTGGGAGGATGGACGGCTAGGATTAAATCGAAGGACAAAGTGGAAAGGGCTTGCGATTAGCGATCGTGCGATCGTTGCGATCAAGTGATGACCGTTGATCGTAACAGGAAATGAACGGCCTGCATTAAATCGGAGCCATCGCAATCGGGAATGAAACAAAAACGCATGCGATTTGAAACTTGCGATTAGGAACTCGTCGGCGATTGAATGCCGGGCCGCGGATCCGAGGACCTCATCAACTAAGTAGTGGAATGTAACGAGGAATGAATCGGAGGTCGCAGAGATGGGCATGCGATTGCGCAATGAGGAAAATTTGCGATGCGATTGGCACCTGGGGTCCTTAACACTTGGTCCCGGGGGAAGTCATATGAAAACAGGGGCAAGGGAAACTTTAACATACGAGACCCAATCGCATCGGAACTTTGATGTGGGTCTTTTTGATCTACCCATTTGATTTCTTCGATTGCGATTGCGCAATTGGTCTTTCAATCAACCCATTTAAAATATTTCAACATGTGTTTTTAAGTTTTCAACTTAAAATATCTCGAAAGTGGGTTTTTGGATTTATAAAGGACAATATGACTTGAGAGATTTTTTTCAATGGTTTAGCGCCTGGTTCTGGGGAAAGGGCATTGTGGGGGGAAGTGGTTTAAGACTTAGCCCAAGGGGCTTAGGTCCATAGCAATAAAACTTTGATTTTTTATGAGAAATATCAAGGATTAAAACGGATTTGGGGGTTCCGAAATAGTTAAAAGGTGAGTTTTTAACTATGAAAGGGGAAATTTTCATAAATGGAGGGAGAACTTATGAAAAGTAGAGGAATAATATGGAGAAAAAACGGAAGAAAATGATGGTTTCTTCAGCAGTTTGTTATATGAAATCAGCAGATTTTTTTGAGTATAAAATGGGACAGCAAATGAGGATTTTGGACAGAGGCATGAGGCCTAGAAGGAGTCTTCAAGAGCCAACAATTTTTAGTGATAAAATTCCTGTTCGAGGCTAAAAAAGAACTTAGCCACCTGCATATAACAAAATATTATAGGTGGCTAATACTAGCCACACCTCACTGCAAACCCCTCAATGCACAAAAATGCAAACAGACCAGCCATCCTCAACCACTTCAAACAATCCTCTGGAGGAGATCCTAGGCAATCTAGATCTCCAAAAGGTCAATGAGAAATGGTCCAAACTGGGAGTCAATGCCATTCCCCAAGAAAACTTGGAGAAGATAGAAATGGCATACCTGCAGATAGAATACATCAACCAAAATGCAGCCAAAAGGCAATGGGGAAATAGTAGCCAAAAGAGCATTCAAGCCAACCTAGATTTGGATCAATACAAGCCACAAGGACCAGGAAGAAAAAGAGGGTGCAAATCCACAAGACACCAAATACAAGAACTAGGCAGATGCCTAATCAATGAAGGAAAAATCAGGGCCCTGGTCCTATCTGCTCCAAAGGTAGCTCAATGAAAATCACAACCTGGAACATCAGGGGGCTCAACGGCACCACCAAAAGAAGGATCTTGAAAAACCGCTTATTCTCGCTACACCCAGACATTATACTTCTTCAAGAATCCAAATGCTCTCCCAAAGGCACAGAGACACTCAAAAAACTCGTTTCCAACATTCATCAATGCATAAGCATAGATGCTATCGGGTAAGCAGGAGGGTTACTCACGTTTTGGAACAAAAGCAAATTCTTCTTGTAGAATGCTCTGTCCACCAAGCACTCATTATCGATCATTTTCAACATGCCAGACTCAGGGAAATCGATCTGCATCACCAACGTGTATGGACCCCAACGAATCTAGGAAAAGAACTAGAGGAAAAAATGGCGAACCTCCAGCAATATTTGATCAAAGAAGGGCCCAATGATGAAAGAATAGCTCAAGAATCAAATCTACAAAGGCAATGGGAGGAACGGTTAAAACAAGAAGAGCTGCTGTGGAGGCAGAAGTCGAGGGTGAAATGGTTAAAATCGGAAGAACGCAACACTAGTTTCTTCCATAAGTCAACCATCCAGCATAGAGCACATAATCGCATCCTCTCCCTCAAAAAAGCCGATGGCGATCAAGTTTATACAAGGGAGCATGGATCCGAACTCAACTCTTTCTCACTTCTTCTCAGCGATCCCATTCAAGATATAACCCGAGCCATCAATGAAATTATCGCTGCCATTCCCAACTTCGTTACAGAGGAGCAAAACTCCCTCCTTATAAGAGAATTCACTGAGCAGGAGATTGAAGAAACAATCTTCAACATGGCCTCGAACAAGGCTCCCAGACCAGACAGCTTTACAATCGAATTCTTTAAAGCTTGTTGGCCCATTATTAAGGCTGACCTTCTCAACCTAGTAAGGAACTTTCACAGAACCAAGAAAGTTTTGCCTGCCATCAATGCCACATTCCTCACCTTAATTCCCAAATCAGACCAGGCTGACTCCCCCGACAAGTTTCGTCCCATAGCCCTTTGTAATGTCCTTTACAAAATCCTTTCCAAACCGATGGCTAGCAGACTTAAATCTGTCCTCCCCTCAATCATTTCTCAGGAACAAACTGGCTACGTTGAAGGTAGGCAGATCACTGACAGCATAATCCTCACTCAGGAAGTGTTGCATTCTCTCAAAACAAAAAGGACTCCAGGTATGCTTATCCAACTTGACCTTTCAAAGGCCTTTGATAAAATCAGCTGGCACTATATGAGAGCAATCCTCCAGGCTTTTGGATTTAGTCATCAATGGACAAATTGGATAATGGAACTGGTCTCAGGTGCTTTCTTTTCAATGCTAATGAATGGAGGACCCCTTCAACCCTTCATTCCGTCCAGAGGTATAAGGCAAGGAGATCCCCTGTCTCTGTTTCTCTTCGTAGATGATACAATGCTCATGGGCGCCCCCACAGTGCAAGAAGTTCGAAGCAAAGTGCTAAAGACACTCTCGGATGGATGATTAATGTGGGGTAATTAGGTGTTTAAAAGTTACCTTTTTACAGCTCAACATTTTGGTGTCGTTGCTGGGGAGAGTGTATGCCATTTTACAGGAGTAATGCATAGCTGATTTCCTTCTGCCCGTGGAGAGTTGGGTATTAAAGACGGAAGGTAAGAACCTGCGCACTGGGCAAGAAACATACTTGCTCGCAGCTCGCTTCACAGTAGAGGTAAATAAGCTTTTCTTTTGGGTAGGAATGAATAATTGTTTCTTTTGAATGAATAAACCAATTAAGCGAAACAAGAACCCTCCCAAAGTTGAAAAACCTAAGGGGCCGGTGACCCTTGGGCGCACGACCTTTATTGATGAAATCTTGAAGAAAATTGAGTCTTAGCCATCCGTAGGATTTAAAAGAACTACTTCTAGACAGCCTACTAGTTCCCTTCAGGCTACAGAATCACCATCTGAGGCCTTCGCTGAGATATACATTCCAACTGAGGGAATTAAGCAAGATTCCCAAGAAATTGAGAATCCTTGCATAAGTTTCCTGCAAGAAGGGAACGACATCAACCTCCAGGAAGGAGAAGGGGAAACAGGAGAAAACACAAAATCACCTATTAAAATTACTCAGACAATAAACAGCCCAAATAGGGGAAGTGTTGTTCAACCTATTCAAAACCAAGGATTTTAGTCACCTCAAACAGTAGGACAACAGGGAATACCCATTCCAGACAGAGGAAGTGCTGTAAAAATCATTTCCACCCCTGTTCGCCAACCTAGAAATTCCCTAGAGATCCCAGAAGGGTATTGGCATATTTTTTATCAAATGGCCCAGAACCAAAACCCGAACCAGCAGCAAACCTCTACGCTGCAATACCCTATAGTAGACACTGAAGTTAACGCACCCATGAAAGCTATCCCTCTCCAACATATTCCTGTACCTTTCATGGTCTAACATCAGAAGATCCAGATGTGTTTATGTTTGAATTTGATGTGCTGTGTAGAGGATACGATTATACCACCGACCCCCAATAACTAAAGCTGTTCCCTTCTACGTTAAAAGGAGCAGCACTAAGATGGTTTATGGGATTAGGTGGAGGTGTCATAACAGATTGGGACCATATGAAGACTACGTTTTTAAAGAAATATCAAGACTATTGCAGGTCACGAGAATTAAAAGATGAGATATTTCAAATGACAGCCAAACCCAGTGAGACCTTGGAAGAATATGTGGAACGATTTCAGTACAATCTTCAAAGATCACCCTATGCGTTTTCACCCTTACCTGATAACGTTTTGAAAATTGCATTAATTAGGGGAATGAAAGATCAGTGGGTTGAGACATTAAATCTTATGGGAAAGGGTGATATATATCAAGAAAGCTATTCTGACATTGTTGATTTGTGCATCAGGTGCTCGAGGGGTAATACAATATTGAAATCAGCTGAACGTGACATAGTTACAAGGGAGAATAAGCCCTCTAATGAAGGTGTGACTCGTGCAGAGATCAGAAATCTGTTAGAAAATTTTAAGACAGACATACTGGGGACGTTAACAACACAGTTTGATATCATGCAAGCCAAGCAGAAGCAGGCAGAAGCAGAGCAGAATCTTGCAATATTCTATCCTAGGTGTAGAAAGAAACATAGCCACAAAGAATGCCCATTTGATGTGGTTAAAGTTTGTGCCATTTGTACAAGAGATCACCCTACAAAAGGATGCCCGTCGCTTCCTGGCTTAAAAGCAGTTTATAAAGAGGCAGAAGAGGAATCGGAAGTGGTGTGTCTGCTTAACCAGCGCCGACAGTGGCAGCCACGACCATCAGGTATGTCAAATGATCCATTTTCTTTTCAACCTCAATATAATGCTCAACAATATAGCGGAATGTGGCAGAATCAATCACCATTTCCTAATTGGTCACAACAACTATTTCCTCCTACATGTTGGCCCAATCAAACAAATCAGAATAACTGGCCTAGCTTTCCTTTTTGGCCACCATTTTGGCCTACACAATGGTCCCCTTCTACTTCTCAGAATCAGGCCTGGCAGTCAAACTGGAAAAAACCTTCAAATAAGCCAGTAGGAGCTATCCATCCCTCTCAACCTACATTGCCAGCGCCTTACCCAAACCCCCAGACTAATTTAAGACCTTAACTCCCAGCCCAACCCAACCCGAACCCAAACAATAGACCAGTTCAGTCTGTTCAAATAACAGAACCTCCTGAAGTAGAAACTGAACTAACGGAGTGCAACGATCTTCAATTAAGGTCTGGGCGTATAGTTGAAACAGGGAGAAATAATGATGAGAATATTGAAAATCCGTTACTGGTAGAACAAACATAATACAATGGGAGTGAAGTTCAACAACATAATCAACATCAAGATCAACAACAGAATCAACAACAACAAGGAATAACTTCCTCTCCACCATTCCCAAAACGATTGATCATCCTCCGCCCATTAGAACAACCTAATTTTGATCTTCTGGGAGAGTTAAAAAATTTATGTATCAGAATCCCTCTCCTCCAAGCCATTCAAGATATTCCTATATACGCAAAAACCATTACTTGGAATTATGCATAAAAAAACCAAAGAGGAGAGTAACAACCAATCCCACTGTTCAAATAGTTTGTACCTTATCTGATTTATTAGATCAGGAATGGAAACACCTATGAAGTACGAAGATCCAGAAAACCCTATAGTAACAGTTCAGATCAATGGCCAATCATTTCCTAATGCTTTAGTTGATCTAGGAGAAGCAATCAACATTTTAACAACCACTACCTGTCAGAAACTTGGCATTACATCACTTGAACCAACAACAACCTTGTTGGAATTGGCTGATCGATCAGTAGTTAAACCAGAAGGCACCTTACAAGATGTCATGGTATCTGTAGATTCTTGTGAGTACCCTGCTGATTTCCTAGTTATTAATCCAAAGAACCGGCTAGATGGACATCCTTTAATTTTAGGAAGACAATGGTTGGCAACTGTCGATGCCGACATTGGATGCCGACAAGGCAACATGACCATAAATAAAGAAATAAATAAATAATAATTAATTAATTAATGATAATAATTAATTATTATATAATTTAATCATAAATTTACAAAAATTTACATATATACACCACGATTTGTTAAATTACTTACCATTATATTAACACCATTAAAGGTTTTATAAATAAATAAAATAATAATTTAATAAATAAAATTAATAAAATTAAATAAATAAATAAATAATGGAATATTTACTTTTTCAAAGTAAAACTAGTCGTTATCCTAACGGCTAGTTGAGTCATCTCTACATCTATTTATACTTAATGTCTGGATCTGATCTCTCACATAGTCCTGATGATGAACCACACTGGTTGGTTCGAAACGCGTCGACCTCGTTCTTTTGCATGTGATTATTACCGAAAGAATTTCTACTAATTTATATTATGGATCACAAAAGCTTCTAGATTCCAAAAAAAATCTCACACTAGTCACCATTGACGGATCTGGGCATTCCTTTAAGGTTAATGGCCATCGAGTTCGATTATATCGTAAGCTGCTTACCCGTGAATCCTTTTGCCAGCAGTTAAGGGAAGACTCCACCATTGAAATTCTTGCTGAAGGGGAGAATCCCTCTCTCGCGCCAGTTTGATAAATTGGTTTTTTATTTTATTTTTGTACATAATGCATTCTGTTTTTTCTGTTTTTGAAATTCGTTTCCTTGTTAATACTTCTTTATTTCGTTTGAATTTAGTTTCTTTATAAACGAAAAATAATAAAAATTCTGTGTTTTTTTTTGCGTTGCTGTTCCTTTTTAACGAAACAACACTTCTGCTGTTCCTTTTGAAAGGAACAGCAGTTTCGCAGAGTGTTTTTGCTGTTCCTTTCAAAAGGAACAACACCTTCGTAGGATATTTTCTGCCGTTCCTTTCGAATGGAACAGCAGTTTCGCAGAGTGTTTTTGCTGTTCCTTTCAAAAGGAACAGCACCTTCGTAGGATATTTTCTGCCGTTCCTTTCGAATGGAACATCAGTTTCGCGCAATGTTTTTGCTGTTCCTTTCAAACGGAACAGCATGTCCACAGAGCATTTCCTTGCTGTTCCTTTTGAAACGAACAACAGTTTCGCAGATTATCTTTGTTGTGAATATCAAACGAAATGCATAAAATTCCATAAGTTCTATCTCCGAACCATCACACATGAAAAATATTATAAATCGGTCATATAATTACTTTAATGTGGTAAATAGCGCAATTACATTACTCTTTTGCTGTCCCTTCACCTCATACTTGAATTATCACAACGCGATTCCCTCATTATTTTGTACGCATCGATTTCAGTAATTACTTAATTTGATTGACTTTATCATGATTGCGCCTGTTTTTTCACCGCCGTCCTATTGCTGTTCCACACATTCCACCTTAATCGACGGTCGAGGTCGACCTTTCATTCGTTTGGGGGCGGAAATATCTGCATGCAGATCAGATACCCAAAATTTCTTCACCTGTATCTCTGCAATAGATTTTTATGAATTAAAACCCTTGCATTTTCAGAAAATAATGAATTTTAGCGAACTGTGCACTGTGTTGTTCCATTAAGGTTACTGTGTGTTGAGAACAATTAACGAAGAACAGAAATGGGCGGACGTTCAATTCGCAGCGAACCTCAGACGTTGGTTGTCTCTGATGCTGCACGGGCAATATTAGACAAACTGGGATGGATTACATACTTTATGAGAATGCAACAACCCAATGAAGCAGTGGCTACTGAATTCTTGTTAAATCTGCAAGAAGGTTCCTCCACAGTCAGAGGAAGGCAGATAGCGGTGACCGATGAGATAATTGCAGAAGTATCCGGCATCCCCGCACAGGGAACTATCTGGACTCAGAAGAAAATCAGAATTCGGGAGGCCATGCAAATCTTTCAAGATGAAGGACAGAGGCTAATAGTCAAAGGGAGAGGAGTACACCCGGCGTCGCTAGGCGAACCATGGACAGAATTAGCCAGGATCGTGCAGGCTTACATAACATGCGACGGTAGAAAAGATGTGGTAAGACCTCGCCATCTTAAGCTGTTAGCTGTGCTAAAACAAAAATGCACTATCAATTTACCTGCATTCTTAAACTCTTTATTGCATGATATTGCTCGTGGAATTAGAAAAGCAAAGCATGCAGACACGGTGGTCAGCCACCATTGCTTGATTCGGCTAATAGTAAGTTACAGCCTCGCCCAGCAGCAAACCAGCTGGGAAGAGCTAATTTCTTCTATTGAAGGAGGGATGGCTTTACCCACTCCGATACGGAAAAGGATGGCCGGCTCAATAGCCGGGCCCTCCACTTACAGACAATCCTCCCGATTAAAACGAAGCAAGAAAGTAACAGAGGAACTCCCGAGCAGTAGTGCTCAACCCCTGCAATTAAACAGCTCAGATGAAGAGGAACAACCTCGTTATTCGGATGAGGAAGAGGCAAGTTACCATACTGATGGCGAAAAGCAATCAGAGGAGGAAGAAATACGTTATTCGGACGAAGAAGAGATCGAAGGAGATTCAGAGGAAGAAGAAGTCGAAGGTGAGATACGGTATTCGGATGAGGAAGGTAGTTATCACACCTGTGATGCGAATAGCAGCAAAGAGGATGAAACAGAGCCTGTCGAAAATGTCAACACGAGCCCTCTGCAGGAAGACCAATTGGCCCAGATTTTGGCCAACATGAGCAATTACGCACGGTCTCTGGACCCCAACAGTGACATTAATCAAATGCCAGAATGCTCTGCCTTTGATAGGGGTGTAACTGATGAAACAGAAAACCCTAGCGAAGCTAGGGTTGCTTCTACTGAGATGCACGAACAGGAGAATGCGCATGCTGAGCCAACATTTCGATCTGGAAACCCCCAGGAAACCGCAGAGTTAACTGAGCAAATGATTCCCGAGGAATCTAATCAAGAGCATGAGACTATGGAACAAGAACCCCAAGAAGAGGTGCAAGAAGATTTCACTGAGGGCACGGCTCAAAGCCCTGCTGAGCAATTAGGGTCAGATGAGCAAACTGTTGTCCCCTTAAGAAAGAAGAAGAGAACAACGAAAGTAGAGAAGCTTCGCAGAGAAAGGAAAAAGCTTCATAATGTGATTGAGCAGCTTAGGCAAACCATTAGGATTTTAAAAATGAAGTAGACACCTAAGCGAACTCCTAAAAGACGAAACTCTGTCATCAAGCGAAGATCGAAAAAGAGAAGGGTCACTGCTAATAGAAACCCTCAGGTAGAAGACGAAATGGTACCAGAGCCTACTTATGAGGACTGGGAGCAGCAAACAGCCGTCCCAACATCAGCTGTTCCAGAAGAAGAAACGGTACGAGAGCCTACTTATGATTTCTGGGAGCAGCAAACAGCCGTCCCAACATCAGCTGTTCCAGAAAAACCAGTTTTGAATGAAAACAACCAATCGAGCAGTCAACAAACCTTTAGTGATTCAGAATTAGTTAGACTGCAAGAAGAACTGGCATAGGTTCGAATGGAGAGACAAAAACTGGAAGAAGATACTGTCCCAAGGAGGAAATACCAAGAATTACAGCAGCAGATGAAAATTGTTCATGAGGCAGAAGCTGAAGCCCATGAAAAACGTCGAGAAGCAGAGATAAGAGCTGATAAGGTAAGCAACCAATTAAAATTAACACGAAAACAAATGGACATTCTTTGCTCATTATATACTGATGTCTTAGCTTGTAGGTGCCCTGCCAAAAAATATGCTTTGTTTTTGTTAGAAAGGTATTTGCAATTAAAAATCAAGGCAGTTAGGGCTGGCAAATCAATAGAGTTAAGCAATGTAGACGACCTGATATCTTGCTGCAAGCTTTACGGAGACAAAGTACAGCGCCTGTTGTGTGAGTTTTATTTGCATAATTTAATTCTTGAAAATGACTGTGAATCAAATCCTAGCCCTTTTATTGGAGATGTACAGTTTCAGGCCTTCATTTCTTTTACTGTAAATCAATTAAAGTGGCTTAAAGCCTATAATGCCTTTGCAAGGCAGGAGAATGCATTGGATCTATGGGTCAGAAGTGAACCTCAGGACCCACGTCAATTATGGGCTAGGCAGAAAAGTCTAATGACAAGGAAAGGTGTTAACCAAGCTCTGGGGCCTGTTCATATGTCGATCATTTTGAAAGGAATGGACTATTTTTCATCTATTAGGGACCAGGCCTATGTAGCAGCCAAGATCCGGTGGATAACCTCGAGTCAAAACGTACAAAGTAGGGAGCCATTCAATTATAGGAACTTTGGGCTAGCTGCAGATCGTTTCATTGCCTATGGCCATCTTGTCTTGAAAGAAGGGCCATTTTGGTTAGGGTGTAGGTTCCGCAGCCCCATTGTTTGGTACCCCGCTTTGGATTACAAAGCTATCTATGAGCTTCCCGAGGGGCAGGCAGGACATATTCTCGAAGAGTTAGCTGCATATCATGGTTTTAGACCCTTCAATGACAAACCTTCTCCAGCTTACTCTTTGACGGCTCTCCATGTAAATTATAGTTTTCATGAGGACATGAAAAAGGAAGAGCAGGGGGGTATGTTGGGCATTGAAAGAGGTATGAAATTCTTATGTATTTGTTCATTCTTTCACCATAAACATACTTCAGTTTGTCTTGAAAAGGTAATCTATCATGGTAATTGTAATTAATTTGGAAAGGTTTACATTGAGACTAAAAAGGATAACTAAAGATTGTTTTTATTGTCAAATCAAGAATTCGAAGAGGTGAGGAGCTGTATCAAAGGCGTGGCTAAAAACAGTCTGACTCCTACTCCATTTGCGATGAACCATAGTCAGCTGAAGCCAAGAAGATCTGAACGGATTGCCCGAAAAGGGCAAGAGACAGCTCGGCTCTAAACAAAGAAAACAGAACTGTGATACAGCAAAGGAGGTGCGAATCCCTCAGGATAGGGATCGCTGCATAAACTGATCGTCTTTCTTGATTTGTCCGTCCAAGGATGGAATATAAAGGCGTCGATCTTTAGTGATAGACGACGGTGAACTGTTTTTGTAAAAGACTTATATATTTCCTTTGCAATTAAATTCTCGGCTCTCTGTCGTGAGAGAACGCTGTCTGTAATGTTCTTTTGATTAATATAAAATCACCAGTTTCATCTATCCTTTAGAATTCTGAGGTAGACCCAGCGGTACTTCACTATGCTGCTGTATTATTAATCTTGGTTTGTTAATGCGCAATGTGTGTTTAAGATTTATTTGCATTACGGAGTTGTTTCATTAATTGATTGAAGTAAACGCTGATCCATTGTTGTTTCATTTATCAAACTTATTATTATTTATCAGCGGTGTTGTTCTGTAATTACAGTGAGTTGATGTTCCATTCATTTATGGATTGCTATTAGATTACAATTGGACTGTCGACAGGTTTAGAATATCCAGTTGTTCGAATTGCGATTGAATCGTAGTTGTTGTTTCTTTTGAAGAATTGTAATTGCTGTTTCTTTTATGCTGCTGTTCCTTTTGGATTTCATTTCCTTTGAGTTGTTTCCACTTGCTTAGAGATCTCTAAACTGTAGAGGGCAGAGCTAATCGTTCCAGGAGCTTCATCAAACCTTTGAAATGTATGGTTATTGAAATGTGTATAAGAGGATAAATTAACTTATAATGAAATATGATGAATCATTAGAGGATTTTATGGATAATTTTCTTCACCTTTGCTATGAATTTTCCAAGGAAGATGTGGATTGGGATTTTATGAATGAAAATTTTCAATATTTAGTTCAAATTTCTTTAGAACCATATGAAAATGAATCTTATATGAGTCTCCCAAATTTTCTTAGTCGTGGGGCAATTAAAATTTCAAAGGATGAACCTACTCTCCTTTTTGTTCCTTGTCTTCCTCCTTTTCCATCACCATATAAAGTAGTCTCATGTACTGGTAGTGAAGTTGGAAAACTTGAGAATTGAACCATTGATCCACTTATCCTATCTTTATTTCCTCCCCATGGACAAGATCGTATCTAGGGAAAATTTAAATGTTCTAATAAATCCATGGAGCCTTAAAGCTGAAGATTGATGTGCATAATTCAAAACTTGAATCTGATCTAATAGAAAGTATTGCTTATATTTAAGGGTTACCTTTCATCCTCTACAATTTACACCACATGACCCTATGTACCTTGATTCGATCAACCTACTCCAATTGTAGTTTCTCTAGATACTTTTAACTCCCAATTAGTTGGTTTACATGGAAATCATGTACAAGATGGTTACATTTCACAGGTAGAGGAACAAAAGGATGAAGACACAATTAATCTCTCTTCTTTTTTCAAATTCCTCTATGTCAAAATGATGTTTCTACATTATTTTCTAGTAAAGAATCTCAACATCTTGATATTAGTCAAGTGGGATTCAATTCATTAATCAAGATGACTTGGCTTGGAAAACCATCACCCTAACACCAATGATTCCACTAATATGCATGGTGATGAGTTCCCAAGTACATTATATGATCTCTTATTTCCATAATAAGACTTGGATTTCAAAGCTTTGACCCTGAATTTGATTTGGTTAGAATGGTGGTATCTATCTCTAAACATAGAGAGATGGCAGTTATGTGCATTCACAATTGATATTAAAAGAGGCTAAAGGAATGTCATTTTAACATAAATAAAGAACCTTATAGGTCTAAAACCCTAATCCCAAAAGATCAAACAACAAAAGGTTTGTGGATATTGAGGTGGTTAGTTGGTACATCAACTTCCTGAGGGTACAAATTTTGCATACAATATTTGTTTAGGGTGCATAGTAGGTCGGTAGAAATAACTATTAAAGGAATACAAATTTTGACCAGGAATAGGGCATGTTATGGCAACTCTTGGCCTCTCAAATTGCCAAAAAACATCATTTAGGACCTCGAAAACTCCCTGTGATTTTGGGACCCATAAACTATAGAAAAACTGCCAAGAAAATATATAACCATTGAGACAATGGAAGAGGTGGGTGGCAACTGATATCCACCTAGATCACCATTGTCTATAATGAGATTTTACTTTGTTACCTATGTTAAAGTTTAATGGAAATTTTCATTTTAAGTTTGCACTAGACATGTAGAAAATGTATTTGAAGCATTATATAAATTTAAAACTCGATCCTTATAATGTTCACAAGCATACTCTTTGCTTGTTCCTTAGGTTTAATGCTTCACTTTGGCTTCTTCCTTCAAATTTATTATAACTTAATATATTTAATTCATATTGCATTGAGAGATGCATTTTATAGTTTATATATATGAGAGAGATGTAATGTGATTATGGTTTAAAATTAACAAGTCCGTCGTTCAGCTGCGCCCGACCCGACTTGCGGTGCGGCGTGCACGACTACGACTCGACTCGACCAACGCTCGGTTCGTCTTCGTTTCTGCGCCCAACGAGTTGTTGGCAACTCGTGTGCTACCCTTGACTTCTTGCTTGTTCGTCCTTGTTGCTTTTTCGAACTTGGTTGCTTCACTCTCCACTCAGATCATCACACATGCAGAAATAAAACAAGCGATAACACATCAATTCATCATACACATTAACACAGTATGTATGGGGAAAGCTTATTGCTGAAAACCCCGCAGCTATTGTGTATATTATAATGGAGAAAACATGTAACAACTCAGTACAATACCCCTCACAAGTACTCAGTACTATCTCAGTATGATGGTACCTGATGTCGATGTGTTTGGATCTATCATGAAATACTAGATTAGCCGAGAGTTTAATGCAACTCTGGTTATCACAGTAAATCACTGTAGGCTCCAAATGCAACCTGAACAATCCAACGAGGATCTTCCTCCTCCAAATAGCCTCGCATGCAGCCAAGCTTGCTGCCATGTACTTGGCCTCTGCTGAACTGAGTGCCAAGGACCTCTGCTTCCTGCTATACCAGGAAACTGCTGTCGACCCAATGCTTAAAACTCCTCCAAATGTGCTCTTCCGGTCTGTTGGGCTCCCTGCCCAATCTGCATCGGTGAAGCCAGAAAGCTTAACTCCATCCTCCTGTCTGTACCACAGACCATATCCCGATGTGCCACTAAGATAACGCAATACATGCTTGCCTGCCTTCCAAAAGAGCTTTGTAGGCTTAACAATAGCTTGCGAAAACAACTTAACAGCATAGCATATATCGGGTCGTGTATTGACCAGATACATAAGCGACCCCACCATCATGCGACTCACTGCTGAAGATCTCGAAACCTTCAGGCTGCTTTATGTACACCTCCTCCTCAATGACAGAGGAATCACGTGGTTCCCAAGGGTTTGATGGCATCATGCATGGTTGACTTCAGTTAGGACTTCAATGGCAGAATTTTGGAGGAGTTAATGAGACAGATAGTGGAGTTGTGTTCTGTTTTTTTTAGTTGAACTGATTGAGATTAGTTTAACTAGCTAATCAATTAGTTATGAGTGGAGTGAATTAAATATTATTTAATTCATTAATTAGTAACTCATTATTCAACTCAAGAACACATCAGTTCACTACACTATATGATCAGTTCAGTGGAGACTAGTGAAAGAGGTAGATGAAAGGGTGGAGTTACCTATCAGTTGTGACTATACTGTTGCTATTTACAACACACATATAGGTGGAGTAAGCCCATGAGGATTGCGCAGTTCAGGCTGGTGGTTTAAATCTATATAAAGAGGCCATCCCATAGCATTGAAACATGTAATAGAGGCAAGGCAATTGGCGGTGAGTTTTGAACCAGTAACCTGTTCAAAACTGAGACACCCGTGGTGTAGGGGCGTGACAATGGTGAAGGTGGCCCAATCTCCTGTGCCACAGTTCGCCCTCATCATCCCGGCTCACCACTTCTCCCGCCTTGCATGCCATTGCTGCGCAGCCATCTACTTGCAACTGATAAAGGTTCTTGGTTCGAACCCCTATCTTCCGGGTCTCTCCAGTAGTCTTACTGCGCAGGAAGGATTTTCCTTCGCTGAAGACCACATCATACCCCTTATCCTCCAACATCGCCACAGAGATCAAGTTCTTCTTCAATCCAGGTACATGCATGACATCCTTCAACACAAAGGGTTTACCAGACTCCCTCTCAAAGGAAATGGTACTGATACCAGTCGCACTGTATCCATACCATCATCGCCCATCTCGATGTGCACTCCAAGATCTTTTTCCTCCAGATCTGAAAACAGATCTCGATCTCCGGTCATGTGAAATGACGCACCGCTGTCCAAGAACCACACCGATCCCATCACACTTGAAACCAAGCATGCGATCAGTGAAAAATCAAGCTCGAACTGTGAAGCCAAAGCTTCTCCATCTGCAGATCTTCCCGCTTGCTTGTTCTTCTTCTTCTTTGGACAATTGGTAGCATAATGTCCGTGATCATGGCAGTGAAAACATTTCACTTTCGCCATATCCCGCTTCTTGCCCTTAGCTCCAGAATGAGAGGTTTTCTTACCCTTCCCTTTCTTAGCTTTGGACACCAAAGCGCAGTTTTCTTCATCAGCTCCCTTTGATGAAGATCCATCTCGAGTAGTCCTCCTTATCTCCTCCCGCATGAGATCCGCCCAAAGGCGCTCCCATCCCGGCAGCTTCTCCCGACCATTGACACTATCTTGATATGAGTGCCAAGCCTTCGGAAGACCAAGGAGAGCCAAGTCGACCATGTCCTCATCTTCGACAGTCACCCCCACACTTCCCAGCTCATCTCTGCATTGAGTGAACTTCGTGAGGTATTTTGCGATACTGTCGCCTTTCTCCATCTTGATGTTCCTGAGCTTATCTTTGAGCGCCAGCTTCCTTTGGTCGCTCTTACTCTGGAATAGATCCGTCAAAGCTTTCCACATTAAACATGGAGAAGCCTTTCCATGCAGGCTTAATACAATATGATCCTTGCCGCCCTCCAACAGGATCCTTCGACATTTTTCCATCTTCTTTTGCCATGCTTCGACTTCAGCAGGATCAGTGGGCTTTTGGACATCCGTATCCACGAACTCCTTCAATCCATTATCTTCTAATACTGCCTCCATGCGATCCTTCCATGCAACATAATTCGAACTGCCTTCAAGAGCATATTCGAGTCGCAAACCGTTGAAAGACATTTTCAACTCCGGCACCAAGAAAACAAAACTGCTGCAATCTTCGAATTCCAACTCAAAGCTCAATCGCTCTGGATCTGTGAGAACAAATTATTTCTAGCACATAGATCGACTGCAGGGGCATTTACTGGATATATCACCTTTCAAAGAAAGGATGGATCCAGAGCCTACCTGGCCCGCATGCAGACTCTGTCTACCGAAATAAGTTTGTAATTATCACTGTGATGATCAATCTCTGCTTTAATAGCTCCGATACCATGTAGAAAATTGCTGAATAATGATTAATTATCCACCGAGACTATCCTGATCACATATCAATTCGAATTCATATGCAACACATAATCTCTTCCACTCAGATCATCACACATGCGGAAATAAAACAAGCGGTAACACATCAATTCATCATACACATTAACACAGTATGTATGGGGAAAGCTTATTGCTGAAAACCCCGCAGCTATTGTGTATATTATAATGGAGAAAACATGTAACAACTCAGTACAATACTCCTCACAAGTACTCAGTACTATCTCATGAAGCTACACACAAACTAGCTTGGTTTTGAACAAGTCACGGGTTCAAAACTCAACCACTAATTGCTTGCCTCTATTACGCAATCATGGCCTGTCTAAATAGAGATCCACGGTTCGAATCTCCTTGGCTTGACAGCGCAATCATCATGGGGAATTGCCTCCAAGTGTGGTGCAAATCTCATGCACAACTGATGTCACAACTGATAGCTGTACTCACCCTTTCATCTATCTCTTCCACTGGTCTCCACTGAACTGTCCATGCACTGTAGTGAACTGATCTGTTCTTGAGTTGAATAATGAGTTACTAATTAATTAATTAAATAATATTTAATTCACTCCACTCATTACTAGTTTATTAGCTAGTTAAACTAATCTCAACTAGTTCAACTAAGTTAAACCGAACACAACTCCACCAGCTGTCTCATCAACTCCACCAACCTTCTGCCACTGAAGTCCTAACTGAAGTCAACCATGCATGAGCTCACCAAACCCTTAGGAATAGCGTAATTCCTCTGTCAGATGCATGAGCCACTTCTGTAGCTCGAAATGAAGTGCTCCAAGAGAGTAAACTGAAGTTTAGAGTCCAAATATTATTAAGGGTAAATAATATTTGACTTCCCTATTTTTAGGATAGGCAGTCTAAAAATAGACTTCGACCTATAGGTCCAAAAATAGAGGTCCATCTATTTTTACCAACATGACCAATACTCCAAGAATAACATACTGCAACCCCTGGACCACGCTCCATATATGTCTAAAAATAGACATAGTCTAAAAATAGTCTTTGCGCCAGAATTTGCCTGCGGGCCCACTTAGTGAAGGCGACTTCATTTGACTAAGCTCCATCACCTTGCTGCATTTTCAACAAATCATCCATCTTTGATGCTTGCAACGTGCTCGGTCTTGGTCTGACTTGGTTATCAAGTTCACCCTTGACATCTTCTACATCTGCAACATCCTTGTGTGGTTCAACTTGCAATGTTTGTAATGTGCTTGGTTCGGGTTCAACTTGTTCTTCAAGTTCTTCCTTCTCCTCAACCACATTCTCAACATTCTTCGGTCTAGCCATATACCTCCTTATAAGCTCACGTTTCATCTCCTTAAAATCAAGCTTGACAAGCTTCCCTTGAAGCATGCGTTGCTCTTCAGCCAATTCCTTTAGCTCCTTTCCATAGTTGTCCAATGTCTTCATAAGTCGGTTGAATTCATCCCGGTTCGTGTCGGATATCCCTTCTGCAAGTATTGCATAAAAGGTCTTCTTCAACTCACGAAACTAATCAACGATTTCATCCGTTCTTCTCAAAGATTTTACCAGCCTGCTTCCGAAGTCCTTCGGAATTAACTCTTCCATTCTAGCTCTAGCCCTGACAAATGCCTTGCTTCAGCTAAGGTCTCAAGAGAAACCCCAAATATATAAGTCAGCTTCAACAGCGTCTGCAACCCCTGCAACTCTGTCCAGCTTTGATACCAAATGTCACGCCCCTACACCACGGGTGTCTTCTAACCACGTCTTGTAGGCAGGTGCGGCACTGCCGTACTTTTTCTTTTTCTAAATACTCAAGTACCCAGACTACGCCTATAGCAACATTCGTTAGTTATATTACAAATGTTCTTTCAATGTGTGGAATAAAACATAAACATCAATATCAAACGACATGTACGCCCATACATACAAGGGAGGGGAAACTCCCTTTTAAAATGAGTCCGCCCGGATATTATGTTTCATAAAAATACAAGTTTACAACATCCAATCCAGCAGAAACCACTCCTGCTCCTTGGCACGGCTATTTGCCTTTTGGCCAAGCTCTAAGGCTTGCCAATCATCAAACTAGCCTAGAACAATCATATACAATCAAGAGTTTCAACCTGCGGAACTGCTGCCCTAAACTGCCCAAGTGTTGGTCACTCGGGTCACTCAGCTGTTGCTCCAAATCAGTGCAGAGCGTTTTCTGAGCTGACCGTGTGTCCAATCCGTCCCTCACCCATAAGGTTGGATGCGTCTTGAGCAGAGTTACGCACCTTCTGGTTTTTACGGCACCTCAATCCGACACCCGACTTGCCCAGAATCGCGTTTTTAGTGCTGGGCCACTGCCGTTACTCGGCGTCCATAGCCGACTTGACTCGACCCGTCCGCCGTTCAGTTGCGTCCGACCCGACCTGCGGTGCGACGTGGACGTCTACGACCCGACCCGACTAAAGCTCGGTTCGTCTTCGTTTCTGCGCCCAACGAGTTGTTGGCAACTCGTGTGCTACCCTTGACTTCTTGCTTGTTCGTCCTTGTTGCTTCTTCGAACATGGCTGCTTCACTCTCCAACGCCATCATATATATATGGACGCCAAGTGAAGTTAGGGTCGCTCGTTTTCCACGAGCCGACCCACCCGTTTTTTCATCCGCCCACGAAGTGCCGTGTTGTGGGGTGTGGGGCGCTCGGCCGACCCGAGCCGACCCCGACGTTTGGTGTTCGCCCATGAAGTGTTGCGACGGCCCACGCCCAATATGTTGGCCGACCCACCAGCTCATCCGTCGGTCTAGCTCACCCAAGGTGCGCTCGTGGTGATATAAACGCGTCTCGCCAACGCCGTGTTGACTCGCCTCTCCTCCAACTCGCTCTCGTGACTCGCCTAGCTACACCCGCGCGCCCGTGACTCTCCGGTGCGTCGTTACGCCCATTACGTCGCATGGCGCCCGAACTCGCCCAAACGCCCAACCGACGCGCCCATGAAGTCTTGGGGCCTTACACATGAGGATTTAGAAATGTCAAATGCAGCATAAGAAATAATAATTTAATTTAATTTGTTATTCTTTCCTTTGAAATCGAAAACTGTGACTTTTCATCCTCAAACCCTTAATTTAATAGTTTAATTGTGACACACTGAAAATATTCCAGGCTTCTCAAATGAAGACCATCCAAAAAAAAATTTATTTATGAAAATTTGAACTTCCCCAAGCCCACTTCCAATATATACCACACCTATCGTCGTAATAATTAGAATTCATAATTATGGTCAAATTATAGAATAAAATTATACTATAAAATTAAAAGAACAAGAAAAAACATTAAATACTTTGCAATGTAAGTAAAATTTAAAACATAGTGCGCTGAGAGCTTGAGATAATTCCACATTGCATTGTAATGAAATTTTAAAACACATCGCGTTGTGGAAACACAAACAACATATGCACATCTATTTTCATAGCGCCAATGGTATCCGAGAGTTTTGTTCTTATAAACCCAAAATTCTCCATTCGCGCGGTATTCTGCCTGTCGTTTTCGGGAATTTTTGCACCTGTCGAATTCTTGGACTGTAGCTGTCATTTTCGCGAATTCTTGGACTGTAGCTGTCGTTTTCGCGAATTCTTGGACTGTAGCTGTCGTTTTGAAGAGCTATTTTCTTTGTCGCCGGGATCCAGGTAAATTTGGTGCTACTCTTTCAATAGTCATATGTCCACGAAAACCATTTAGTGTACAATTGTGACTCAAAACTATACTTGCAAATTTTCATGGTTCAAACAACATCAAAATATTGGCTACACCCGACTAAAAATAGAATGCACTAGTCCCAAACTGACAAATTCATTGTTGGCAGCAAGGAGAAACAAATCAAAAAGGGAAATTCCTCGTAACATATTTGCTTATGGTATTTTTGTTGCAGGGCACCTTCATATTTTCGACCTACTGTAAACAATAGATGATTTCACCCTTCATATGAAAAGTGTTCTTGAACTAGGCCATTTTGACTTCAAGGCTGCTCTTTCACCATAATCTAGCTCGGATACCAAGTAATCTCAGGACATTGAACAAGTCGGTTTTATTTTCTTTTGTCTTTGTTACAACTTTTGAGTTGAAGTAGTGAAGCCCCAGTCATGGTATATCTTTGTGATACAGTGGGAATTCTGAGAGAGATTTTCTAGTTTTTTTTCCTGTTACCTTGGAGACCTTATTGCATGAAATCTATCACTTTAATCATTAGGAAAGGCATTGTACTCAAAAGTAGAATCTAATCTAATGTCATGTGTCCAAAGATAAGTCACAGAATTGAAGTATAATCACACTGCAATGATGAATATAAGGTTTGGAAAAATAAATCAGCTATAAATCTAAAGCTTGGTGCTTGAAGTATGAGTCATCTGCTTGCAACCCTCATGAAGTTCAATAAAATGGTGTCATGTGGTGCCATGTACTCATAAGCATATTCCTTGTACTTATTCAAATGGTTTCAATGGTGTGCTCCTTGTAGATAGTGAGGGAATCTTCGTAACCCAACCAGCTTATAGATCTGCCTGCCAAAACAAAGTCATTTAAAAAAAAATTGATTATAGAATGAAAATATTTAATTGATAAGTGAAGATAAAGTCTTCATCTTGATTTCTTCGATGGTGGAGAAAAGATGTGTTGGTGATTTCTCTTTGAATGATCTTCTTCAAGGGTAAGGATTAGATCTTGTTTGTAATGATGATAAAGCCTTTTTTTTTGCACTCTTCTGTACCAGTCCCAGGAAAGCTTGGTTCCTAGTCTTTAGATAATATTACTTTGACTTCTTCTTTACATAAGAATATAATTACATAGTCAACATGAAGACCGATCTAGCTATAATTTTCAACATGCCTATGCGTTCACACATAGTACCTATATAGTACTTGTTATCCATTAGTTGATGACATTCAACTGTCGATTGATAATTTGTTTTTTTAATTTGTTTATGAGGGGCAGGCGAACCCTATAGAGACCCATCCATGGCATCAAGGGAGCCCTACAGAGACGTCTCCATGAGAGGAGGATTTTCAGGTACATTGGTTGTTTAGTTATGTCCCAGTTCAATTAGGTTATATTTATTGTTCGTTGTGAAAAATTGATTAATGTGAATTTTTTTTTTCTTGCACAGGTGGATGCACTCATCCGACTCGTTCACCCAGTCAGGGAATTGAACAAGAGGTGCCCCAAGGACATGTTCCCATTCGCCCTGTTTCTGGTGAGGGGCAAAGGATAACAATGTCTGAGCCTGTGGTATTCATCCCACAATTGGATACTTCTCCAGGTAAAATCTAAATACAAATTTATTGTTTGATGTATGTTTAATTTCAAACTTATTGTGGTACTCATGTACCCAAATTCCTAACAATTTAATGTTTTGTATAGTGGCTCATAGACACATTCATTACTCGCCAGGGGACCATGGTATGAACGAGGGTCTTATACACATTATATCAATTCATAGTTAAAATGTTCAATTTTACGTTATATTCAATGTTGAACAAGTGAATTTTTTTCCAAATGACTTGTTTAATGTGAAAACATTATGCTCCATAGGTGCAAATGTTGGAGCTGGGCTTGGCTTTATTGCTGGTGAGGGGCAAATGAGAACAATGTCTGAGCCTGTGGTATTCATCCCACAATTGGGTACTTCTCCAGGTAAAATCTAAATGAAAATTTATTGTTTGATGTATGTTTAATTTCAAATTTATTGTGGTACTCATGTGCCAAAATTCTAACAATTTAATGTTTTGTACAGCGGATCATAGACACATTCATTACTCGCCAGGGGACCATGGTATGAACGAGGGTCTTATACACATTAGATCAATTCCTAGTTAAAATGTTCAATTTTACGTTATATTCAATGTTGAACAAGTGAATTTTTTTCCAAATGACTTGTTTAATGTGAAAACATTATGCTCCATAGGTGCAAATGTTGAAGCTGGGCTTGGCTTTATTGCTGGTGAGGGGCAAAGGAGAACAATGTCTGAGCCTGTGGTATTCATCCCACAATTGGATACTTCTCCAGGTAAAATCTAAATGAAAATTTATTGTTTGATGTATGTTTAATTTCAAATTTATTGTGGTACTCATGTGCCAAAATTCTAACAATTTAATGTTTTGTACAGTGGATCATAGACACGTTCGTTCCTCGTCAGGGGAGCATAGTATGAACGCAGAGGAAGAGATAGTTTTTCCAACGGGTATTTTCAAATTACCAAAAAAGTTTTTTAAATACAAATTTTTCTTATAAATTATTTAATTTTTAATACGTGCAATAATTTAACATGTTACAGGTGGTGGTGGTCACCCTCCTAGGGGTAGAGGTCGTAGGGTTCATGAGTTTGCTCGAAATCCAAGCTATGATCCCCTTTACACCCATCCCGGTGATATTCCTGAGCAGATGCCTTGGGAAGATACAATCTCCTTACTTACTGTTGATGGCATGAGGGAGCATTCCACGAGATTGCGCAATGAATTGCAAAGTTGCAATCTCTCTGCCCCTAGTCGAAATTGTCTCCAAATTGTTTTGCACACTTTGGAGAGTTTGATAGAGACTTATCGTGGGGTTGGACCATCAACCCAAGTTTTTTTTGACATGATGCGTAGGAGGAGAGCATCAGTGATTGGTATCCACTCCTACAATGAAGTCAAAAGGAAGGTCACTAAAGAAGCAACCTTGTCACTATTTGACTTGCGGCCTGAAGACAAAAAACATCTGAAGATTGCAAGATTCAATGATCCTAATATTGCACCCCATATTTATGAGAAGTTCCTGTATGCATACGGGAAGTTCCCAAATAATGATGAGGTGCCGCAATATTTTGTTAGAATGTTGGTTGCTCAGTTCCGAGAGCACATGGACCCTAACTATACAGATACTGGGTCCAAATTCTATGGAGTTGGAAAAGGTCGTACATATGAACGACCTGATGCTATGCGAGATGTTGGGTTTAGGCCTCCAGCACCTCGTTTAGTAGCTCGACCACCTAGGGTAGTTACACTTCCAGAGGAGTTAGCCCTTATCTCCAGTGCTGCATCAAAAATATGGGATAAGATACAAGAACATATTGCAGCTGCTTTAGGAGGGGTGGAAGTCGGCTTAGGGATGAGCCAACCTTCATCTAGTGCAGGAGAGGGTTCATTTGTGAGTGTCTCAGATGATGTGTTGAGGGATATGGACCGAGATGAGCTTATTAAGTATGCAGCCTCATGTAAAGACCACTATGAGCAATCCAGGACAACGCAAATGCACACCATGGGCGAGGTATGTACATACAGGTTTTGATCTAACATGTTTTTTTGGTGTATATATACATTTAGTCTAAAAAAACTGACGCCAATATATTTATTTAACTTATGCAGTTTACAACATTCCTAGAACAACATTGCCTTTCCCCTCGTGCTTATTCTGTAGATCGTGGACACGATCATGTACAGGTGCCACAGCCATTACTCATTACTATCTATCTATATTTTTGTATGTCAAATTGAAATTGAATTTATGTCACAAATTTATTGGTACGAGTCTTAACATTATGGAATTTTTAGGTTAGTGATACACATGAAGGGCTGCTTGAAGAGATTATTCCTTCTGAGGTTCCAGTCGTGACATAGGTATTGATACTTTTCGTTAAGCATATTTATAGTGTTTATTATATTTCTTTTCGTAAACTTGACTGTTAACTTTGGTTTCTACTTTTCAGGGTACAGAGGATATTGACATGATGCAGACTGAGCCTCAAGGAGATCCCGTAGTCTCTGGGTCCGAGACTCTACATTAAACCATGGTAACCTCTTACCCTTTCTTCGTTGCTATGGTATTCAAAAAATATCTGAGAGTGTACGAGGAGATTCACCTGCCTTTTTTGTAGAATTTGTATCCTAGTTTTTGTATCTTTTCTTATTCAATCAAGAACTTTTTCCCAATTGTCTATGAAGTTATGGATAACTTTATTCAGTTGCCTATAATGTCATATGACATATGCTTTAGTATGATTTTTTGCATTATGACATTTTGTCTTGCTTTAGTCATATATGTGTTTCTCATATTACTCTACATTGGTAGAGTTTCCCATATTGGCAATAATGGGTATAACCCATTCCTATATACTCTCAAATTTGTGTATGGATTTCACTGTGCAATAGCTGCAATATGGTATTTCTATTACAATATTATAAGCTTGACCTCAATTTCATCATTTGTATATGAATTATGGTACAGTACATGAATATATGGAAGTGCATCCATCAGTTCAGATATGGCTTCTCTGCTCTATTCATATTGTCTATATTCATTCAGTTTTGCATTGTATACAAAACAATAATATTCCCCTATATATGGTGTCAGAAATCCTATTCAAGAATGGTGTTGCAGTGGGGTAGCTGCAATATCCTCCATCTAAAATATCAATGATCTTGATCATTTTGGGTCGTATTGATTTTCTTCACAATCACATTCCTTCAATAGTGTCAGCATTCATATATACAGTCACAATTTGATCTTCTTAGCATCGTGCTTATCGATCCTTGTTCAGTTTCTAGAAGAATCAATTTTTTACTTTGAATAGCAAGTGGTGAGCATCATTAAAGGAAGAAATTTTGTAGGTATCCGAAGACCAGACCTCCCTTGTGACAAGAATCACTACAAGAAGTCAGGTTGACCATTGGACCTTTCATTAGCATAACTCAAGGATGCAGCAAAGAAAATGGTTTAAACGTGAGGTACATGACTATTCAACATTAACTTGACCGATGCATGCTGAATTTGACACAACTCTTATTTAAATTTGCATGCTGAATTTGACACGACTCACTTTGTCAATGGTGACTTGTTCCTCCCCTGTGCAGGATGTTGCTAAAGGAGAAACTGTAATTAAGGAGAAAGAAGAAGAGTTGTATGCCTTACAAGAAAAACTTGTCAGTATGGAGAATGTGAGTTTCTTGTAAAAATGATCTGTGGATGATTTATTAAATTGGAACATTTATTCTAAGCATTGTAGCATCATGCATTTATTGTATTCTGATGTGAAATAAGATTAATAGGAGAATACTTTACCTTGCTTACTGTTAATCAACGCAAGCACTTTGTCCAGGATCCAGCAGCTCCAGTTCCTTATTCTTACTTTAGTATCATGCTCTTTATTGTAATTATCTCCTGATTTCAGATACTGTTTTATTTTTTTAATTTTTGATGGGATTCCATAATAATCTTGCTGTTATTGCAGGAGGAGATCCAAAATCTCATTGATGATCACAAGGCCACACTAGAAGCAAGGAAAACTGAGTTTGAAGCTGAGATTGAACAACGACAATCCTTATGCAAAGAAAGAGAGGAAGCTTTAAGATTGTTTGAGTAGCTTAAGAAATTGAAAACAGAGTTAAATGTGATCAGGCTTGGTAGCTGACAATATGATATAGCTGGAAAGATTTATTGAAGGTTCCCAAATTTCTACAAATGAAGGTTTAGTGAACAGATTAGTGAGATTTAAAATTGGCTATAAGCCTAATGAGATCAAATAAGAGGAATCTGTTCGTAGCCTTGATATTTCTGTAATTAGTGAGATTTAAAATTGGCTATAAGCCTAATAAATAGTTCGTAGCCTTGCTATCTCTGTAATCTGTACTGCTAGAAAATTGGCAGAAACCAAGACTGAAAATATTTGATATATTTTGGAAATCGAGTTTCGGTAGTACAATATGGATTTCTTTTATTCAGATTGAAAAATCTGTGTAGTGATGAACCTCATATTAATATTTATTATTATCCATTTTTATTTATGACAACTGTTGAGTATCGCAAATAAGGTGACTAAAATATTTTTTTTTTCTTGTTTATTATACATTTTCTACTGTGTTGAAATCGAGTATAATTCTTTTACAAATCTGTGCCAATATTTGAAGGCAATGTGCTTTCTTGTAGTGGTGCTAATGCATGGATATTCACCGAAAATCTAAAGCAGGAATTGATATGTGGATGAAAGAGACTGTTAACACATGTCCTAAGTCGGCTAGAAGAAGGCAATAAAACGGGGTTGATTGGCCCGAGAATGCACAATAAAGACAGGAGGTTTATGATATACAAATAAGCCAGTGACAGATGGGTACACAAGGGAAAAAGCTCACTTTGAAAGTGGACAAGTTCTCTAGGCAAACTTTTCCCTCCTATACCCATCTATCACTACAACTTATTTGTATGTCATAAAACTCCTGTAACTTGCTTATCTGATGGTGGTGAGTATTCTTTAATATGCCTCCACTGCTCATCTAATTTCACCTTGAATTAGCATTTGCATTACCCAAGTTGGGTCCACCCAATAAAATCCAAAGAAAATTCTGAAGTGCATGATAAGCGTATTGAAAAACACTATCATAACATGGCATTTCATCTCACATTTCCAAAATAAGAAACAACTTTCCAAATTAGGGAACATGTTTCCGGGCCATATCATATGTGTTTCCACATTTCACTGTGTTTTTGGTGATGGTACCAACCATGTACTTGTGTTTCCCACAACATAACCAAATATTTATATTGGTGCAAAGTTCAAACAGATATCACTCTCAATTTATTGAAGCAACATGAGCCAGAATCTTAACATTTTGAGGATATTCTGTTACAGCCTTGGTCTAGAAGCTAACCTATGCAAAAAAGAAGATCATGACTTTTAATATGTCCAATAAATCTTTTCCAGATGGTCACTCTTATAAAGGTGACAATAGTATAAGGGGTATCTTCCTATACCTAACTAGGTGTTCATTTTATGTCTCTAGCTTTGGAGATGAGATTGTCTAAGGCTTACATTGTCCTTCATATACTAGAAAGGTGTTACCCACCATGTGCATTTCAAACACTTTAATCAATCATCATCAATTCCATCATCAATTAGTTCCATCCACTCGGGATTGCAAATCATATTTGACAAAATGGAACCAAAATCCACCTTGCGGTCAATTCAAGAAAAGACTTCAGCCATAGCAGTATTGTTGTTGATCCTACATGATTAATAAATGGACCAACAAGTCATAAAATAAGGCATCATGGCAACAATAAGGAATGGAAGCAACTAGAAATGTACAGAAGCTTGGAATAGTAGTAGCCAAATTCAAGATGGAGAAAAGTCCAATTTCCTTAGTCCTCGGCATTAAATTATATTCAAGATGAGCACTAGATGATGAGATGAGACTTTTACGCTCGTAGAGCAAAATCCCACACCAAATCGAGTAGAACATGTAGTTGTTATAGGTTATCTTACTCATGTCAAATTTGTGATCAATGTACTGTGGTACAGGTGGGAAGTTCTTTGCTTGTTTGATTTTAATAATAGAGTTCTGGCACACGACACAATTATAGTGAATGTGTTTGCACATTCACAAATTTATGCCACATTCACTGTAATTACACAAAGTTTCTCATTTTTTTAACAACAGTTGTGGTTACAATATAGTTCAAGCAGTGGAAAAATGTTAATTCAATTGACATCTAGCACACAAGATTGAATGAAACGTTCTCCTAAGTAGAACATTTTAAAAGTGGGTGTTTCCCATCTGATGTAACATTTTAGTTGTAAAATTTTACATGGCCATTGTTTCAAAAGCTTTCTTAAATATCCCCATCATTTTTTTTTAGTGTAAAGAATCAAAGATTAATTGAGATAGATTTTATATTAATAATATCTTTGTTTTCTGGCTGTTGACAAAGTCCGAAGGAATTTTATTGTTCTAGTCTTGTTTGAGAGATATTCTTGCAAAAGCAAACTTTCATCTTTGATTGCTTTAAATTCCCTAAGCATCTATGGTCTTATCTTGTATGTATTTCTTGCTTCTAATTTTCTTGTGAGAGACTAAACTCCCACACTCTACATTGCCATAGTAGTACTAGCATGATGAAGATGTAAATGATTTTTTCCATGACTATTACACTGTTATCCTTTCCAAAACAACTGTCTAGTCTCATCTTGTTTTTTTTCTTTGGTATTGTTGCACTTGCAAACTTATTGGGGATTAAATTCAGTGATACATAACTGTAGTGTTCTATTCTAGCAAAAATTTCAAGATATTGAAATCGATTTGGCTAAAAGAGAGGACTCTTTTAGATCTAGTTTCACATTTATTTTAAATTCAAATCTGAACCAGTAAAGAAGCTAAGAATTGACAGTTTTTGGTCACCATCATGACATTGACACTTCAAGCAACATTATATTGACTAGATAGAGTAGAAGGATTATAGGTATGGATCCATAGATTATTCTTTTGCAATCAACCTCCAAATATTATCAAACTTTTTAATATATTATTTACATGATATAATTGCACTCTTAATGCTTTGGGATATATAATCTCCAAAAGTTACAGACTGGGTGTTGTCACTGGCAGCGACTGTCACCTTGTCACTAACAAATGGGTGTTGTTTATAGGGTTGCAGTTTCAGGGCTAGGTTTGCAAGGTGGCCTTCGAATCCCTCATCTCTCTGTCAATGGCTTTGAAAGGCTAAGAGAACAGTGGAGCCCGGGGTGTTATAGTTCTGTTCCATGTCATTGTCATGTTCTAGAATCCAGAGACTTCTTCCTGGAGTAGCCTCTGTTTATGCTTTTCTGAGGAATATTTATGCAGGGATAAGAAATTATTCAACCAATGATGTAGAGTTCTTATTTTCGCATGGTTAAGGAATGTTTTAGATTGTGACATTCATGAAGTTGTTTTTGCAGATCCTCAACATTCCTTCAGCTATGGTGAACTTCATTTATCATTTGATCGGCCTCATTATAATTTTCAAGGACAGCCTGGATGATATTCATGTGAGAAGTCCCCATTTTCTTGCTCGTACAAAAATTAAAATGGTGCGATGCCAAGCTTTATGGTTATCTATGTCTAGAAACTGCCTTCAATCAGTTTTTCCCCCTTACCTTAGCTTCCGCTGAAGGGCAAGGAATTCCAACATGAGTCCTTTTGTATTTTCCAAATAGTAATTCCCAGTTAAATTTATTTTGGGTACATGTGTTATGATATGGAAAATAATGAGACATTTTTTTCTCCATCAAAATACTTTAATTTGATATTTCAAAGGTTGAAATCAGAATATACATAGTACTGTATTTTCAGATCTTGCTGAGCCTTAAGGACTAGATACAATATCACAAATTCCAGTTTGGCATCTATTCCCATTAGTTACACTCTTCCTGTATCAATTAAGACCCCGGAATGTGCATTAAAACACCAAAAAGGGTACATACGTGAGGATTTTCTGCCTTTCCATACTCATAACTTGCCATTTTAGTATTACAAAGCAAAACAAAACTCCTCTGAAGAAGTTAATATTGGAGAAGAAACAGTTTCGTGCTAGCGTTCTCCATACTTGAAATCCTTCACAGAAAAGGGTCCAGCCATATTTGTCAATATATATGGTGGGTCCAGAACCAAGCCATTCTTCACAAGTTTATTACGCTCGAAGATACAAGTGGCCTCATTGAAAAGTAAGTCAAGGACGTTGAAACATAGACTATGAAAAATTCGGGTTCGAATAATGCCAGATCTGAACAAAGACATTCCAAGGGTTTCTTTGATATCACCAAACAAGGAGATCCCCCGCATTGTGGTGTTGGAGCAGTATTGTTAATCAAAATAACCATTGCCTCCTCAAATATCTATAAATTTTATTTATACTTGCTTTACCATGTATATCAGATACCTATCAATCACAAACATGAAAAATTGTGGAATTAATGCTCTGGAAACACAACCAACCTTTATTATTACCAACATTAACTTTTATATAGTAGCAGATATGTAGATAAAATTTCTAGCTTCCAAAGAGACAAACTTGCTTCTCCAACATGATGGCACATTCTTAACTACTAACATTTCACTGGGAATTTCTCCCTATCATCGCACCGGGAATTGGAAGCAAGGAATTTACAAGTGCAATAGCTTCATCCAAAAAGGACTTTGAAAGCCATCGCTTTAACTGAATCTGATGACATATAATGTGGCCCTTTTTCCATGCAACATAGCTAACGGGTGCTTCTAGGTCCTTGAGAAATGAATACACTGCCTTTGAAATGGGAAACCCTCTTGCATCTTTTTTTCTGTGCAGATTCACCTTGTCTGAAATGAATATACATAGGATGTAGGAAAATCTAATTTAGTTAAAAGATGGCAGGCATCCCAACGAAAATAAAAAGAAAAGACAGAATTTTACTAGAAAGAAAGAAAGTGAGCTCCAAACCATAGCTTAATTAAATAAATTAGCTAAGCAAACCATACACAGTGACTATGCTGGCAAGCTGAGGAATATCTTCTTCATCAAGAACCAATATTTGTATATCAATAAGCCAGACCGAGAGGGATGTCAATGCAGCACCTACAGACATTCTGATTGCAACAGACAAATGGAAGGAATTATTTCATCAAACGAACCTGAATGAGAGCACCACCTTTCAACTTACATCATTATGGACTTTAAAATAATAATTAGAGTCAAAATATGATAATAAATTACTCAAGAATAAAAAAAATAGTCGAACGAGGTATAAGATGGTTGAAATCCCATGTCTGTGCTAACCTCTTGCTCTGTTACACAATCTTGTAAACATGTGAGATGCTTAATTTATTCTGTATAAGATGGTTGAAATCCCACCATGGCTATTAATTATCTCTAGAAGAAAGCAAGGTAAAACAACATGTATTCATTCAAATAGATTGCAATATACTAAGGTGTCTTCACATGAATGGCATGCACAACAACATTTCCGGATGGATTTTGTTAAAGGCTTCCTAATCTGTATGCTGTGAGCTTCCCAATGCAAACAGCAAAAATTGAATGTCCATTGAAGCATGTGAAATATATAACAAGAAGCATACGTATATGTTTGTGGGGAAAGAAACTTTTTTGATACTTGGAATAGACTCGAACAAATAACGACAGATTGAAGCACATAACACAAATGAACAAAACAAGATTGAAGAAACAAATAACAGATGTCTGTGCTAACCTCTTGCTCTGTTACAACATGTATTCATTCAAATAGATTGCAATCTACTAAGGTGTCTTCACATGAATGGTATGCACAACAACATTTCCAGATGGATTTTGTTAAAGGCTTCCTGATCTTGAATCAAAACCTTGATGAATCTGCATCATAAATTATGTACCAACACACATCTAAGCATCCACATGTCAATTTATTTGTTCAAGCAATCCACAATATAGTCTTAAACTATATAAAGTCCAATGCATTGTAGCAATTATATGTTCTAACCTTATAATCAAAGTTCATTGTTCATCTTGAACAATGTGTTCCACTCATATGAAATGTGCTAGTGGCAAATTTTCCAAAATGGCATCATGATCATCTATCGATAACCTCCATTGTCGCTGTTTTTTTATACTCTTCACTTGCTTCAACTGCAGTCGAGTTGCTATGACCAAGTGACTATATTGGGCATAAATAACCTCTGGCTGGTAATCTTGCAAAATAATATGATCTTTACATTTCTTTACTTCTTTAAAGAAATGTCCCATTAACACCATTGAACCGATTGGGTATGTATAATTTGATGGATCATTATACTCTTGCAACAGCGTGGATTTAGACATAGTGCATCGTAATAAATAATAATGCACTTTTTCTTGATTATCTTCTGGTGCAATGATAGCAAAGACATCACCTTCTCTAACCATATCAGAGACACGATCATTATCATTGTCAATGATAGCCACTTCATTGTCCATTTCCTTGTCACTCACGTTTCCAAATGGGGGAAATGGTGTCAATTGTTCGAGTTTCCATGGTTGAACAAATTTCTTAATTTGGTTCTCACATTCATCGATGGACTCTGTCTGATCAATACATGCATAACAAAAGCAAGAGCACTTTCGTTTCTCAATGCAATGTATATTTGTCATGTCCCTACTCCTAATTGAGTGTAAACTTCTTGTTTTAGGGATTGCAATGGCATTATATGGCAATGATCTATCAACATCACCCATTGTAATATTCCAAAAGTACCTGCTTGATAAAAACACACACATATGTATGAGTCAAATTTTGAAAAATATTATATATTTTTTTTATAACAAAATACGTGCACATATATGTATGTACACATATATATATTTACACATGTATAATATATTCTTAGTTAAATGTGTATGCTTACCTGTGCACATGAGCCATCCTTGGGTTTGATACATGACTTAAATTGCCCTTGCACCAATTAACAACATCTAAAGAATTTGCAAGTCGGCAAGCAGAGTGATTCAATTGATACCTCCTAAGTGCACGTTTTACGCATGCCCCAGCACCATCATGCTCTCCTTTTCCATGCCCCGTCTCAAAGAAATTCCATGTATGTCGAATGTTGATTTTCCTATGAAGACGAGACAACCAATAGAACGATCTTGCTGATTTAAATTGACCAGCACAACCAACTGACCATACCCAATGTTCTTTAAAAGTGACTCTTCGTTTCAACAAATCATTATAAATAACATTAAAACAATGTTGAACAAAACACGTGTCATGTGTTCGATCATCACTGATGTAGAAATGGTACTCCTTAATCACCTCACGATTATTTTCATCGCTATCAAAACCATCCACAGCAAGCTCTGCATGTCTATACAAAATATGCACAAATATCGATACTTGGTCTGAATGATAATACTCACTTTGTATCTCCTTGTGTGGACTAAACGTGTAATTCTCAGCGAAATCAACCACTGATAATATTGTTCCTTTTGGGAACACCTCACGTGATTGCTTGAACTGTAAATCCTGCCATCGTGCTATATGACAATGCTTAATATATTTGTATATTTGCACCCTGAACTTCTCCATAAAAGATGTCACTGGAATCTCTTCATCAAGTAAAGTGATCTTTTTTGATGTTGTGCTTGAATCTGCAACAGGAGTGTAAGTAACATATTCATATCTCTTCCAATTCAGACTTAGATTTGACAGTCTGGGATCATTAGGATCAATGGGATACTTTTCATCATAGAGTGCCAAATGAGAACATTTGTCACATTTTCTTCCACCAACACATTCCTTTTTATAAAATAATTCATTATTCTCTCGTGGACATAATATCTTTGATAAAAATTCACGAACACTTGAAGGAGGAGGGTCATTTGACCAATATTTTATGCCAAAATTTACAAATGTTTCATACAATAATTCGAATTCTACATGGTATCGACAACAACATGTGTCTCGAACAGTGATAGGCCTAACATACCATGGTTTAAGCTTCACAAATGTGCTAAGGGAAATCTTCACATCAATATTACTCTCCATAAAGCTCTCGAATAATTCTACGTGACTGACCTGTGTTATATGTTTGGAATGAGATTCATAAACTCCCTTAGATATACGGCGTCGCAGTTGATCCTTTTCATTTGGCGACACACGAGAGTTCGAATCCCAAAACTCTTTTACCCTATCCCTCACACCATCAAGAAGTCTATCATGATATGGAGCCTGCAGATATTAGCCCAACATGCTCCTTCATCATTCTCATCTATTTGAGTTCTAAATTTTGAATGCCTCCATAAACTTTTTCTTGATGTTTTAATCAATTTTGAAGTTGTTGACATCAACCGACTTGATGAAGTTCCTTTCGCAACTACACCTGTTAAAAGTGCTCTACGAGCATTCTTTGCAAAATTAGATCGCCCTTTGGCTAGTATGCCAAGCGCCGATGTCACATTATTTGTTACCATTTCATTTGCTAAAACCTCTTTTTCACTTTTAATGCCCAATAATTCCACAACATTTGTGAGAGATTTGTGCTTTATAAGTCCACGTAATAGTTGAGCTTGTGCTATGATAGATAAACCTTCAAAAGTATGTTTCAATACAGATTTTACTTTATCTCGAACTGTCCTTTTAGCCATTGGTGGTCCCAATTCTTCAATTTTAGTTCCATCCATATTTTCTAGAAACTTGTAGTTGTATACAACATTATTGGAACTTCCAATTAATTGCAGTGAAATTGGATGTGTGGTTGCTTCTTCTTGTGGATTTGATGTTGTCCCTGCATAAAAAAACAATATTAAAACTTCTAATTTGAAATTGACATGTATACAAAATACAAAATTCAAATTGAAGAAACTAAATTGACTCACCAGTGACATTGATATCAATTATATTCTCGTTGACAAGTTCCTCCACATTTCTCATTTCCTCGTCATTGTCATGTACCTCTACATCTATTTCACGATCCTCTACCTCCACATTTCTTTCATGCCTTAATCTTTCCCTTTCCTCTCGCCATTTTTTTTGTGATTTCTCATTTTTCTCCTTTAAATATTTTCTTTTTCGATCGTACTTTGATATGAAATTCCTTTGGTTTCCCATGTTCACACAATTGGAAACCTAAAATCCAATTCTATTTGGACCAAATACCTAACAAAACATAAAAGAGTTCAAACTAAGTACTTCATGCTTTCATAGATTGCAAGATTGCAAAAATACTCCATGTCTTCATAGAGACATTACATGCCAAAATATTTCATGCATGCACCCAAAAACATTTCAAAAAAAAAATTTGCACCCACAAAAACTGTCAAAAAATATTTCCCACCCAAAAAACTTGAAATTATTTTTTTTTGCCAACAAAAATTTTGTGCACAAAAAATAGATTGGAGCACCCTCACTAGATTGAAAGTCACCCCTAAAAGCCAGGCTCAAGAGGGAGAGCTAATTAGAAGAAGGTTGGTAAGATAGATCAACCTTTGGTCATTTCCCCTGGCCAAAAAACCCCATTTGCTAGCACCTATAGCCTAGAAGTAACATAGCCAAAATTTTATATGTGGAAAATTCAATGAAAAATATAAGTAACATAGCCAAAATTTTATATGTGGCAAATTTACAAGCTACATATGTGCAAATTTCCAAACTACAGGGAAAGAATTCGGACCTCAGCAGTTTTCGTCGGAGCTGTGTGCAAACTTTCGCGCGAGAAAACTGTCGACCGAAAAATTGCGTCGATTTTTTATTGGAACATTATATATATAACATTCAATAAAACTCTCGGCCGAGAGTTTTTATAACTCGTGTCCGAGAGTTTTATTTTAATAATATAACCAAAATTCTTCATTCGCGCGGCATTCTGCACTGGTTGTTTTCGCGAATCCCATTTCCCATCTCTGCTTCCCTCAGATTCTGGGCGTTTCAAGGAGTTCTCAAGGAATGAGAAGGCTCCCTGAAGGAAGGAGATTTTGAATTTGGAGAGTGGAGTCGCGGACGTCGTCTTTGTTGAGGAGAGGCAAGACTTGTGGGAGTGGTCGTGCTATTGGTTGGAATCTGGCTATAGTTTGATTATCTGGATGTAATAGATTTAGATGGTTAGAAATGAACTCTACTGATGGTTTTGAGATTGTTATGATAGTTTTTCTCATAGTCATTGCCATCTATATTCTTATTGCCATATATAACCAACACAAGTCGAATGATTAGCCAGGAGGTGTATATGTCACACCAACCCTCTTCATCACAGGAGTCATCAGAGGATTCAAACAATCTAGAATCTACGTGGTGTTTTGCAAGATGGAGTACTCTATGGAGAAAGTGGGTAGATACTCTAATCATATCTAGGCCCTGTAAAAATTTTGGTTTCCAATTATGTGAAAGGTGGTGGACTGTTCCTGGGTGTTATTGTTGCTGTTGTTGTCATTTTTAATGGCATACTATTTCTGCCTGGTTTTTCCCATTGCTCCTCTCCATCTTTGTATTTTCGGTGATACATTTCAGGTTTATTTCAATTTTTTTTCGGTATGAAAGTCTGGAGTTATACTTCTAGGGGATGCAATTCGGATGTTGACAATTGAATGCAGCCTGATTGGTTGGTAAGGAGGTGTCAAATATTAATAACTTATGGCCGTTTGAACATGGAAGGGATTAGGCTCTGTACTTGGCATCTTTGAGTTTTTCGTAATCACATAGCTTTTTCTTTCTCTCGAGGTTGTATGCAGACTACCTCTTTTATGTACACTGACAGTTACTAAATATGGGCTGCCAGACTATATTAGATTGAGTGCTCAGATGATCCGCTGGAATATTTACCCTATGGGACTGTCATGCCTCATTATGTGAACGGTTTTTTCCTGAATATTTTATTGTAGTGGTGGCTTTTTTATTTCATCAGTCTATTAAGTCACTGACAAATTTTTTTTAAGTGACTGACAAATCTGTCTCTGGGTGGTCATTGGCATTTTGTCTACTCAGAAGATTAGGGGGAGGGTCCCCTTGGGATTAGACTTTCCTCTTTCGGATTCTTCCTATCCTCTTTTAAGTACTCACCCACGGCATGAGGTGTGGTGGCACCTGATATCTGACACCTGATTGTGGGGTTATTTATTCCTCTTTTCCTTTTAGATGTACTTTGCCTATCTTGGATGATAGCGTGTTTTCTTCGCCCATATTAATCTTTGCCTTATCCTTCCTAAGTCGCGGAAAAATACCATTTGTTTTGGCTATTTCTCCATCTTTTTGGCCGAACTCTTGAGGAGTGTCCCCTGATGTAGCTGGCTTACAGAATCAATGTAATATTTTTTTACAGTGACGACATTGATATATCACTGTACTTCTGACGGATTAGAACATCAGGCAAGGTTATTAACAGGCTTGGAACACTTCACCTGGCAGTGAAGTTATGGATGTATTAAAATCAACACCGACTCAGGAGGAGCAGTAAATTGAACATGAGATTGATGATTTAATCATCCAAAGTGCTTTTGGTAACGGTGGATGTTTCCTGACAATAGCGATTTAGATAATCTTGTTTGAATTTGGCACAATTTATTTTTCTTATGTTGGTTTTTGTACACGAGTTGGCTTTCGTTTTGGTTGGATCCACAGTCATTATCAATACTGTGCACCTTTTGGAGCAGTCATGGGTTCACACTTGGTTTTCACAACATCTGAATGTCATAATTGTGCATCAGGAGAGCCGGTTTCTTCTAGCTGTTTCTTTCATAACATCATAGTTTTTATTCTCATAAGATGTAATGGCTTATAGCTTTATCAAGGGCCAACATTAGACACATCAAGCGAGCCTGTTTTTGTCTATGATTATTATGTTTTTTCTTCAATCCTTATGAGTTCAGAAACAGATGGCAACATTTCCCCTTATTAAGGGCTGATCTGTTGATTTTTCTTTATCTGGACTCGCAATCTGTTTGGAATGTTATGCACCCATATTTGTATGATCCCCACATACTATTCTCACTTCAAGACTCCTCCTTTCTTAGAAGTTGTCACTTTGGAAACTGTTTACATGATGGGAATGTAATGTTTTGTTAAATGCACTGTTAAATAAATGAATTTTCATTCCATGCTAAACAAGATACAAACATTATGGAAGGATTGACATTTCTTCCAATGAAGTAGAATAACTTGATAAATTGTGTGATGGTTATCACTGTTGATCAGATGTTAAAGAAGAGAATTTCTAGCATATGCTTTATAAGATCACTTGGGTAAATAGTGATTAACCCTCAAACCAACTATTAGATTCGTTTCTTTCCAATTTCTTGCTGCTGTGTTCTTGCTAGTTATGATAGGTGCTGAGTTTATTTAAATTAATTGTGAATCATCGGCCTTGATGACAAGCTAAAAATTTAAATTTCTGTAATTATTCAGTTTTCTTATTATTTAATCTTGCTCACTTCCAAAAACCTTGTTTCTAAACTTATTGGTCCTTTATATTTTAACCAAGACCTTTCTCACAAGTAGGAAGCCATTGTGAAGGGCAATTATTATAATTGTTTCATGTATCCATTCTCTCTGATTACTGTACTCCATTGTCTTTAGATAATAATTCGAAGCAAATTATAAGTGAAAATTTTGTCAACTTACTCACAAGTAGGAAGCCATTGTGAAGGGCAATTATTATAATTGTTTCATGTATCCATTGTCTCTGATTACGGTACTCCACTGTCTTTAGATAATAATTCAAAGCAAATTATAAGTACTTACTGGAGGCTTGTAAATCTACATTTCATTGGTATTTTAGTGATTGTTTGAAGGATCCCTTTTCTTTGATTACTGTACTGATCCGCTATGGAATATGAGAAAGCTAGAGAAGTAACACAATCTCAAAACTATGGAATATCACTTTTGGTGTCATCCACACTTTCTTGTATGTCTTATGGAAGAAAATGTAGAAATTTGCTGAATAATAAATAATTATCCACCGAGACTATCTTGATCACATACAATTCGAACTTATATGCAACACATAATCTCTTCCACTCCAAATCAACTCAGATCATCAAGCATGCGGAAATAAAATCAAGCGAGAACACATCAAATCATCATACACATTAACACAGTGTGTATGGGGAAAGCTTATAGCTGAAAACCCCGCAGCTATTGTGTATATTATAATGGAGAAATCAAGTAACAAACTCAGTACAATAATCCTCACAAGTACTCAGTACTTTCTCATACAGTTACTCACAATCTAGCTCAGTTTTGAACAGGTTACTGGTTCAAAACTCCCCGCCAATTGCCTTGCCTCTATTGCTTGTTTCAATGCTATGGGATGGCCTCTTTATATAGAAAAACCACTAGCCTGAACTGCACAATCCTCATGGGCTTACTCCACCTATCTGTTGGAATTTTGAGAATTCCAAGCAAACAGTGGAGAGAATAGGCTCCACTTCACAACCCAGAGAGATTAAAAAAAAATCTTTCCAACAGGAGACAGAGTTTCCCAGACTTTTAAAACAACTTCTATTTCTTTAAAAAACTTATAATACAAGTCTTCCTCTTAACATAGGGATAACAAAAGTGGTTGACTGCTTCAGACGCAGTGCACAGAACTCTCTGTTCTCTCAAAACAATACTCTGTCTCTAAAAAACAACACACTACTGTGTATTTTCACTCCGCGCTGCTGTGCGAATGCAAATTACCATTACACAGGCTTGCGGGCCTTTTGGCTTTTATATACCGCATATAAAAAAAACTTTACATATATTTATATAAGACTTTAAACAAAGTCTATTTAAAATTAAATACATGCGGGCCCTGCTTTGAACGCACGGTCAAAACATTTAAATTCAATGTATAAAACAATTGGGTCCGCGATTTAAACAAACAATCGCACCAAACAAAAGTTCTGATTGCGATTGACCAACCGGGTGCGATGGTCATATAAAACATGGCTCATATAGCAATCGGGTCCGAACTTTAAACAAGTGCGATCGGACCTCATTCAAAAATGTTTCGATTGCCGATCATAAACGGATGCGATTCGGCTTATTAACTCCGGCCTATTCCTGGATCGGGTCCACCACTCCAATCGCACCAAAAATACAAAGGCATGCGATCAATCGGAAGTTCCGATTGCGATTACAACGAACGCGATGGACTTATTAACTCCATCGTATGACACCATTGGGTCTGCCAATTTCAATGGTGCAATCGGGCCCAACACTTAAGAGTTTCTGATTGCAATTGGAGAGCCGGATGCGATTGCCCATTCAACTGTGGCATATAATATCATCGGGTCCGGCCTTTGATCGGAGCACGAAACAAAAGCGCCCCGATTGAACCTTGCAATTGCGCTCATGCGATTCCATTGAGGTGTCGCCACGTGGTCAAGTGGACCCACGGGCCTCCGTAGTTGTGGAGGCGATTTATAGAGAGTTCGGTTGTATGTTTTATATACAGTCGTTCCATTGCGGAACTCTGCCATATCAACAAGACACTTGAGTATTGTTACATTGCGATTTGTGATCAAATCGCAATCGCATCGCAGATCTCTTCATCAACAAGACACTGCTTCAAAATTAACTTTGGTTGTTGAGGGCTTTAAAGCCCGAAATGACTGGTTTTTAATTTGTTCTGCTCCTCCGTAGTTCTAATCTACGGCTTTCTCCATTTCTTCTCCAAAAAAAACTCTGCCCCATCACAAAATTAATTTCATCTGCGATCTGCGGCTGCACCCCATCAAAATTGAATTCATCCTTACGAATTTCTCCATGCTTCTGTGTGTGTTGCAAATAGAAACAGTATAGTCACAACTGATAGCTAACTCCACCCTTTCATCTACCTCTTTCACTGGTCTCCACTGAACTGATCATGCACTGTAGTGAACTGATGTGTTCTTGAGTTGAATAATGAGTTACTAATTAATGAATTAAATAATATTTAATTCACTCCACTCATAACTAATTGATTAGCTAGTTAAACTAATTTCAACTAGTTCAACTAAAATAAACAGAACACAACTCCACTAGCTGTCTCATTAACTCCTCCAAACTTCTGCCACTGAAGTCCAACTGAAGTCAACCATGCATGATGCCATCAAACCCTCGGGAACCACGTGATTCCTCTGTCAGATGCATGAGCCACTTCTGTAGCTCGAACTGAAGTGCTCCAAGAGAGTAAACTGCTGTTTATAGTCTAAATATTATTAAGGGTAAATAATATTTGACTTCCCCGTTTTAAGGAGAGGCAGTCTAAAAATAGACTTCGACCTCTTTGACCTCAAAAATAGAGTCTCATCTATTTTTACCAACATGACACATACTTCAAGAATCTCAAACTGGAATCCCCGAACCATGCTCTGTATGTCTAAAAATAGACATAGTCTAAAAATAGATTTAGCGCTAGAATTTGCCTGCGGGCCCACTTAGTGAAGGCGACTTCATTTCACAAAGCTCCATCATCTTGCTGCATTTTCAACAGAAAATTCCACACAAATCACCCTGTTACACATGCAAAATATTCGGGCATGAAGAATTTGATGATAATACTTGTAAGCTCAGTTAATTTGGTGTCATCAATGATCCAATGTTGGGTGGAATGGTTCAAAACTCTTTTCCATCCTATTTCTGCAAGTAATCTCTGTATCAAAGAAAAGGGAAAGAACACAATGATGCTCTTTTGCAAAATGCACTACAAGCCTGGCTTTACCTCCCTTCACCTTTACATCCCAAACTACAAACTCTAGTTTCCAAAATTGAGATTCTTAACTTTTACAAATCCCCATTGTTATAACTGCCTGTGTTGCAATCTTTAGTTATATCTCAAAGGAAGAAAGAGAAAGAACTGAAGATATATTCAATGAATAACTGTACCAGAAACCTGAAGTAAAGACCAAACATCATGACTCATTTGAACCACATTAGGCCTCCAAAAACCTGAAGTAAAGACCAAACATCATGACTCATTTGAACCACATTTGATGGGACATTCTTGAAGCCAGATTCATAATGTCCTGAAAATCCTTTCCTCTCTTATGCTCACGAAGATCCTTTAACATTATTACAACTTGGTATTGTTTCTACTTCCCCTTATACCACAAAAGTAAATGTTGAGGTAGTATTTTCCTATATTTAATGTCACATAAGGCAAATATTTTCCCTTCCCAGCACAACCATTTGGCCTATAAGATGGATTTGGCCTAATCATTAATAAATCTAATATCAAGAATTGTTTTTTCCATAAAGGTTTCCAGGTTAATTTAGGGCATCCATGTGTCCTATTTTAGTGTTGCTATTATCCTCTAATTCCTCTCTTTCATTTTATAATATAAAAAGGACATTTTTCTTTTCATATTCAATGTCATTCAAAAAATAAGTTAAAAAATAATTTATGGTTTAAGGTGGTCTATCTTCTTTAAATTCAAGTAATTTTACAATCCATGTGGTAAAACCAATCCTTTTGTAAAAGTCTATTGTTAGAGCACTCATTATTAAAAGTTGATCGCTAAAATTTTAATTTACTCATTTATTTAGTAATGGTAGTAATCAACAAATAATAAGTCAAACACTAGTGGTCAAAATCAACTTCTTATCATTGGAATATTATAAAATAATTGTTGAATTTGTTAGTATCTATGTTGTTTTAATTCTTTATATTTATAATTAAAAGAACAAAAAAATCCTTTATATTAAATCTATGATTTATAATGGGGTTTTCAACATGTAAGAAACAGAGTATGGAACTACGCCAAAAGAAGACTTGTTGCAACAAGGAATGACATTTGGTTTTGAAGCCATGTGCACAATTTATGAGTCACTTTTTGCTATGGTAAATTGCTATTCAGCTTACATTGATGTATAATATTTATTTCAATTTTTATTATTCTCACAAATATAGATACACTCATTACACTTTATTTACACCGAAGGTGTTCTATTGTGGGGCTTTAGCCCACGACACTGTAGCAGATTCGTCGTTCTAAAACGAATATGCCAAATCGACGGTTTGCAATGCGATTTCTCATTTTCCGCCAAATCGACGGTTTGCAATGCGATTTCTCATTTTCCACCTTTCTCTGTCTGTGGAGCGCTTTTTCACGTTTTCTACGGTTTGAACGTTACGATCTTTCAGCGGAAAATGAACAAAATCGATCGGACGATTTTTGTGATCTATTGTGGGGCTTTAGCCCACGACACTGTAGCAGATTCGTCGTTCTAAAACGAATATGCCAAATCGACGGTTTGCAATGCGATTTCTCATTTTCCGCCAAATCGACGGTTTGCAATGTGATTTCTCATTTTCCACCTTTCTCTGTTTGTGGAGCGCTTTTTCACGTTTTCTCCGGTTTGAACGTTACGATCTTTCAGCGTAAAATGAACAAAATCGACCGGACGATTTTTGTGATCTATTGTGGGCTTTAGCCCACGACACTGTAGCAGATTCGTCGTTCTAAAACGAATATGCCAAATCGACGGTTTGCAATGCGATTTCTCATTTTCCTCCAAATCGACGGTTTGCAATGCGATTTCTCATTTTCCACCTTTCTCTGTCTGTGGAGCGCTTTTTCACGTTTTCTCCGGTTTGAACGTTACGATCTTTCAGCGGAAAATGAACAAAATCGACCGGACGATTTTTGTGAAGAATTAAGTTCAAACTCAGAAAATTATTGGAACAGTGTTACATATGAATAGGAAAAGATATGAAAAATATTTGTTTCAGCATCTTATTTCTGTGTTTCAGTAAGGAAGCAAATTCTTCTTAAAATTTATCATGTCTGCCGGAACTTTGCCATTATTTAAGTTTATTTAGTTTTAGTTTTATGTGCGAAAAGACTACGTTTCTCCGATGGTGTCTTCTAAGTTATTCGGCTTGTTAAGGCAGGTAATGTTTTCTGGTTTTCTTCTTCCATGTTTCTTTTTCGCAGTCGGGATATATTATTTACCTTAGCTGTATATTATTTTGTCTTGAAATTTTTCTTAAACTATATGATCCTTTCTTCTGACACTTGATTTGCAGTGTTTTGGAGTTCATATACCGGAATTTAGTCAGGAAAATTCGCCTACCAGACTCAACAAGTAACCAAATCATGAAAATTTCTTACATTTGCTTGCAAAGACAACATTTTAAGTCCGTTTCTTTTGAAATAAGACATCGAATTCATGGACGCGGTTTGCAGGATCGATGTCAAATGCTTCGGTAGGGCAGCCTAAGCAGATTTCCGTCGTGGATTTAGACGAAAAGTACTCAAAAGTTTTCAGAAAGAGCACATCCGGCTACTCGCCTGAATCACCACATTGTGAAGGGGGTTTTCAGCCCTTTTTTGCATTCAAGCGGTAACGATAGAAATGATGGCATCAGCGTTCGGGATCCACCGGGCTTATTCCCAAAAACCGCTCATTCCGCCCCACCTTTGCCTGGATGTGAAACCACTTAAAATTCACGCGATCCAGTGGAAGATCGCCACGTCACGAGCCTAAAACCGCTCTCTGCGCATTCGTTGGAGGCGTTGAAGAGACAACGCGATATCAATGGAGGACATCGGATCTAAGGGCTAATAGATCGAGCGATGATCGCATTCAAAGCTGCTCGGAGGTTAATCCCGTGAAACCAGGAGTTGGAAACCCGACAGTATTCCGCGAGGCACGAAAGCGGTAAGTTGTATTTCAGAAATTGCAGCGATTCCATAGACTGAGGGACGCGTGTCCCTGAACAGTTTTGAAAAACCCCCCTCACTGCGAGTTAACAATAGCGTAAGTAACTCGCGCGATATTGATTTCAGCGGTCATATCTTTCGAATTGGTTTCGACCGTCGGATGGGTGCACTGATCACGGGTTCTAATTGCCGTTAAAAACCTTTGATTGCTAACTCCAATCCTTAATACGTATGGATATAAGGGTTTTAGGGCCACGGTTCACCCTTCTTCTCGAGTCGGCGGACCCACCTTAATTTAAACTAATTTAATTTTTAATTTTTTTAATTTTATTTGATAAATTTTAATATTTTATTTAATTACTTTTTTAAATTAATTTAAATTAAATATGTATTTTTAAATATTTTTTTTAATTTTCCTTTTTTAATTAAATAAAATTTAACATTTAAAATTTAGTTTTTTAATTTTTTTTTTTAATTTTAAGTTTTATATTAAAAATTAATTTTATTTTTTATTTTATTTTTTAAATTTATTTAATTTTCCCCCTTTTTTATTTTAAATTAATTTGTATTCCTTTTTTTTTTTAATTTTAACTCTAATTTTTTTTTCCTCTATTTTAAAATTTATTTATCAATTTATTTATTTATTAAAATTTAATATTTTTTGTTTTTAATTTATTTATTTTTAATGTTAATATTAATGATTTTTTTTAATTTAATAAATTTTAGCATATATATTTTTTAATTTAATTTTTATATTTAACATTTATTTGTTTTTTCAATAATTGTTTTTAACTTTAATATTTAAATTTTTTTAATGAAAGCTTGATGCCATAGTAATAATGGAATGGGTTAATGTAATTATGTGAATAACCTTAATATAGCCTTTTGAACGAAGCCATAGTGTTTAATTAAAGCTTGATGTCATAGTAATAATCGAATGGGTTAATATAATTATGTGAATACTATTTAAACTATAAATAGTATTCCATTATTCTTAACATTTAATTTATTCGAAAATGTCAATTGTTAATCTCAAACAAAACACGCACGACTAGGCCGAACTCTTTGATAGGCACAAGAGTTAGTACAAAGTCTACTTCTTCGGTGTACCTTTGCACCCTTAGGGGCAAATGCTAGTTTTATATTTTCACATGGAACAAGATCAAGAAGAAAAAAGGAATTGATGCAATAAAAAAAACATTCCTCCAGATAACCCAAGTCATGGAAGTAGCTTGAGCATTAACAACAATTCCAATGAATAATGATGATCTATTTGGATATCAACGCAACCTATTGTATTTTTTGAAATATTTTTCTTTGAAAATCAAACATTTTGTTTAAAATAATGGACAATGTCTCAATTGAAAGACAAGAGGTTACCAATAACAATCCCATTTTGTATGAAAAACAACCTCTTATTGATATATACCACAATGCAATTTAATTTATTCTATTGTGTTATCCAATGTCATTGTGAAATCCTACACCATTGATAAATATATGGATTATTAAATATTATAATGAAGCAATGTGAAATATGATAATATAACAAATTAATCCAAACATCATATACAAATGAACTAATAAAATTTTAATTTACGTGAATAATATTATAATATATATATGTCAATATTTTTAGGAACATTTTTTTTAATTACAATAATTTCACTGCCACAGGTTGATGTTTTCGAAAGAGAGAAAATCTCATACAAAAAATCATTACGTCTAAACATAAAGATGCACTGGTGCATTATTTTATATAAAATCACCATGAAAACATCTTTTTTACGTGATTGGTGCCTTTTCGGAAAATGACAATGCCGAATCATTTATTTCTTCAAGCATTGTTATTGTTTGAAATTAAAAATTTGGTGGATTTATATTCTTAGCGCACCAGTGCTTTGATAGAACTAACACACTGATCCTACAAAATATTATTTCCAGCTTGGTGCATCATGAAAATTAACAACACCGAAATTTTTAAATAACCAACGCACTGTGGCATTTATACAAACGATACACATCGATGCTGCAAGTTTAAACTAAATCACCGACTCAACAATTTTTTTTTGCGTGCCCCGATGTCGTTCCTTACGAGAACGCCCCAAGGCTTTTTTATCCATTAGAAACAATGTGATATATATTATGCACTGGTGTAACTATTTTCATTCAATGCCTTTGTGCTTTTAGTTATGTTTTCTGTCAAGTGCATTTATATATGTAGAGTACTAATGCTACTTGTTTCATGAAGTGCACCGCAAAAGAAAAAATCTGCTAAAACTTCGACGACCCTTCTTCAATTGTGATGAAGTTACGTTAAAATATATTTTAAAACATCTGCTGTCACAGAAAAATGTTTTAGCAGATATTTTTTTGACAAATTTTTCCAATTTTATAACACTAAAAACTTTCGTTATGACCTCTGCTAGAAGGTATTTTCATTGTAGTGAGTTTGGGGAAATAACAAGTATGTGGGACAATTTCATGATAAAGGCCAGATTGGACGACTTGGAAAATATTATCTAAATCACTGGAACAGTCAAGAATGTCCTGTAGAATCTCCAAAAGGTCCAAGGAGGAATTGGAATCATATACTTTGGCTTCTCTATTCCTAAGGGGTATATGAAAAAACACCATAGAGATTGTGGATTTGTTAGTTGATTTTATTGTTTTCTCCATGTTTAAAATTGCAAAGAAAGGACAACGAAGAAATGTTGAATTATGAGTTACCCAGTAACTCGAGATAATTAAAAATTTAATGTTGATGAGGAATTGACAATATACACTCTAGACGGGATTCACTATAATTCTGCAACTATAGATCAAATAAAATAATAGGCGGGATGGGCTTTTATCGAAACAACTTGATGATGTGTAAGGGCCCACTCACTTTCCTACCTCTCCTGGCAGGTACATGTGTTTCCATCAACATTCAATGCGTGGTTTTCATAAAAGGCATTAACCATTTCTAAGGGGTCCCCATAGTGGTTTTTGAAAATCATGGAGGATCTGTTAAAATGAATCATGGTCATTGATTTGGAGATGGGTTGGTTAGTATCCTGATTGTCGATGGGTACTCATCCTCTAAATTTCAATTGCTTTAACATGTTATAAAGCCTTTGATTCCTTAGGTTGATTCCAATGAGAGATGATTCAACGCAAAAATTCTGCACAATTTAATTTCGAATTTATAAAAATTTTACACCAACTTTTATATATTTTAAGGTTTCTCTTTTAAGGCTGAAAGGTTAGGCTTGTATAAAATGTATAAATAAAATTTTAAAAAGAGACTGCGGTCCTTGATTTATTTACCATTCTAACTCTTCATTCTTCTTCATTTTGGATTCCATATGGGTAATAATATAGACCATGACCTTATGCACGACTTCCATTTGATTGGCTAGGTGTCTCATATCCTTCCTTATCTCATGAATCTTGTCACATTAACACCCTCTAGGAGGAGGATAGCTATCCATGACATGAATGTATCTAGGAATTTCCAAAATCAAAGACTCTAATTATTGCTAGATTTAAGACTACCAGCACATAGGAAAAGGAAAAAAACAAGAGGATTGGAGGGACAAATGCTTTTTAAGTGTTTGACAAGACCAATCAGCTCAATAATCACTTACAAAAAAAAAAAAAAAACTAAAATTACAAGCCTATACATTATTTCAACTAGGAAAATAGGTTCATTACCATCCATAGGTGACCCACAATTAGCCATTAACCATTAACTAGTAGAGTAGTAACATTATTAATTTTACTAAGGATAGAAGTATCTATTGTAGATAATTTCATTCTAAATTTTTTTAACATTGCATTCACCCAATGCCATCATAAGTAATTATATAGAGCGAACATTAGTAATAACAATGAAACAGAATAGTCCTAGCTCCATCATGATATCTCTACCATATGATTCGACATATCTCCTTCATATATCTATAATAATCTTTTCTCATATCACAGATAAGGCCTAAGGAGGCCACAACCATACCCAAGAAATTAGGCCCATTAGGGAATTGTTACACCACAAGAATAAGGCCCATTATGGTGTTGTGATGTTATCACAAATAAGAATTCCCAAGGAGGTGGTTTTCATACCCAAGAACCAAGGCCCATTAGGGTGTTGTTACACCCCAAGACCAAGGCCCATTTGGACATTGTTACATAACAAGAATGAGGTACAATTTTGTAAACCCATAGGATGGAATGATAATTATATCACTTCCAATTAATTATATGTCCTAGTGTGCATTTATTTGAGGCACAAAAACCCTTCCTTTCACCCTATGAAATCTATGCCATTTGGAATATTCTTAAAAAACATAAATATATATGTAAAAAATTAAAAATATTTAATTGCACGTTAATGTTACTTATGAGTAAATAAATAATCTCCAAATTGAATCATTCAAATTTTCCTTGAAATGAGGGTTGGGCATGCATTTTATGAAGCAGGATAAAATTTATTTGCTTCACTAAAATGCACAAGCATGCTTCATTTCATGGCGAATATGATCGATTCAAATTGAAGATTGTTTATTTTACTATTTTACACACTTTTATATTGTTATATATTTACTAACCAGTCGAGTAGTAACAATGTTAATTTTTTTAGGACTAGAAGTCTTTATTGTAGACAATTGCATTTTAAAACATTTTCAACATTTTCAAATCGTGTTAACCCCATATAATCATAAGCCATTATATAGAGGGAAAATTAGAAATAAAAATGCAAATAAATAGTCATAGGTCTATCATGATATATTTTTCATAGGGCTGAACATATATCCTTCATATCTATGACATAAGCTTTTTTCATATCATAGATAAGATGGCCCAAAGAGGCCACTGTCATACCCAACAAATGAAGCACATTAAAAGGCGTTCTTAAACCACAAGAATGAGGCCCATTATTGAGGTACAATTTTGTAGCCTGGGATGGAATGCTCATTGTATCACTGCCAATTAATTACAAATCATGGTGTGCATTTATTTGAGCCACACAAACCCTACCGTTTACCCTAAATCAATTGAATTTAGAGTATTCTTGAGCAATAGAAATATATATGTGAAAAGGTAAAAAATATTTAATTGTATTAACATTACTTATGAATAAAGAAATACTCTCCAAGTTGAATCATTCAATTTGGCCCTAAAATGAAGCCTTGGGCATGTATTTTTGTCTAGCAGGACAAAATTTCCTTGTTTCACAAAAATGCACACCCAAACTTCATTTCCTAACCAATATGATTTATTCAAATTTTCAATGTTTTATTTTACTATTTTACACACTTTTACATTTTTATATCTTTACTAACTAGTAGAATAGTAACAAATTTGTTAATTTTATTAGGGCTAGATGTATTTGTTGTAGATAACTACATTTTAAAACATTTTCAACATTTTCACATTGCGTTCACCCCAAATCATCTTAAGCAATTATGTAGTGAGATAGTTAGCAATAACAATGCAATGGAGAAATCATAGGTCTGTCATGTTACCTCTATCATAGGGCTCAACATATCTTCTTCATATATCTGTCATAAGCTTTACTCATGTTACAATTTGGAGTATTCCTGAACAAAATTAATATATATGTGAAAATTTTAAAATATTTAATTGTGTTATTGTTACTTACGAGTAAATAAATACTCTCCACGCTGAATTATTCAATTTGGCCTTGAAATGAAGGTTGGGTGTGTATTTTTGTGATGCGAGCCAAAATTGCCATGCTTCACTAAAATGGATGCCCATGCTTCATTTCTTCGGAAATTTGATTGATTCAAGTTGCAAATTGTTTATTTTAATATTTTACACACTTTTACATTGTTATATATTTACTAAGTAGTGAGTAATAATAATGCTAATTATTTTGTGGCCAGATGTATCTATTGTTGATAATTTCATTTTAAAACATTTTCAACATTTTCACATTGCATCCACCACATACCATCATAATAAATTATGTAGAGAGAACATTAGCCATAACAATGCAGTGGAAGAATCATAGGTCTGTCATGATATATTTTTCATAAGGATTATCAAATCTCCATATCACTGTCATAATATTTTCTCATATCACATATAAGAAGTCACAAAGAGGCCATTGTCATACACAAGAACTGAGGCCCATTATGGAATTACTGCACCACAAGACTAAGATATAATTATGTAACCGATGATCATTATATAAGATAAAAATCTGATCAATTTGAAGAAAACCACTTAAAATAATTTTAGAAATTAAAATAAATAAAAAATATTATATACATTAAAAAGCTATAATTTATCAATGCACACCAGGGAACGTGGCACCCTGTGCACTTCTCGATGGGGTTCACTTGGGCAGCCCATGTGGCTCCCGGTACTCGCATTTAATTGGCTCTTAACTCACCACCCTTCGCGAACGTTAATTCTCTCGGTTGGCTCGCCAAGCGCCTGGTTATGGCGGTTCGATGTTTGACGGATTACATTTGCAATTGCTCGACTGGTGTGGCGGACGTTCATGGATCTCCTCGTCCCCTGCACGCGATTTTCTCTCCAGGCTGCGCTGATGCAAGTGTTAAAACGAACACTGGGAGGCGTTGTTCGTTAGCCGCTTGCTTTGAACCGGTTCCGGATTATCATTTTTCTCACAGTCCGTGGTGCAGTGTCAATCCTCCCTCTGTTCGTGGTCTCAGTGGTCTGGTTCCTTCTCCCTCACCTCAGCCCAGTGGCGTCCCGGATTTTCATTTCTCCCCTGCCAATTCAGTTTGTTTCGTTGAGCCTGGTCCTGCGTCTGTCACCATGCCTCGTCTCCGCGAACGCATGAGATGCAGATGCGAACCCAGTCGTGGACAATCCAACCAGCGGCGCCCTCCTCCTAGCCATGGCTCTGTCCCTACCTTGCCAGAAGAAGATGGAGCCCCTGTACCTGTGTTTTGCGTTGATTCCGTCGTTGCTCTCGTCGCCCCTGCCCCTCCACCCCCTGCTCATGAGTCTCCCTGCGTCTCTCTCCCTCCGGTCCCTTCTGTCGCTCCTCGGCCCCTTCGACCCTCCATCAGACAAACCTCTAAGCGTGCTGAGCTCCGGTTTGATTGCACCTCCTGCAACGCTACCCTCACTACTTTTATCACTGTAAAACTTCGTGAAGAAGTCCCCAATTTGGCTCCGCCCTGTTCTGCTACTCCTCTCTCCCATCCTAGCTCCAGCTCCCCATGCGCGGCTCCAGCCACTTCTGTTCCTCCTTCTCAGCACGAGTACAGCATGGCGATGGGGCACACCGGTAGAGGGAGAGCTCTCAGCGAAGGACAAGAGGACAGAAGCGACGCTTATGCCTGCAGAGTCATCGAGGAACCTACCTCTCCTACTCATGGATAGCAGCTGCAAAGTCACTCAGGTTTTTTTGTTCTGTTTCTGTCGGAATCATATGCTTCCAAGCTTTACTGCTCTGCTGCATAAGCATCATGGATAGCAACTGCAAAGTCACTCAGGTTTTTTTGTTCTGTTTCTGTCGGAATCATATGCTTCCAAGCTTTATAAGCACCGTACTATTTTTAGTATTTACTTTCATGTTAGCTTGTTTTGTGTAAACTTAAAACCGGTTTCCCTTTCATGGGCGGTTCAGACTTTGTGTTTTAAAGGACTGGTTTCCCATCCTGGGCAGTCCAGACACTCTTTGACTTGCTTGATTATCAAGCCCAGTGCTCAGGCTCACCAAGCTGACGCTGTGGCAGTTTTGTACTAGTAATTTTATACTTAATAGAATTAGTAATAAGCTATAATTTATTAAAATCCAATGTTAAACATTTTTAAATGTTTTGGCCTCAATATTTTATTCAATATGCAATAGATTTAATGGATGTTTTCACACATAATTATTTTTTGCATTATATAGGTTATAAAATATCCATTACAAGCCATCTAATATTAAATAATTTGTATTTATACTTCATAGCATCATTTCAAAGCTATATGATTAGCTCTATGCATTCAACACAATATACAACGAAAAAATCTTGAACCCTCCTCTTGAGTTGACATAAAAAAAACTCTACTCCTCCTTTGACATGATTTTGTGATGTATCTATATAACTTCACATTATATCCATTTCAGTTCTCTAATATAAATTAGTTGGATATTAGTTTGAATTTTGATTAGTTTAATTATATAAATTTAATTATTGATAAAATTAGATAACATTAATTTATCAAAACAATTTTTATTATGTTATTTTTAAAGTTGTTGAAATTAAAAAAAAATATAAAATTATAAAATTAAATTATAATTTCATCTTTAATTATTAAATTTTTACTTTGATTTTTTTTGTAAGTTTAGCAAAGCCTTTCTATTTTCCATTAATCAAAAAAGAGAAAAGTAGGTTATAATGAATAATGCTGGAAACCAGGTCTATTGGCCACCTTAAAGAGTCATAGGCCATCCAAAATTCATAAAGTTTGACCCTAATACTGTTTGCTATATCCAATTTACTGTCCATTACATACAAGAACTTTAGAAATTAAATGCTACCTATAATATGCATGTCAAAATGATAAAAAAGAAAAGGATTTCATAAAACTCAATCATCAGATCGATCGATATGTGTCGAGTCCTTAAAATTGGAGCTAGACGTATCCACTTGATTCATACTTTTCAATTGGCACTTCCTGCGACCTATGAAGAAGTTATGGTGGTGTTGCAGAAGGTGGATTTCTTGGATATCCCTTCTCATTTAAGTTAAAATAGAGGCAGCTTTTGCGTCCCCTCCAATTTCCTGAACATTGACTATGGCATTTGCCAGTCTATATTTCAATGTCCAATAAGTATGGATAGACTAAATTGAAATAATGACAATCTACTTCTAGTATTACGTGGATCCCTCAGAAACTCCATTTCCTCCTCTTGTATTTCACCCTCCTCTTGTTGAAAATGCAGCAAGATGATGGAGCTTGGTGAAATGAAGTCGCCTTCACCAAGTGGGCCCGCAATCTATTTTTGGAAAGTGAAAGGTATGGTAAATGCCCATGCAGTCAAGGGGTATGATGTGGTCTTCAGCGAAGGAAAGGCTTTCCTGCGCAGGAAGACCACTGGAGAGACCCGGAAGATAGGGGTTCGAACCAAAAACCTTTATCAGTTGCAAGTAGATGGCTGCGCAGCAATGGCATGCAAAGCAGGAGAAGTGGTGAGTCGGGATGATGAGGGCGAACTGTGGCACCGGAGATTGGGCCACCTTCACCATGGAGCTTTGAAGATCCTGCAACAGATTTCTACTGGGCTTCCTAAGGGCACCCTTGCGCAGTCAAATCAGTGCAAGGGGTGTACTTTAGGAAAGTTTGTGAAAGCCACCTTTCACGAGAAGGATAGTCGCGCCACGACGATCCTTGAGAGAGTTCACACAGACGTGTGTGGTCCTTTCTTAGTAGCTTCGACAACAAAGCACGAGTACTACGTGATCTTTGTTGATGATTTATCTCGAAAGTGCTAGATCTTCTACATGCAAAAGAAGAGCGATACATTCGGTAAGTTCTGTGAGTTTAAAGCACTGGTCGATGTGGAATCGGGGAAGAAGCTGAAGGCTCTCAGGAGCGACAATGGTGGTGAATTCATCTTGGTTGAATTCAAGGACTTCTGCAGCGCAGAAGGGATTCGAAGAGAGCTCATCGCACCCCATAACCCACAGCAGAACGGGGTGGCTGAGCGGAAGAACAGAACTATTGTGGGTGCTACACGGGCGATGTTGCATGATCAGGGCCTACCCCTTCACTTCTGGGCTGAGGCATGCAACGCAGCAGTATATGTGCAGAACCGTTGTCCTCACAAGATTCTTGGCATGAGTACACCAGAGGAGGCTTATTCTGGCAAGAGCCCTGACATTTCCCATTTGTGGATTTTTGGCTCTCCTGTCTACATGCATGTGACGAAGGATGCAAGGAAGAAGCTGGATCCAACAGCCGAGGTTGGAATATTTGTGGGGTACACTGATACACCACACAACTATAGGGTGTATGTGTCAGATAGTCGCAACACTGTTGTGCGACAGGATATTAAATTTTAGGAGGAGAAAGCCATGCAGTGTTCGCTTGAGAGGGAGCCACACTTGCATGCAGAGGAGGAGCTGTTAGCTCCCAAGGATGAGTCTCCAGATGTGTATCAGCCAGTATTTCATGATAGATCCAAACACATCGACATCAGGTACCATCATATCAGAGACTGTGTTCAGCGGAGGATCATGATGCTTTCATATATTCCCACGGAGGATCAGGATGCAGACATCTTGACGAAGGCGCTCACCAGAAGCAAATTCGTGTTTCATAGAGGCAGGGTATGGGTTGCAGATAATCCATATCTTGCTGAGAGGGAGTGTTAAAAATGCAGCGAGATGATGGAGCTTGGTGAAATGAAGTTGCCTTCACCAAGTGGGCCCGCAAGGTATTTTTGGCTCAAAGTCTATTTTTAGACTATGTTTATTTTTAGACATATGGATCATGGACCGGGAGCTGCAATATTCTATTCTTGGATGATTGGTCGAGTTGGTAAAAATAGATGGACCTCTATTTTTAGCATTTAGGTCGAAGTCTATTTTTAGACTGGCGGGCTAAAAATAGAACAGTTAAATATTATTTACCCTTAATAATATTTGGACTCTAAACCTCAGTTTACTCTCTTGGAGCACTTCAGTTTGACCCTCGGATGTGGGGCATGCATCTGCTAGAAGGATTTACGCTTTTCCTATGGGTTAGTTGAGCCAATGCATGGTTGACTTCAGTTAGAGCTCAAGTGGCGGAGTTTGGTGGAGTTGATGCAACAGTGAATGGAGATGGTGTTCTGGTTAACTAACTTTGAACTAGTTGTATTTAGTTTAACTGGCTAATACACTAGAGATGAGTTGTGTAAATTAAATATTATTTAATTCACTAATTATTAACTCATTATTCAACTAAAGAACACATCAATTTAACTCAGTGCATGGACAGTTCAGTGGCGACAAGTGAAAGAGGTAGATGAAAGGGTGGAGATAGCTATCAATTGTGACATTAGTTGTGCATGAGATTTGCACCACACTTGGAGGAAATTACCAATGAGAATTGCGTAGTTGGAGCTAGTGAGATTCAAACTTGGATCTCTCATTAGACCAGCGTTGATTGCACAATAGAGGCAAGCAATTAGTGGATGAGTTTTGAACCTTTGACTTGTTCAAAACCAATCTAGTTTGTGTGTAGCTTTTTGAGATAGTACTGAGTACTTGTGACAAAGTTCATCACCCTATGACAAAGAAATGTATTGAATTGTGCAACCCTGTTGACACCTGGTTTTACCTCCATCTCAAGAAAGAACAAAGGGGAGAAAGGCAACAAGCCTCCGAAACCCTCCACCAATACAACCCCCACCAACACTGCCTCAACCCAGCGAAACAACTTTGAAGTTCTGAGCAATCTTGACTCATTGGAGCACCCTATAGTCTCCCAGGCCCCCACTGATCAAGATCCGTCATTATTAAGTCAATATTTGATTACAACCAACGCCCCAAGCACAACCTCGGATTCAATCCATGCCCAGGCACCGCAACACAAACCATAATCCTCTCCCATTCAGATTAATACCAGCCACACCTCACTGCAAACTCCTCAATGCACAGAAATGAAAACAGAGCAGCCATCCTCAACCACTTCAAACAATCCTCTGGAGGAGATCCTAGGCGATCTAGATCTCCAAAAGGTCAATGAGCAATGGTTCAAACTGGGAGTCGATGCCATTCCCCAAGAACACTTGGAGAAGATAGAAATGGCATACCTGCAGCTGGAATACATCAACCAAAATGCAACCAAAAGGCAATGGGGAAATAGCAACCAAACGGGCATTCAAGCCAACCTGGATTTGGATCAATACAAGCTACAAGGACTAGGAAGAAAAAGAGGGCGCAAATCCACAAGACACCAAATACAAGAACCAGGCAGACGCCTAATCAATGAAGGAAAAATCAGGGCCTTGGTCCTATCTGCTCCAAAGGTAGCTCAATGAAAATCACAACCTGGAACATCAGGGGGCTCAACGGCACCACCAAAAGAAGGATATTGAAAAACCGCTTATTCTCGCTACGCCCGGACATCATACTTCTTCAAGAATCAAAATGCTCTCCCAAAGGCACAGAGACACTCAAAAAACTTGTTTCCAACAGTCATCACTGCATAAGCATAGATGCTATCAGGCAAGCAGGAGGGTTACTCATGTTCTGGAACAAAATAAAATTCTTCTTGCAAAATGCTCTGTCCACCAAGCACTCGTTATCGAACATTTTCAACATGCCAGACTCAGGGCAATCGATCTGCATCACCAACGTGTATAGACCCCAACGAATCTAGGAAAAGCTGAAGATGCTACTAGACCTAGACGAAGTCAGGCAACACCATGGGGCAAACCACTGGATTTTAGGCGGAGACTACAACATGATCACCAATCTAGTAGGAAAAAAGGGAGGCTTACGAAGATTGGATAAGGACTCGGAAGCATTCAACACCTTTATTGTTGAATCCAAACTCATTGACATCTCCACAGTCAATGGTCTGCATACATGGAATAATAAGCAAGGACGAAACAATCAGATAGCATCAAGTCTCGATAGGTTCCTCATGTCGGAATCCATTCTGCTGCAAAATATCGACATGGAGGCCAACATTCTGCCTATCAGAGGATCTGATCACTGGCCAGTGCAGATTCACTTCACCAATTTGGATAAGCCCCACAATAGACAATTCAGATTTGAAGCCTTCTGGACAGAGCACCCATCATTCATGCAAAACATACAACGCTGGTGGACTCAAGCCACCATAAGGAGCGACAATATCATGTACATATTCGAACAGAAGCTCAAAACAATAAAAATCAACCTCAAACGCTGGAAAAAAACACCTTTGGCGACATATTTCAAGCCAAAAAATAACTCGAGGAAAAAATGGCGAACCTCCAGCGATCTTTGATCAAAGAAGGGCCCAATGATGAAAGAATAGCTCAAGAATCAAATCTGCAAAGGCAAAGGGAAGAACGGTTAAAACAAGAAGCGCTGCTATGGAGGTAGAAGTCGAGGGTGCAATGGTTAAAACAAGGAGAACGCAACACTAGTTTCTTCCATAAGTCAACCATCCAGCATAGAGCACATAATCGCATCCTCTCCCTCAAAAACGCTGATGGCGATCAAGTTTATAAAAGGGAGCATATAGGATTTGAACTCAACTCTTTTTTCACTTCTCTTCTCAGCGATCCCATTCAAGATAGAACCCGAGCCATCAATGAAATTATCGCCGCCATTCCCAACTTAGTTACAGAGGAGCAAAACTCCCTCCTTCTAAGAGAATTCATTGAGCAGGAGATTGAAGAAACAATCTTCAACATGGCCTCGAACAAGGCTCCCAGACCAGACAGCTTTACAATCGAATTCTTTAAAGCTTGCTGGCCCATTATTAAGGCCGACCTTCTCAACCTAGTAAGGAACTTTCACAGAACCAAGAAAGTTTTGCCTGCCATCAATGCCACATTCCTCACCTTAATTCCCAAATCAGACCAGGCTGACTCCCCCGACAAGTTTCGTCCCATAGCCCTTTGTAATGTCCTTTACAAAATCCTTTCCAAACTCATGGCTAGCAGACTTAAATCTGTCCTCCCCTCAATCATTTCTCAAGAACAAACTGGCTACGTTGAAGGTAGGCAGATCACTGACAGCATAATCCTCACTCAGGAAGTGTTACATTCTCTCAAAACAAAAAGGACTCCAGGTATGCTTATCCAGCTTGACCTTTCAAAGGCCTTTGATAAAATCAACTGGCACTATATGAGAGCAATCCTCCAGGCTTATGGATTTAGTCAGCAATGGAAAATTTGGATAATGGAACTGGTCTCAGGTGCTTTCTTTTCAATGCCACTGAATGGAGGACCCCTTCAACCCTTCATTCCGTCCAAAGGTATAAGGCAAGGAGATCCCCTGTCTTCGTTTCTCTTTGTCATTATGGCAGAAGGGCTAGGAAGATCCTTAGCCAAGGCAAAACAACATAATCAACTCAAAGGCATCAAACCGGTACACCAAGGACACACAGTAACGCATCAACGATTCGTAGATGATACAATGCTCATGGGCGCCCCCATAGTGCAAGAAATTCGAACCATCATATTTTGTGGAAAACATGAGGTCACCTCTAACGATAGAAGAAGCTTTGGATTTTAAAGATCAAATAGAGGATGATGTCATTAGTAATTTCATTAATAAATCACAAACTGCATCTCACTTGCAATGTCACATGATTGAGGCAGCATTCGACAATAAAGAAGAAGAAGATCCTTTTAAAGACATCCATGATCAAGCAATACCTAATACCTCTGTGAATAATACTAAGGTTGTAGAAATTGAACCAGGAAAAACCTTGAACATTAACAAGAATCTCACTGCTGAACAAGAAGAGAAATTGGTCCAATTATTACGAAAATACAAAGCAGCCTTTGCATGGGATTACCCCGATATGAAAGAAATTGACCCACAATTATGTACTCACCACATTTACATTGAAAAAGACGCAAGACCCATTCGTCAACCTCAAAAGAGACTAAATCCTCACCTTAAGGATGCTATGAAAGATGAATTACAAAAATGATTGGATGTCAATTTTATCTATCCAATATCTGATAGCAAGTGGGTCTTCCCATTAGTGGTGGTACCTAAAAAGAATGGAAAGTGGAGGATATGTGTAGATTACCGTGAACTCAATAAAGCAACACAAAAAGACCACTTTCCTCTTCCTTTCACTGACCAGGGATTAGACACATTGGCAGGAAAGAAGTTCTTTTCATTTCTGGATGGCTTCAATGGATACAACCAAATTCAAATTGCCCCTAAAGACCAGGACAAGACTACTTTCACCTGCCCATGGGGTACATTTGCCTACCGAGTCTTACCTTTTGGCCTATGCAACGCTCCTGCTACATTTCAAAGGGCAATTCTCAGCATGTTTGCAGACTTAATAAATGAAGGTCTCAAAGTATATATGGATGATTTCACTCCTTATGGGGATGATTTTGAACCTGCGTTGCAAAATCTAGAAAAAGTATTGCAAAGATGTATAGACACTAGGCTTTGTTTAAGCAATGAAAAATGTCTTATGATGATGACTGAAGGAGTTATCTTAGGCCATTATATTTCAGCAGAAGGAATTCAAGTAGATCCAGCTAAAATTCAAATACTAGATTGTTAATTCCTACACCTACTACACAGACAGAGGTACGTAGCTTTCTTGGATTTTCTAGTTATTATAGAAAATTTATAGAGCATTATTCTCGAATAGCTGCACCTTTATATGCGCTGACTGGGAATACTGATTTTGTTTGGACAGACAAATGTGACAATGCTTTTAATGATTTGAAGAAGCTCGTTGCAACAGCCCCTGTGCTGAGGGGCCAAAATTGGAATTTACCATTCCAAATTTCATCTTACGCCTCAGACACAGCAATTGGAGCAGTACTTGGGCAGGAGGAAGACAAAAAGCCATATGCAATTTACTACATTAGCAAAAAATCTGACCCCTGCCGAATTAAACTATACTGTGACTGAGAAAGAATTTTTGGCCGTAGTTCACGCTATAAATAAATTTAGGCATTACATAACTGGGTATCCTGTAGTGCTTTACACAGATCACTCTGCCATTAAGTTTTTAGCAAATAAACCTGTTACGAATGGGAGAGTAACTAGATGGCTAATTTTACTGCAGGAATTTGACATCACGATCAAGGATCGACCGGGCAAAGAGAACCCTGTAGCTGACTTTTTGTCCAGGATGCCAAAGCCAACAGATGTAGAACCAGTTGAAGATCACTTCCCGGATGAGCATCTCTTCGCTGTTACCACCAGAACACCATGGTATGCTGATATAGCGAACTATTTGGCAATAGGTTAATTACCCAAACATCTATCCCTTAATGAACGAAAGAAAATAATACATCGTAGCACCCGTTTTTCATGGATAGGAGGTTACTTATTTCATACAGGTGTAGATATGCAAATAAGAAGATGTGTTAGGGACGATGAGGTATATGATATTTTGAAAGCGTACCATGACGGACAGTGTGGCAGACACTTTGCAGATCGTAGAACAGCACATAAAGTCCTACGGACTGGCTATTATTGGTCTAATATCTTTAGAGACGCAAAAAAATTTGTGCAGGCCTGTGATAGCTGTCAAAGGGCTGGTCGACCTGGGAAGTCTGATGAAATTCCCTTGAACCCTCAACTAGTGATTGAACCCTTCGAACGTTGGGCCCTTGACTTCGTTGGTCCTATTAGCCCTCCATCGAACCATAAAACATATATCCTAGTTGCCACTGAATACGTTACTAAATGGGTTGAAGCAGAGCCTCTTTCAAAAGCTACAGAGGATTCCGTGATACATTTTCTTTTCCAAATTTTCGTGCGGTATGGCCTCCCACGAGACATAATCACAGATGGGGGACCACAGTTTATAGGTAACAAATTGGCTGAAACATTACAGAATTACTATATTCAGCGTAAAATTACAACTCCCTACCACCCACAGGCCAACGACCAAGTCAAAAGCACGAATAAGGTAATCAAATCTATACTGACAAAAACGGTTGCTTCACATAGGCGAGATTGGGCCTACAGACTACCAGGGGCATTGTGGGCGTACCGAACGACATGGAGACCTACCACAGGACATTCGCCATACCAGTTGGTATTTGGAAAAGAACCCATCTTTCCTATCGAATTTGAAATTCAGACATTACGAACAACTCAAACGATAGGTCTGAATTTAGATGAAGCACAGGCAAAAAGACTGCAGCAACTGAATGAATTGGATGAAATCAAACTCTCTCCTCTTCAGCGCACCGCATTAATCCAGCAATAGAGAGCAAAATGGCATGACGCCCACATTAAACAAAGGATCTTCCACGAAGGAGATTCTGCACTTCTATATGATTCTCGGTTTCAGGATTTCCCTGGAAAACTCCAGACTAGGTGGCTTGGACCCCACGAAATTTAGAAAGTGCATGATAACGACACTCTCACACTAGTCACCATTGACGGATATGGGCATTCCTTTAAGGTTAATGGCCATCGAGTTCGATTATATCATAAGCCGCTTACCCGTGAATCCTTTTGCCAGCAGTGAAGGGAAGACTCCACCATTGAAATTCTTGCTGAAGGGGAGAATCCCTCTCCCGCGCCAGTTTGATAAATTGGTTTTTTTAATTTTTGTACATAATGCATTCTTTTTTTCCTGTTTTTGAAATTCATTTCCATGTTAATACTTCTTTATTTCGTTTGAATTTAGTTTCTTTAAAAACGAAAAATAATAAAAATTCTGTGTTTTTTTCGTGTTGTTGTTCCTTTCTAACGGAACAGCACTTCTGCTGTTCCTTTTGAAAGGAACAGCAGTTTCGCAGAGTGTTTTTGTTGTTCCTTTTAAAAGGAACAGCACCTTCGTAGGATTTTTTTGCCGTTCCTTTCGAATGGAACAGCAGTTTCGTGCAGTGTTTTTGCTGTTCCTTTCAAACGGAACAGCATGTCCGCAGAGCATTTCTTTGCTGTTCCTTTTGAAAGGAACAGCAGTTTCGCAGATTAAAGGAACAGCAGTTTCGCAGATTAAAGGAACAGCAGTTTCGCAGATTGTCTTTGCTGTTCCTTTTGAAAGGAACAACAGTTTCGCAGATTATCTTTGTTGTTCCTTTTGAAAGGAACAGCAGTTTCACAGATTAAAGGAACAGCAGTTTCGCAGATTATCTTTGCTGTTCCTTTTGAAAGGAACAGCAGTTTCGCAGATTAAAGGAACAGCAGTTTCGCAGATTATCTTTGTTGTTCCTTTTGAAAGGAACAGCAGTTTCGCAGATTAAAGGAACAGCAGTTTCGCAGATTATCTTTGTTGTTCCTTTTAAAGGAACAACACTTTTTGAACGATTGTTTTAAGTTTGTATTTAAAGCACGATTGTTTTGAACGATTGTTTTAAGTTTGTATTTAAAGCACGATTGTTTTGAACGATTGTTTTAAGTTTTCAATACAAAAATACAAAGAAAAAATAAAGCACTTCCTCAAGTATGTATGAAGGACAATGGTTCCATGGGTTACAAAACAACTCTGTCAAGGTTATGGACACCTGTGGGCAGCAGAGCTCTGTTAATGGTATTGAAGCCATAGTTATACAAATCAATAGTTATTTAACCCTCTTTCCTATAATTTTTATTGAATATCAAACAAAATGCATAAAATTCCTTAAGTTCTATCCCCGAACCATCACACATGAAAAATATTATAAATCGGACATATTACTTTAATGTGGTAAATAGCGCAATTACATTAATCTTTTTCTGTCCCTTCACTTCATACTTGAATTATTACAACGCGATTCCCTCATTATTACCGATTTTTCTTATGCATCGATTTCAGTAATTACTTAATTTGATTGAGTTTATCATGATTGCGCCTGTTTTTTCACTGCCGTCCTATTGTTGTTCCACACATCCCACCTTAATCGACGGTCGAGGTCGACCTTTCATTCGTTTGGGGGGCGGAAATATCTGCATGAACATCAGAGAATTAGTAAAACTCTCGGACGAGAGTTTTTCCAACTCTCGTCCGAGAATTTCTCCAACTCCCGTCCGAGAGTTTGCCCGAGAGTTTTGTGACCACAACTCTCGGACGAGAAAATGAAAAACTCTCGTCCGAGAGAATTTTAACTCAGGTTAAACCCGACCAAAGTCTCGTCCGAAATATTTAAAATCTCTCGGACGAGAACTTTTAAAACTCTCAGCCGAGAAATTTAGTTGACTTTTTTCTCGGCCGAGAAATTAAAAATTTCTCCCGAATTCTAACCATCCGCCAAAAACTGTTTCCCAACTTCGCGATCTGACCCTGAATGCATTCTTTAGTTGATTAATGAGTTTATAATTAGTGAATTAATTAATAATTAATTCACACCACTCTCACTAATTGTATCAATTAGTTAAACTGGATACAAATAGCTCAACTATGTTTAGATTAGTTAAACTGAACACAACTCCATTAACTCTCCCATTCAACTCCACCAAACTACGTCACATGAGTTCTAACTGAAGTATCCATGCAATAGCTCCACTTAACCCTCAGGAATAGCGTAATTCCTTCTGTCAGCTCCTATGCCACATCTGTGCACTTAATTGAAGTGCTCCAAGAGAATAAGATAATGTTTAGAGTCTAAATATTATTAAGAGTTAATAATATTTGACATATCTATTTTTAGACCGGCAATCTAAAAATAGATTCCGACGAGTATGTCTAAAAATAGAATTCCATCTATTTTTTCCAACTTGACCAACCATCCACAAATAGCATCCTGCAACTCATAGAACATGATCCATATGTCTAAAAATAGACATAGTCTAAAAATAGACTTTGCGCCAAAAATAGCCCGCGGGCCCACTTAGTGAAGGCGACTCCTTTCCACTAAGCTCATCATCTTGTTGCAATCTCAACACTCCCTCTCAACAAGATATGGATTATCTACAACCCCTATCTTTCCCTTGTGGTATTCGAATTTTCTCCTGGTGAGTGCCTTCGTCAAGATATCAGCATCCTGATCCTTCGTAGGAATGTATGAAAGTAACATGATCTTCCGCTGCACAAAATCTCTGATATGATGATACCGGATGTCAATGTGTTTATATCTATCATGAAATATTGGATTAACCGAGAGTTTGATGCAACTCTAATTATCACAATAAATCACAGTAGGCTCTAAGTGTGAATCGAACAACCCGACTAGGATCTTTTTCATCCATATAGCCTCGCATGCAGCCAAACTCGCTGCCATATACTCGGCCTCTGCTGAACTGAGTGCCACGGATCTCTGCTTCCTGCTGTACCAAGAAACTGCTGTTGACCCGATACTGAAAATCCCTCCAGATGTGCTCTTTTTGTCCATTGGGCTCCACTGCCCAATGCACGCTCCAAATGAAACACTGGCTTCACCTCATCCGACTGTCTGCACCACAATCCATATCCTGATGTGCCTCTGAGATAACGCAATACATGCTTGCCTGCCTTCCAGAAGAGCCTGGTTGGCTTAACCATAGCTTGTGAAAGCTGGTTAACAGCATAGCATATGTTGGGTCGTGTATTGACCAGATACATGAGCGACCCCACCAACTGTCGATAAACAGTGGCATCCACTACCTCCGCCGAAGTAGCATCCTCCTTCCTCCATCCACCAGGAAGAGGAGTGTCAACAGGCTTGCAGCCATGCATGTTGAACTTCTATAGTATCTCCCGGGCATACTTACCCTGAGAAACAAACAGTCCATCACTGTGCTGCCAAATTTCCAATCCCCGGAAATAATGAAGGAGGCCCAAGTCCTTCATCTCAAACTCTTTTGCAAGATCATCCTTGCATGAGAGTATCAACAGCTCATCACCTGTCAAAATCAAATCATCTACATAAAGTACAATGATCAGCAACTTACCCTCCACCACTATCTGGTATAGGTTCGGATCCACCTCACTCTTGGAGAATCCAAGTCTTGTGAAATAACTGTCTATCCGTGTGTACCAAGCACAAGGTGCTTGTTTCAACCCATACAACGCTCTCTTGAGCTTGCACACATGCGACTTGCTGCTGAAGATCTCGAAACCTTCGGGCTGCTCTATGTACACCTCCTCCTCAATGACTCCGTTGAGGAACACAGTCTTAACATCCATCTGATGAATGTGTCACCCCATCTGCGCTGAGAGAGCAAGAATCGTCCATATGGAATAATACCTTGTGACAGGTGCAAAGGTCTCCTCATAATCGATCCCCTCAATCTGTGAAAAGCCTCGGGAAAAAAATATTGCCTTATACTTCTTCACACTCCCGTTAGTTGCCTGCTTCACTTTGTATATCCATCTCGAACCCATCACTGATTTCCCCTCCGGCCTCGGGAAAATCTCCCATGCACTGTTTCTGACAATCAAATCATACTCTTCCACCATGGCATCTACCCATGCGGGGTCCTCCACAACTTCCTCGAAAGAGGATGGCTCTGTCGCGATACACTTGATCATAAGAGCCATGTATCCAGTAAACCGGTCAGGTGACTATCTCTGTCTGCGTTGTGATGTAGGTGCTCCCACAACCTTCTCTGCATCTTGAGCCAGTCGCTCAGCTTCTGTAGTGCGCTTCCGCCCTCTGATGGTTGGCGCTGCCTGAGTGGTCTCTTCCACTCCATGAACCTCCTCTTGTGGCTGATCCACATCCTGAGGCTCATCCTTAGGAACTAATAGCTCCTCATCTGCATGCAAGTGTGGCTCCCTCTCAAGCGAACACTTCATGGCTTTCTCCTCACGAAATTTGATATCCCGTCACACAACAGTCTTGTGACTGTCTGGAAAATACACATGATAGTTGTGGGGCATATCAGTGTACCCCACAAATATCCCAACCTCTGTAGTCGGCTCCAGCTTCTTCCTGGCATCCTTAGTCACATGAATGTAAACAGGTGAACCAAAAATCCTCAAATGGGAAATATCAGGCCTCTTACTAGAAAACGCCTCCTTGGGTGTACTCATGCCAAGTATCTTGTGATGACAACGGTTCTGCACATATACTGTAGTATTGCATGCCTCAGTCCACAAGTGTATGGGAAGGCCCTGATCATGCAACATCTCCTGTGCAGCACCCACGATCGTTCTGTTCTTCCGCTCAGCAACCCCGTTCTGATGTGGGTTATGAGGTGCTATGAGCTCTCTTCAAATTCCTTCTGCGCTGCAAAAGTCCTTGAATTCGCCAGAGATGAATTCACCACCATTGTCGCTCCTAAGAGCCTTCACCTGCTTCCCTGATTCTTTCTCAACCAGTGCCTTGAACTCACAGAACTTTGAGTATGTCTCGCTCTTCTTATGCATGAAGAAGATCCAACACTTACGAAAAAAATCATCAACAAATATCACATAATACCTGTGCTTTGCTGTCGAAGCTACTGAGAAAGGTCCACACACGTCTGTGTGAATTCTCTCAAGGATCGTCGTGGCGCGACTATCCTTCTCGTGAAAGGTGGCTTTCACAAATTTTCCCCAAGGTACACCCCTTGCACTGATCTGACTGCGCAAGAGTGCCCTTAGGAAGCCCAGTAGAAATCTGCTGCAGTATCTTCAAAGCTCCATGGTGAAGGTGGCCCAATCTCCGGTGCCACAACTCGCCATCATCCCAGCTCACCACTCCTTCTGCCTTGCCTGCCATTGTTGCGTAGCCATCTACCTGCAATTGATAAAGGTTCTTAATTCGAACACCTATCCTCTGGGTCTCACCAGTTACCTTACTGTGCAGGAAAGCCTTTCCCTCGCTAAAGACAACATCATATTCCTTGTCTTCTAACATCGAGATAGAGATAAGATTTTTCTTCAATCCTGGAACATGCATCACTTCCTTCAATACGAAGGGTTTACCAGACTCCCTCTCAAAAGAAATGGTATCAATACCGGTCGCACTGTATCTACCATCATCGCCCATCTCGATGTGCACTCCAAGATCTTTCTCATCCAGATCAGTAAACAAATCTCTATCTCCTGTCATGTGAAAAGACACACCACTGTCAAGAAACCACACTGAACCCGTCACACTTGAGACCAAGCATGCGATCAATGAAAAATCCAGCTCAAATTGCGAGGCTAAGGCCTTTCCAACTGTAGATCCAACAACCTACTTATTTTTCTTCTTCTGTAGACAACTAGTGGCGTAATGTCCGTGTTGGTGACAATGAAAGCACTTCACCTTGGACATATCCTGCTTCTTGCCTTTTGCACCGGATTGAGAAGCTTTCTTGCTCTTCCCTTATTTTCTTTAGCAGCCAAAGTGAAATTCTCTTCATCAGAGTTCTTTGATGAAGATCCGTCCCTGGTACTTCGCCTTATCTCCTCTTGCACAAGATCCAACCAAAGTCACTCCCATCCTGGCAATTTCTCCCGACCATTGACAGAGTCCTGATAGGAATGCCAACTCTTCGAAAGCCCAAGGAGAGCCAAGCTCACCAAGTCCTCATCATCAACAGTAACCCCCACACTTCCCAGCTCATCCCTGCATTGGATGAACTTCATGAGGTACTTGGGCATACTGTCGCCTTTCTCCATTTTTATGTTCCTGAGTTTATCCTTGAGCGCCAACTTCCTCTGGTCGCTCTTGCTTTGAAATAAATCTGTCAAAGCTTTCCACATAAAGAATGGAGAAGCCTTACCATGAAGGCTGGACACTATGTGATCCTTCACACCTTCCAACAGAATCCTTCGACACTTTGTTGTCTTCTTTTGCCATGCGTCAAGTACGGCAGCATCACTAGAAGTAGGCTTTGGAATTTCTGCATCTATGAACTCCTTCAACCCATTGTCATCTAGCACCACCTCCATCCTATCCTTCCATGAAATATAATTCGAGCTTCCCTCAAGGGCATACTCCAATCGCAATCCGTTGAAAGACATCTCAACTTCAACACCAAGAAAACACTACTGCAAATTCGAATTCCACCAGCACAAAACTCAACCGCTTCAATGTTTTGCAATTGCTCCAATGATCAATATCGCTCTGATACCATGTAGAAATTTTGAATAACTGATATATTATTCACCGAGATTCTCCTGATCACACACTATTTTAGCTTCATGCATAATACAGAATCTATTCTACCATTGATCATTACATGCGGAAATAAAACCAATTGCATGCACACATTAAAACCACAAAAAATCACACATATGAACACAGTATTTAATGGGAAAGCTTAAAGCTGAAAACCCCAACTATCTGTATATTATATGTTATGGAGATCATGTAACAATAATTGTACAAAGCTCCTCACAAGCTCTCAACACAACCTCTCATTGCTACACACTATCAAGCTAGATCTTGCAAAACACATGCTCCAATATCTTGCCACTTGATAGCCAGCCTCTATTGCGTAATCAATGCTATGGGATGGCTCATTAAATAACATAAACCACCTGGCTTGTACTGCGCAATCCTCATGGGATTCACCAATCACTGGTTGTTTCAAATATGCAACAGTATAGTCACAACTAATAGTTAACCTTCTCTTTCACCTATTTCTGCACTGGTCTCCACTGAAACTGTCAATGCACTGAAGTTAACTGATGCATTCTTTAGTTGATTAATGAGTTTATAATTAGTGAATTAATTAATAATTAATTCACACCACTCTCACTAATTGTATCAATCAGTTAAACTATATACAAATAGCTCAACTATGTTTAGATTAGTTAAACTGAATACAACTCCACTAACTTCCTCAATTAACTCCACCAAACTCTGTCACATGAGTTCTAACTGAAGTATCCATGCAATAGCTCCACATAAACCTTAGGAATAGCGTAATTCCTTCTGTCAGCTCCTGTGCCACATCTGTGCACTTAACTGAAGTGCTCCAAGAGAATAAGATAATGTTTAGAGTCTAAATATTATTAAGAGCTAATAATATTTGACATATCTATTTTTAGACCGGCAATCTAAAAATAGATTCCGCCCAATATGTCTAAAAATAGAAGTCCATCTATTTTTTCCGACTTGACCAACCATCCACAAATAGCATCCTGCAACTCATAGAACATGATCCATATGTCTAAAAATAGACATAGTCTAAAAATAGACTTTGCGCCAAAAAATAGCCTGCGGGCCCACTTAGTGAAGGCGAATTCTTTCCACTAAGCTCATCATCTTGTTGCAATCTCAACAAGATGCTCAAAGATCTCTTCTGATAAAAACTAGGATAGGCTATGAAGGAGAAACAAGTAAAGTAAAAGAAACAGATAACATGAATATCATTTTTGTAAAAGCTGTTAAGGATAATGAAGCAGCTCAGAAGGTTCCTACAGAAGTAGAAGCCTGCAATGAAGTAAACAGAAACTTGAAGGAACCTCAAATGACAAAGAACGAAATAAATAAACATTCAACTGAAAAAGGCTCATATACTCCTAAATATATAAAAATTGGAAGCTATCAAAGGAGATTCTTCCCCCTTATGAAAAATTTCACTTGTTATGCCTGCCACAAACTGGGACATATTGCTGCATGCTGTCATAAAAGGAGAATCGATTCCAACCAGAAAAGGATGCAAAAAGTGAAAAGACTACCTCAAGCAAACAAATGGAGAAGACAACCCTTCATCAGGTACGCTAATTGTTTTTATGGGTATTGTTTTTACTGTAAGGAGTTCAGCCATAAAGCCAAGGAGTGTAGAATGAATGGAAAAATACTGATGTATGGAAACTCAAGGATATGGATGAACAATGGAGAATTCACTCGTGTACATAATTCATTCAGAAACATAATCAAATGCTGTGACTGCCATCAATTTGGGCACAAGTATAACAAATGTCCTCTCAGAGAATGTGGTCCATCATCTCAAGAAAGGTACCAAACAAAAGGATGCATGCAGTGGAAAGAGAAGTTGAATAAGTGTGACCTGGCTCTAATAGCTCAAGACCAGAAAAGCCAATGGTATTTGGATAGTGGATGCTCAAAACATATGACTGGAGATCGAAGCAAGTTTGTAACCTTTGATGAAAAGAAATCTGGGAATGTAACATTCGACAATGATAAAGCAGGGAAAATCAAAGGGAAAGGCTCAGTCAGTCTGGATAATGGAAGAGGAAAGGCTCAAGATGTACTATTTGTGGATGGGCTGAAAGCCAATCTGCTAAGTGTCAGTCAAATGTGTGACAAAGGTTGTGAGGTTCTTTTTAGAGCACAAGACTGTGAAGTAAGATTAAGCACCGCAGGAAAGAACTTGATCAAAGGTATTCGAACAGAAAGTAATGTCTATATAGTGAAAGAAGAGAATGAAGCATTCCACCAAAGCAAACTTGATGAATCATGGTTGTGGCATAGAATATTGGGACACCTTAACTTTGAACACATCATCAGTCTGAGCAAGAAAAACGCAGTCAGAGATATGCCAGCAATAAAGAAGCCTTCAAATACCATATGTAAATCCTGCCAACTAGGCAAGCAGACCCGCACATCTTTCAATACCAAAGAGAAACTATCTACAAGTAGACCTATTCAGCTTGTTCACATGGACCTGTGTGGACCTTCAAGAACTAAAGCACCAAGCGGAGAATCTTATTTCATGCTTATAATAGATGATTTTTCCAGAATGACGTGGGTAGCATTTCTCAAATATAAATCTGAAGCACTTGAGAAATTCAAGATATTCAAGGCATTGGCAGAAAATCAAACAGGATGCAAGCTAAAGTGCATCAGATCAAACAGAGGAGGTGAATTCACAGACTATGATTTTGTAGACCTATGCAATGAACATGGGATAAAAAAATAGTTTACAATTGCTGGTACACCTCAACAGAATGGAGTGGCAGAGAGACAAAACAGGTCAGTACAACAGATTGCCAGAGTAATGATGCAAGAAATTAACATTCCCCAAACCTTCTGGGCAGAAGCAGTACACACAGCTGTTCACATTCTTAACCAAGTTCATTTAAGACCAAACTGTGAAAAGACTCCTTACGAACTATGGCATGGTAAACCAACATCAATCAAGCACTTTAGAGTCTTTGGAAGCAAGTGTTTCATAAAAAATAATGATGAAAACCTGGGAAAATTTGATGCAAGAGTTGATGAAGGAATATTTTTAGGATATGCATCCAAGAGTAAGGGCTTCAGGTGCTACAACAAAATATTGCACAAGATTGTGGAAAGCATTGATGTAAGATTTGACGAAGAACTACCAAATAGAACAAGAAGCACAAGATGCACCAATCCTCCAGATAATCTTGAAGATGAGAACCAAGATAATGATGAACTGAGCATGACAACAGAAGATACTGAACTAAAATCAAAAGGTCCCTCAAGACACACTCAAAAGAATCATCCAGAAGACCAAATAATTGGGGACAAAAGTGTGGGAGTCCAGACTAGAAGACAGCTAGCTGAACCGAAAGAAGAAGCATAGCTAGCCATGTTATCTCAAATAGAGCCAAAGAAGTTCGAAGAAGCCAACAAAGAAAAATGGTGGGTAAAAGCTATGAATGAAGAACTAGACTAGATTAAGAAGAATAATACCCGTGAGTTAATGCCAAGACCCATTGGGAAAAATGTCATTGGCACAAAATGGATATACAAGAATAAGATGAATGAACAAGGATAGGTAATCAGAAATAAATCTAGACTTGTATGCAAGGGGTACACTCAAATCGAAGGTCTTGATTATGATGAAACATTTTCCCCTGTAGCCAGAATGGAAGCAATCAAAATGTTTTTGGCCTTTGCATGCTACCATGATTTGAAGGTATATCAAATGGATGTGAAGTCTGCCTTCCTGAATGGAGATTTAGAGGAAGAAGTCTACATGGAACAACCCGAAGGATTCTCCTTAACAGATAAACAAGACTATGTGTGCAGATTAAAGAAAGCCCTATATGGGCTGAAACAAGCTCCTCGTGCATGGTATTCAAGGCTGGACAAATACTTGCAAAAACAAGGTTTTAAGAAAGGAGGAGTAGACAACAATCTGTACATAAAGACTAATGAAAATGAACTCCTAATTGTAGTAGTATATGTAGATGACATCATGTTTGGTAGCAACAAAGAGAAGTTAACAAAAGAATTTGCTGAAGAAATGAAATCAGAATTTGAGATGTCTATGATTGGAGAGCTCACCTTCTATTTAGGACTTCAAATTCAACAAAAGAACACATGAACATTCATCTCACAAGAAAAATACTTAAGAGAGATGTTGAAAAGGTTCCAAATGGAAGACTGCAAACCTGTGTCAACTCCCATGATCACTGGATGCAAGCTATGTGCTAATGATGGATCTGCAGATATAGATCAAAGACTTTACTGATCCATGGTAGGAAGTCTGCTATACCTAACTGCCTCTAGACTAGATCTTGTGTTGGCAGTAGGACTTGTGGCAAGATATCAAGCAGCACCAAAACAAAATCACTTACTAGCAATCAAGAGAATATTCAGATATCTACAAGGAACTGCACATTATGGGCTATGGTATCCAAAAAGCAAAAGCTTCACTTTGACAGCATATACAGATGCAGATTGGGCCAGCTGCATGAATGACAGGAAAAGCACAAGTGGAGGTGCATTTTATTTGGGAAAAAGTCTAGTGTCATGGCTAAGCAAGAAGCAAACTTCCATCTCTCTATCTACAACAGAAGCGGAATACATAGCAGCAACATCATGTTGCACACAAGTAATGTGGATGAAACAAACTCTCCAAGACATGAAGGTAAGAATGGATGATCCCGTTTCAATCAAATGTGACAATACAAGTGCAATAAGTATATAAAAACATCATGTTTTTAATTCAAAAACAAAGCACATCCCAATTAAGTACCATTTCCTCAGAGAACAAGTAGCACAGAATGTAGTGAAGTTGGAATATGTACCAACAAAGGAACAAACAACAAACATATTTACAAAAACTCTTGCTAAAGAACCATTCGAATATCTAAGAGACAAACTAGGGGTAGTGTCTGCAGATGTTACTCTCTGACATGAAAAGAAAGCATCATTCCAGGGGGAGATCTGTTAACAAATATTGTCACAAAAGAGCCAAAGCTAGTGAGCAGTGCATGGAACAGGTCCTCAAGATCAGATTATTATGGACGAGATTTGGAAACCACACATGTGCAAACCTTTGCAATTGATGTCAAAGGGGGAGGAAAAGCAAGCAAAAGAAGAGTATTAAAGTATTTCCATCAATGCCAAAGGGGGATACTGTTGGAAATATTGCCATTGATGGAAAAGGAGAAGAAAGGAGCAGCACCTGAACTATCACAAAGAAGGATCAACAAAAAGAGACATCTTAGACACCAGGAAGAAGCAGAGGCAGCAGAGAAAGCATTAGACAAGAAGCAGAGGCAACGGATGAAGCAGATAGGTGACTAGAAGCAGAGACAATGAATTGAAGCAGAGGCAGCAAAGAAGCAGAGAGGTAGCGGAGTTGCAAGATACAGCAAAGGCCAAAGATCTTATATAGAACAAGCTCAGGAGGGAGTTGCACTAAAGAAAAGAAAGGTTCGGGGTCTTTAGAGATCTGCATGGTTTTGTTTGAAAAGCCTCAGGAAAAATTGTTAGAAGGACCATCAATTGAAGACCAGGCCAGATATGAATGTAAGTGATTTCATTTTGTATATGGAAGAATCTGCTTCAGAATCATATGAGTATTTTTTAGTTTAATTTCTATGGGATGAGACTCTGTAATTGGGGTTTTTAGGTGGGTTCTGTGTGTCATTGAAGGAATCGACATTCATGTTGATGTGGTGATGTGCAATTATATGTGCATTGATGATTTAATGTGTGAGTTGATCAGGGTTTATAAACGGTTTTGAATAAACTCTGTGGCAAGGGTTAGAATTAGAGATTCTGTGTATGAATTGAAGAAATTGATGGTTGCCGAAGACATGATTAATGTTGACATTGTGGTTTTCAATTCATGGCTGTTCATTTCGAATTCCTTGTGGAATGCAAACAATAATGAGGTAATCTCTATAAATGATGTCACATAGATATGCTTAAAGATGTTAGAGAATGGAGAAATGAGGTAGAGAGGGTAAGAAGAAGGAGGAGCCGATAGAGAAGTTGTGAAGATTCAGAGATGATATAAGGCAGATATGAACGCTGGTGGACAGCAGTGAAGAAGGAACAGAACAGAGCTGATATCCAGGTAAATCAGCATGTGTTTTTTATGAAAGAGTGATGAAGTTGGTGCTTCCATATCAAGTTGTAGCTTGGTAGATGTCAGTTGTAGCTGGCTGAGGTAGGAGCCTCTTGTAGGCTGTAGCTTGCAGAAAATAGATGGGAGTTAGAGCTTCCTTGCAAGTTGTAGCTTGCAGAATTGAGGTAGGAGCCTCCTATAGGTTGGAGCCTACAGAAAATCAGTGGTAAGAGGGAGTTGGAGCTTGCCTTTGCATCACAACAATAATAAGATGTGGTTTTCTCCCTTATGGGTTTCCACTTATATCTGGTGTCTATGTACATGATGATTATGTGTTGATACTCTGTATTTAATCTGCTTAATACCCGCTTCTCACTAATTAAGATTGTGGTTTCACTGTACATTAAGTTAATCATGAAATGAAGATGTAAATAAGTGTAAATGAAAGTTTTACAAGACCATGCATTCATTAAATTGATTCACCCCCCCCCCCCTCTCAGTTTAACAAAGGATTCAACATTACCCTGAGGGTAATAAGTAGTTTAATGTCCCAAAGTAATATGGTATTTACTGCAGAATTCTATCATTTTCTTAGATTTAAAGGCTGCAACATTATCAGTAATAAGTTTATTAGGACAACCAAATCTAGAGAGGATATTGGTTTCAAGAAATTTAATGATGACAACATCAGTGGCTAATCTGGAAGGTGTAGCTTCGATCCATTTAGTAAAGTAATCAGTGGTTGTGAGAATCCACTTATGTTGGGCAGAGGAAGGTGGATGAATTTCACCAATAAAATCCAGTCCCCATTGCTGGAAAGGACTTTCAAAAGATATAGGCTTTAGTGGAAAAGGCAACAATTTTCTTTTTCCCTCAAATATTTGGCATTTATAGCATGAGGTTACTTTTTTGTGGATATCAGGGAAAAGGGTAGTCCAGTAAAAACCAACTCTAAGGATTTTGTTAGCAATGGTTTTACAGTATAGATGTTCACTGCAATTACCTTCATGGAACTCCTGCATCGTTCTTTCTACATCATCCTTCAATAAGCACTTAAGTGAAATACCGCCAACATCTTTCCAATATAAAATGTTATCTATGATGCAATACTTTACTGCTTTTAACTTTAGAAATATTGCTTTTGTTTTTGTTAAACCAGGAGGAGCATTTACATTGAATAAAACATATAAGAGGTCTGCATACTAGGGTGAGTTCAGAAAAGCTTCATCAATCTATGGAGTCGCCTGCTCCTCTTGATCATCTAATGCAGCAACAAAGTTAATATCCAATGCATGAACATTTGACTCAACCATCAATTTGGCTAGTCCCTGTCCTTTGATAAGCTTGGTGGGTTTGATTTCTAAGTCATACTCAAGAATGATAGCAATCCATTTACCTCTTTTACCATCAGGTTCATTCTAAGTTAAAATATCCTTGACCACTGAATTTGGTACATAAGTAATTATATGGGAATAAAGGATATACACTCTAAAGTATTTGATTGATTTTATCAATGCAAAGGCTTGTTTTTCCATTATGTTATATTTCAAAGATGCATCTATTAAAGCTTGACTGAAAAATTCAATGGGCTGTTCAAATCCTTCATTATTTTTATGCAACAAAACAACTGCAACAGTATCTTCAGAAGAAAAAGAAAAGATTATGAAAACTTTAGTAAAATCTGGACTGGTCAGAACTGGTGCTCTTGGCAATGCTTGTTTAACTAGATTAAAGGATTGTCTAGCCTTAATACTCCATCTAATTTATGTTGAGATTGCAACAAGATGATGAGCTTAGTGGAAAGAAGTCGCCTTCACTAAGTGGGCCCGCAGGCTATTTTTGGGGCAAAGTCTATTTTTAGACATATGGATCATGTTCTATGAGTTGCAGGATGCTATTTGTGGATGGTTGGTCAAGTTGGAAAAAATAGATGGACTTCTATTTTTAAACATACTGGGCGGAATCTATTTTTAGATTGCCAGTCTAAAAATAGATATGTCAAATATTATTAGCTCTTAATAATATTTAGACTCTAAACATTATCTTATTCTCTTGGAGCACTTCAGTTAAGTGCACAGATGTGGCACAGGAGCCGACAGAAGGAATTACGCTATTCCTGAGGGTTAAGTGGAGCTATTGCATGGATACTTCAGTTAGAACTCATGTGACAGAGTTTGGTGGAGTTGATTGAGGAAGTTAGTGGAGTTGTATTCAGTTTAACTAATCTAAACATAGTTGAGCTATTTGTATTCAGTTTAACTAATTGATACAATTAGTGAAAGTGGTGTGAATTAATTATTAATTAATTCACTAATTATAAACTCATTAATCAACTAAAGAATGCATCAGTTAACTTCAGTGCATGGACAGTTTCAGTGGAGACCAATGCAGAAATAGGTGAAAGAGCAGGTTAACTATCAGTTGTGACTATACTGTTGCATATTTGCAACAACCAGTGATTGGTGAAGCCCATGAGGATTGCGCAGTACAAGCCAAGTGGTTTATGTTATTTAATGAGCCATCCCATAGCATTGATTACGCAATAGAGGTTGGCTATCAAGTGGCAAAATATTGGAGCATGTGTTTTGCTAGATTTAGCTTGATAGTGTGTAACAATGAGAGGTTGTGCTGAGAGCTTGTGAGGAGCTTTGTACAATGATTGTTACATGATCTCCATGACATATAATATACAGATAGTTGGGGTTTTCAGCTTTAAGCTTTCCCATTAAATATTGTGCTCATATGTGTGATTGTTTATGGTTTTAATGTGTGCATGCAATTGATTTTATTTCCGCATGTAATGATCAATGGTAGAAGAGATTCTGTATTATGCATGAAGCTAAAATAGTGTGTGATCAGGAGAATCTCGGTGAATAATATATCAGTTATTCAAAATTTCTACATGGTATCAGAGCGATATTGATCATTGGATCAATTGCAAAACATTGAAGCGTTTGAGTTTTGTGTTGGTGGAATTCGAATTTGCAGCAGTGTTTTCTTGGTGTCGAAGTTGAGATGTCTTTCAACGGATTGCGATTGGAGTATGTCCTTGAGGGCAGCTCGAATTATATTTCATGGAAGGATAGGATGGAGGTAGTGCTGGATGACAATGGGTTGAAGGAGTTCATAGATGCAGAAATTCCAAAGCCTACTTCTAGTGATGCTGCCATACTTAACGCATGGCAAAAGAAGACATCAAAGTGTCGAAGGATTCTGTTGGAAGGTGTGAAGGATCACATAGTGTCCAACCTTCATGGTAAGGCTTCTCCATTCTTGATGTGGAAAGCTTTGACAGATTTATTTCAAAGCAAGAGCGACGAGAGGAAGTTGGCGCTCAAGGATAAACTCAGGAACATAAAAATGGACCATGGCGAGGCGCATGCCCAACTTGTCACGAAGTTCATCCAATGCAGGGATGAGCTGGGAAGTCTGGGGGTTAATGTAGATGATGAGGACTTGGTGAGCTTGTCTCTCCTTGGGCTTCCGAAGAGTTGGCATTCCTATCAGGACTCTGTCAATGGTCGGGAGAAATTGTCAGGATGGGAGCGACTTTGGTCGGATCTTGTGCAAGAGGAGATAAGGCGGAGTACCAGGGACGGATCTTCATCAAAGAACTCTGATGAAGAGAATTGTGCTTTGGCTTCCAAAGAAAATAAGGGGAAGAGCAAGAAATATTCTCAATCTGGTGTGAAAGGCAAGAAGCAGGACATGTCCAAGGTGAAGTGCTTTCACTGTCACCAACATGGACATTACGCCACTAGTTGTCCACAGAAAAAGAAAAATAAGCAAGCTGCTTTCCGGACTGGCACTCGGAGAGGCCTTATTCACAGCTTGAGCTAGATTTTTCACTGATCGCATGCTTGGTCTCAAGTGTGACGGGTTCAGTGTGGTTTCTTGACAGTGGTGCATCTTTTCACATGACAGGAGATAGAGATTTGTTTACTGATCTGGATGAGAAAGATCTTGGAGTGCACATCGAGATGGGCGATGATGGTAGATACAATGCGACCGATATCAATACCATTTCCTTTGAGATGGAGTCTGTTAAACCCTTCATATTGAAGGAAGTGATGCATGTTCCAAGATTGAAGAAGAATCTTATCTCTGTGGCGATGTTAGCATCGTTTCATGCGGGGGATGTTGCTCCCCTTTAGCGAGGGAAAGCGTTTTCCCCCGCAAAGAAGGCAATCGGTGAGACCCGAAGGATAGGGGTTCGAGTTAAGAACCTTTATCAATTGCAGGTAGATGGCTGCGCAGCAATGGCAGGCAACGCAGAAGGAGTGGTGAGCCGGGATGATGGCGAGCTGTGGCACCGGAGATTGGGCCACCTTCACCATGGAGCTTTGAAGATATTGCAGCAGATTTCTACTGGGCTTCCTAAGGGCACTCTTGCGCAGTCAGATCAGTGCAAGGGGTGTACCTTGGGAAAATTTGTGAAAGCCACCTTTCATGAGAAGGATAGTCACGCCACGACGATCCTTGAGAGAATCCACACAGACGTGTGTGGACCTTTCTCAGTAGCTTCGACAGCAAAGCACAAGTACTATGTGATCTTTGTTGATGATTTTTCTCGGAAGTGCTGGATCTTCTTCATGCAGAAGAAGAGCGAGACATACTCAAAGTTCTGTGAGTTCAAGGCACCGGTTGAGAAGGAATCGGGGAAGCATGTGAAGGCTCTTAGGGAGCGACAATGGTGGTGAATTCATCTTCCGGCGACCCGCGGACTTCTTCGTCGTTAAGGAATTCGAAGAGAGCCTAGCACCATAACCCACAGAACGGGGTTGCGATGAGCGGAAGAACAACGATCGTGGTGCCGTACCTTCGGCGATGTTGCATGATCAGGGCCTTCCCATACACTTGTGGGCCGAGGCATGCGATACTGCAGTATATGTGCAGAACCATTGTCCTCATAGGATACTTGGCATGAGTACACCTGAGGAGGCGTTTTCTGGTAAGAAGCCTGATATTTCCCATTTGAGGATTTTTGGTTCACCTATTTACATTCATGTGACTAAGGATGCAAGGAAGAAGTTGGAGCTGATCGCAGAGGTTGGGATATTTGTGGGGTACACCGATACACCCCACAACTATCGTGTGTATTTTCCAGACAGTCGCAAGACTGTTGTGCGACGGGATATCAAATTTCATGAGGAGAAAGCCATGAAGTGTTCGCTTGAGAGGGAGCCACACTTGCATACAGATGAGGAGCTATTAGTTCCTAAGGATGAGCCTCAGGATGTAGATCAGCCACAAGAGGAGGTTCATGGAGTGGAAGAGACCACTCAGGCAGCGCCAACCATCAGAGGGCGGAAGCACACTACAGAAGCTGAGCGACTAGATCAAGATGCAGGGAAGGTTGTAGGTGCACCTACATCACAGCGCAGACAGAGACAAGCACCTGACCGGTATAATGGATACATGGCTCTTATGAGCAAGTGTATCATGACAGAGCCATCCTCTTTCGAGGAAGCTGTGGAGGACCTCGCATGGGTAGATGCCATGGTGGAAGAGTATGATTCGATTGTCAGAAACAATGCATGGGAGATTGTCCCGAAGGGCCTCTGAGAAACTACATGGTGGGTCTTAGACGGATCTGCTGCGGCGGTAGCTACGCACCGACGTGAGTGTGGAGAAGTACAAGGCAATATTTGTTGCCCGAGGCTTTTCACAGATAGAGGGGATCGATTATGAGGAGACCTTTGCACCTGTCGCAAGGTATTCTTCCACACGGACGATTCTTGCTCTCTCAGCGTAGATGGGGTGGCACATTCATCAGATGGATGTGAAGACTGTGTTCCTCAACGAAGTCATTGAGGAGGAGGTGTACATAGAGCAGCCCGAAGGTTTCGAGATCTTCAGCAGTGAGTCGCATGTGTGCAGGCTCAAGAGAGCGATGTATGGGTTGAAACAAGCACCTCGTGCTTGGTACACACAGATAGATAGTTATTTCACCGGACTTGGATTCTCCAAGAGTGAGGCGGATCCTAACCTGTACCAGATTGTGGTGGAGGTGTGTTAAGTTGATCATTAGCCTTATGTGATGATTTGATTTTTGAGCAAGTGATGAGTCACATACTCATGCAAGGCTGATCTTGCAAAGGAGTTTGAGATGAAGGACTTGGGCCTCCTTCATTATTTCCTGGGATTGGAAATTTGGCAGCGCAGTGATGGATTGTTTGTTTCTCAAGGCAAGTATGCCCGGGAGATACTGGAGAAGTTCAACATGCATGGCTACAAACCTGTTGATACTCCTCTTTCTGGTGGATGGAGGAAGTAGGATGCTACTTCGGCGGAGGTAGTGGATGCCACTGTTTATCAACAATTGGTGGGGTCGCTTATGTATCTGGTCAATACACGACCCGACATATGCTATGCTGTGAACCAGCTTTCACAAGCTATGGTTAAGCCTACCAAGCTCTACTGGAAGGTAGGCAAGCATGTATTGAGATATCTCATGGATTGTGGTACAGACAGTCGGATGAGGTGAAGTTGTGTGGCTTCACGGATGCAGATTGGAAAGGGAGCCCAACGGACAGAAAGAGCACATCTGGAGGGATTTTTAGTATTGGGTCGACAACGGTTTCTTGGTACAGTAGGAAGCAGAGATCCGTGGCACTCAGTTCAGTAGAGGCCAAGTATATGGCAGCGAGTTTGGCTGCATGCGAGGCTATATGGATGAGGAAGATCCTGGTCGGGTTGTTCGGTTCACATTTAGAGCCTACTGTGATTTATTGTGATAATCAGAGTAAACACATTGACATCCGGTATGTCATGATAGATCTAAACACATTGACATTTGGTATCATCATATCAGAGATTGTGTGCAGTGGAGAATCATGTTACTTTCATACATTCCTACGGAGGATCAGGATGCTGATATCTTGACGAAGGCACTCACCAGGAGAAAATTCGAATACCACAGGGGCAGGATAGGGGTTGCAGATAATCCTTATCTTATTGAGAGGAGTGTTGAGAATGCAACAAGATGATGAGCTTAGTGAAAAGAAGTCGCCTTCACTAAGTGGGCCCGCAGGCTATTTTGGCGCAAAGTCTATTTTTAGACTATGTCTATTTTCAGACATATGGATCATGTTCTACGAGTTGCAGGATGCTATTTGTGGATAGTTGGTCAAGTCGGAAAAAATAGATGGACTTCTATTTTTAGACATACTGGACGGAATCTATTTTTTAGATTTCCAGTCTAAAAATAGATATGTCAAATATTATTATCTCTTAATAATATTTGGACTATAAACATTATCTTATCCTCTTGCAACACTTCATTTCGAGTCACTAATGTGGCACATGTAGTTGACAGAAGGAATGCTTATTCACGAGGTTAAGTGGAGCTATTGCATGGAGAATTCAGTTAGAACTCATGTGAGAGAGTTTGGTGGAGTTGATTGAGGAAGTTAATGGAGTTGTGTTAAGTTTAACTGAGTTAAACATAGTTGAGCTAGTTGTATCTAGTCTAACTGATTGATACACTAGTGAGAGTGGTGTGAATTAATTATTAATTAATTCACTAATTATTAACTCATTAATCAACTAAAGAATACATCAGTTAACTACAGTGCATGGACAGTTTCAGTGGAGACCAATGCAGAAATAGGTGAAAGAGCAGGTTAACTATCGGTTGTGACTATACTATTGCTATTTGCAGCAACTAGTTGATTAATTGAAGCCCATGAGGATTGAAATTACACGCTTAAATTAGTTTATGTTATTTAATGAGCCATCCCATAGCATTGATTACGCAATAGAGGTTGGCTATCAAGTGGCAAAATATTGGAGCATGTGTTTTGCTAGATCTAGCTTGATAGTGTGTAGCAATGAGAGGTTGTGCTGAGAGCTTGTGAGGAGCTTTGTACAATGATTGTTTCATGATGTCCATGACATATAATATACAGATAGTTGGGGTTTTCAGCTTTAAGCTTTCCCATTCAATACTGTGTTCACATGTGTGATTGTTTATGGTTTTAATGTGTGCATGCAATTGATTTTATTTCCGCATGTAATGATCAATGGTAGAAGAGATTATGTATTATGCATGAAGCTTAAATAGTGTGTGATCAGGAGAATCTCGGTGAATTATAAATCAGTTATTCAAAAGTTCTACAATTTATGAATCATTTTTTAGCATATTTGTTATATTTCTGAAAAGTTCTGCAAGGTTAGGAATGAATCTTCTTAGGAAATTAATCTTGCCAATAAATGATTGAAGCTCCTTAATGTTTCTAGGATGATTGATTTTTAATATAGCTTCAATTATAGTGTGATAAATCCTAATACCATCTTTAGAAATGATATGACCTAGAAACTTTCCTTATTCACGGCCAAAAAGTGTTTTCTTAGGATTTAATGAAATGCCAAACCTTCTACATTTTTCAAACACTCTTCTCATATGTAACAAATGTTCCTCATTAGTTTTTGAATATACAGTAATATCATCTAGGTAGATCACAATAAATCTGCCAATTTCATCAGCAAAAGCAATATTCATTGCTCTTTGAAAAGTGGCTCCGACATTCATTAATCCAAAGGGCATCTTCACATACATGAAGGTTCCCCATGGAGTAGTAAAAGTTGTTTTATCCTGATCATCAGGATGTACTATGACCTGGTTATAACCCGAGAAACCATCTAATAAGGAAATCCTACTAGATCTAACTACCTTCAGTAATATATGATCCATTTTTGGCAAAGGGTAGTTGTCCTTTAAGCAGACCTTGTTAAGATTTCTAAAATCAATGCATAATCTGATTTCTCTTGTTTTCTTCCTAGTAGGCACTATGTTAGACACCCATTTAGAGTATCTAAGAGGAACTATGATTTTAGCATCATACATATTTTTAAGTTCTTTCTCAATTAGAGGCATCAGAACTGGATTTATTCTACGAAGTTTCTGTTTAAATGGTTTCTGATCTTCCTTGATTGGGACTTTATGCTGTACAATACTAGTGTCATATGATTTGAGGTCTACATAGCTCCAGGCAAAGACATCAATGAATTCTTTGAATAAATCTATGTATTTTTGTTTTTGAGCAGCAGGCAGTGATTTTGATAGTTTTATCATTCTAGGATCCTTTTCACTACCTATATTACATTCTTCTACATATGTCCCTGTGGGCTCTATCTTTGGCTTTTTAGCTACACCATTGAAATCAAATAATTCTTCTAGTGGAACCAGACCTCTAGGTAAAACATCATCCTTTAACTGAAGTATTTCAAACTCTTCTTTTCGGGATTTATTTCATGCAATTATAACTTATTTACAACTTTGTATACATGAATATTTACATGTGAATCATTAAACTGTTTTCCTACATTAGTATGTGCAACTATTTTATTTTCTACTTCACACTCTAAATCTATGCTATTTTCTTCATACTCATCCTTAGACTATAAAAAGTTTTCAATTTTCTTGTCATTTCCAAACACTTGCCAATACCTCATATTATCTAGTACAGGTGGTCGATGTTTCACTTCCACTGTATAATGTCTATTGGGGTGAGGCATTTTACATGTGCTGGATGAAAATGACAAACCATTTGCAAGGATATTCTGATTTCTAGGAATAACAACAAGGTCGTATTCTACAAAAGTTTCTAGAAAATAAAGCACAACATTTCTGTATGCTCTCAATCTAGGATGCTTTGCAGAGTATTCTCCTTTAATATGCTTTATAATTAACTCAAAATCTCCATGAATGGAAATTCTTTTAGCACCTAATCTTTTTAACAATTGAAATCCTAACATAAGTGCTTGATACGCAGTTATGTTATTGGTACATTGAAAATTTAGCTTATATGAATGACCTTCAGCATGGTTGTTTCCTATGTTTGAGACCCACACTCTTGCTCCAGAACCTTCTCTACTACAAGATCCATCAAAAATCATGTTCCAAATTAGTTCAAGTTCAGTGTTTTTTTCAACTATTTGTGTTTGATTTTAATGTGTTTCACAAATTTCATTTTTGTGCATTGGTAACCTGAGTATTGATATCTCCATCATTATAAATAATGAAAGAGTCTAAATTTGAGTGGACAGATTAATGGGGATAGTTATGTGGTTTATCCTGATCACTCACCATGAATTTCATTAAAGTTTCAATATATAGTCTTCTCTGCTGACCAAACACTAATATGGTAGCATAAGTCATGCCCATTTGTAGGGTCCCTTGCATTTTTTCTCCCCATGAGCGTGACAACAACATGTTATACTTAGGGGGTATATCTGCAACCACTATATCCATTACTAGACTCTTAGGTGGGATTCGAGTTAAAGTAAGACATAGATCTTTAATGAGACCTAGACATCTTACTTTGCTGGAATTAAATGAATATAAGTCTTTATAAGGCCTAGTAATGTCAAGAACAAGTTGTTCCATAAAAAATTTGGGCATCAAATTATGTGAAGCACCTGAATCTAACATATCATTATGGAGAATCTTATCATGAACGTTGAGGCTAACATAGAATGGAGGAACTCCTCCTTCCTGTGGTTTACCATAAACTTCTGGCCAAAATAAGAGTTCAGGCTGATCATCATTCAAATTGGCAGTGTCAGTGTTTTCCCCTATGTTTAGAGCCTTCATAACCCGAGTATATATAGATTTTTGTTCATTAACTCTGTTAAGGGAATGGGATTTTTTAGTTTTACTAATTATTTTTCAATGTTGAATGATGTTTGAAACTTACTCAAGTTCAGAAAGTTAGATTTATCAACAATTTCTTTTGACATGGTTTCCTTTTGGTGACTGGTGGTTGGTATATCAGTTTGAGTATTTTTGGAAGTATTCTCAACTATCTTTTTGGCAGCAATTTCTACTGTATTTTTTCCAGAAATATCAGCAGTTTCCTTGGCAGAATTCTCTAGGGTTTTCTTCACAATAGTATCAGAATGTTCCTTGAAAGGATTTTCAGATTTTTTTTTTTGGGGCATCTGAGGTTTTCTTACTCCTAATATTATATTGCCTCTGGACTTCCATAATAGAATTTTCAAATTCGTGTTTATAATCATTTGATTCTTCTGAATCAAGTTCAGTTTCGGAAAGTTGAAAAATCTCTTGTTCTTCTTGAGTAAATTAAATTGTTTCATCATCGTTAATACACGTCAAATTGATTTGGTTGTCTTCTACCACTTCCACTATTTCCCCATCATCATTAGCATAATTTTCCTGAAATGGATGTCTAATTTGTTGATCAGGACCCCTTTGTTCCCTCTGTTTGATTTGGGGAGGATTTCTTCTAAGATTTTGATTACGATTTTGAGGTGCATGTTGATTTTCTCTAGGAGCAACCCTTTCATTTAGATTAACCCTTCCATCATTATTTCTACTGTTTTGACTAATGAATCAATTTTGGAATCATCAGAAGAAGTTTGAGGGCTCTTCTTTCATGGTCACTCTCCTTTCAGTCCTAATTCTAGCCGTCTTTGCTAACATATTTGCTTCTACACTCACTGCATCCCTTTGCATTTCTTCTAATGTTGATGAATTTATTTCTCTAGGCCGGTAAGACATGGCTGCCTCAAAGCCATCTGGGAATTTAATTAAGGCTAAACCTTGTGGTGGTTTAATGTTGGCAGGAATTTCATTGTATACACTGTTAAATATGGTGCAATAACCTTGAACACTTTCCCCTGGTGCCCTTCTAATTCTTTCATACTCAGATAAAATCCGAAGAGGGTTATTTTTAATTTCCCTTCTATTAAGGAATGTCTAATGGAATGCAGGGAGATCATTCATGCTAGCAGTAGGCAAGGCTTTAAACCATTTCCTAACCTATCCAATGAGACTTTGCGCAAGCAACCTCATTTTAACGTTTTCTTCATCTACTTCCTGAAGGTCAAAATTATCATTCATCCTATCTACCTGTTGTTGGGCAGTGATAGGTCTAGTTCCATCAAATTGTGGAATCCTTGTCTGATAGTCCTGTGGCATGTTTGCAAAAGGAGCTTGAAGAACAAGAGGAGCATATCTGGCTGCCATTATAGGGATATGAGGATGAACAATATGGGGATTGATCAAAGGTGGGATATGAGGGTGAATCAGAGGTGGAGGCTGAACTGAAGGCTAATGTTCTGGTGAGGGTAAAGGTTGGATTGTGGATAAAGATTGGGGAGAGGAGGGGGTTTGAGTTGCTTGATGAGAAACTACTGGAGTAGTAGTGGAAACTACAGAAGGGGTAGGACTACCTGATCTAGGATGCACATATTGCAATGAGGTGGATGATTCTAGAAAATAAGTCAAGGCAGAGAGTTCAACAGATTGCTGGACATAAGCCTCATGAATAGAAAGGTCAAGACCTGAAACTAAACCTTGCAATTTATCAAAATCCTGAATAATCTGAAGGTCAATATCAGGTGTGGCAGACTGAGCTTCAAACGAATGACGCCTTAATGTAGCTTGGTCTACTGCTATTTGATTTACCCAGTTGGATGACTTAGTTCTAAATAAACAATGTTCAAAAGGTAAGTCAAACTCAATATCTTGTAGAGTAACAAAGTCTTTTGGGAGTGAATCTGCTCTATGGGGAGGGCTACTACTTCCTTGGCTCTTTGCTATGCTTTTCCTTCTCAGTAGTTTTTCAGGGTCATCAACAATAATTACAGGCTTTGGATTAGGATGAGATTTAGTGTAAGCACTTTTGGGAGCCAGAATTGAAAACTAAGGCACACACACACACACTTATTATTTACAAAAAATGAAAAGGAAACAATCTCTCGAAATATTCATATTATACACTTTTTTAACTAGGGTTATGAATTCGTAGAAGATTTCTATATTTTCAATAGTCTCCAATATGGTCACCACTAAGTTATTGTTCTGTATTTACGAGATTGTGAGAATAAACATAGAAGACAACATCAAAACCACTTTGGAAGCTGGGATCTAGCTTAGAGAGGGATCTCTCTGTAAAATTTAGCTTTGTTTTTAATTAATTTTAGGCTAGTTATGACTGTACTTGATTGTTTGTTTGGTTTTGATTATTTGGTTGATTATATGGCTATATTCCCATTGGGCTATGGAGTCAAAAATATATAACTGTATGTGCATCAATATTTGACAGAGTTATCACAAGGCAAGCTAGGTTGCATTAACTGGATCTTTTTAGATTTTAAGTGAATTATGAAAGTGGAAGAAATGTGGAATTAAATAGAGATTGAAAAGCAATTAAGTATTCTTCAATCTGACTTTAGTGGAAAACATGTAAATTGCAAACAACCAAAATAAGGTTTTATAATTAACATATTCTATTCATCACAGTTTCTGTTATACAATTAAGATTTTTAGATTTACAGAGAAAGGAAAAACAATGAAATAACACAGTTACAGAAGAAAAACATCACCAGTGAATACACCACATGAATCATGTAATAAGTCCTTGTATTATTGATGCTCCAACAAAATTGGAATTACAATGTTCAGTAGAAAAATATATTAAGTAATCAACCCATAATACTTCGAACATTGAAGTATTTATACTAATTTTACAAAAGGATTTATATTAACGTTGTCTCAACCAACAATGTATTATTAGCATAATATTGAACAATAAAATCTAACTGTTACAAAATAATAGGCTAGGTGGAGATGATCTATAACGTTGGCACTGTTTTGGAGGAAACAGTTGCTGAATGGACCTATTTCTGGGCTGCGTTGGTTCGTGTGTTGGATGATGCGATGGCTAAAGCCGATCGTTCTCTCAATTATTGTCTAATCATGTAACTCACATATTTTATCCCATCGATATTCACCTGGGATAGTCAACTTGATTACCTTTCGGTAAATCTCATCGACTTCAGTATATCTCGCAAAAGTGGGATTTACCACGAAGATGATTTACCTCATGTTGGATGAAAAATTCATTACTCATTGCTTCCAAGAATGCTATGCTTGTCATACTACCCTTGATGCTGGAAAAATTGGTGTTGTCCTTGGCAATTTCCTTTAACTTCTTTACATAGTATTCATGAGTTATCAACTTATCGTTAATCACAAACAAAGAAGACGAGCCCTTATGTGTTAAAGGATCTATCGTGTTAAAAAACCTGTTGACTGCTATCTCCAAACCGTGGCACTTTTCTTCCAGCTGAACAACCAGATTCTTCTTAGTAAGAATCCTCTTCACTTCTTGGATGGTTTCTGTCCTATCATATAATCCCTAGTCATCTAACTCATATATGTTCTTAGAGTTTAGGAACTTGATAATGTTTTTTTTGTTGTAGTAAGCATCTCTCCAAGCTCCTGTCTGATGTCTATGATAGCATCATTGGACTTTTTTTATCAACTCTTTTTGCTAAAAAATAATCTGGATGTAGGGAAAAATCTCATTAATGGAGTTTATGATATCTTCCTAGATGATTTCCTTAGCTCGGGCAAAGGTCTGTCCTATTGCTGATTCTCTCTCTGACTTATGTAATCTCTCTATCAATTTCTGAGCTCTTTGTGCTTCTGCTGAATGAGAAAATTCACTCCTTGTCCTTTGGTCTTGCAATACTTTGACTTGATCTTGTAGATTCTTGATCTCTTATGTCTAAATAGACAGATTTTCCATTGCCTTTGTCAACTTCTCTGCACCACCTGTTGTATGTGTAGTAGAGATTGTAGCTGTAGGAATAGTTGTAAGAGGTACAACATCCAATGTAACCATGGATAGTTTTGTAGTCTACTCCTTTTCTTTGATCATCTTTTCCATTTCTAACTCCATTTGTCTTATCTGCATTTTTCTCCATGATGAGCTTCATGATATTAGTCTTCTGGGTCTTTGTCTCCTCAATGTCCTTGGTGAGAGGATCTTCTGTAGCTGACAGCTTCAATTGTTTTCTCAATGATGCTATGTAATCATTCCTCCTTTTTATAATCTCCTCTGCAGCCTTCATATTAGAGGGGCCATATCCTATTTTAACACCAAATCTTCTAAGGATTTAATCCTTGTATCCTTAGCAAGAGAAGAGATTTTCTTCATTTTTAACTGTGACTGGATATTTGCCAAAGAAACCTGCAACTTAGAAAGAATCATTGCCGTGTTAGTCAAATTTGAAGAGATCATTTCACCCATCTTCTTGTGCATCTCCATTTGATCAATGGGATGAATATCCTTTATGTTGAATTCGAAAGATGCCTTCTTGTAGTAAGTTGCTAAATTTGGCTGTGAAATCTGGGCCTCAAGGAAGGCCATCTGCATCTTACCTTTCTCAGAATCAAATTATGAAAAAAACCTACTTTGAGAACTGGAAGTATGCTTCTAGAATTGACTATAGGTGTTGTTATTCAAGATTTCATTTTTTAATTTTGTCTCTCTGAATGTGTCAAAGACTGTCTTTTCCTCCTCACCTTGGACTACCTTAGTTGTATAGATAGCTTGTTGCTAGTCATGTGATACTAAAGAAGTTGTAGGAGAAGTAGTGGATTGGCCACCTACTTGAGAAGATGAAGGTGTTTCCTTAGTGACCACGATAACTTTTTGTTCTGAATATTTGTTTGTATTAGCTTTAGGATTTAGTTTGGTCTTTTTTTGTACATTATTTTGAATAATTTTCTTGTAGTATCAGTCACTAAAGGTGAATCTTATTCTCTTTGTCTTTTCCCTGCTTTTTCATGTGGGACATGAGTCTGTGATGTTGATGTCAATACTAGCTGCTCCTCATCTTCCTGCAATGTGTTCTCAGCCCATTCTAACTGGTTCATATAATTTTCTATCTCTGGCTTATGGGTGTGTATGTAAGGAGTAGTTTTATTTTCTACCCTTAGCTTTGAAATGCTTCCTAGAGGAGCATAGGACCAAGTAAAGCTTAGGCTGAAGTTCATTTCTTTCAGTATATTATCTACTTCCTCACCTGTTGACCTGCTATTACAAATGAAGGGCCTAATCTGTGTTTTAATCCTAAGCTGGGACTTCTTCTTTGCTGATACAAAGTGAATTTCATTAGCATTCAACATCTGTCTAATATACTCCAAAGAAAAAATCCTCATTTAGAGGAATTTTGGGAGTTTGTAAGGAGCAATCTCATAGCCATATACTCTTATCTCTGTATAATTCTGGTACAAGTACCAGTCTCCTGTCTTCACCTGATCTGGCAAGTGAAAAATCCTTTTTATGTCTTCACTTATTCTTGGTTCAGTTGCACTGCTCAAAATGCTCATGGCTGGATGTACAAAAAATTCAATGAAATGTTTGTATGAAAAATTTTTCTGTTCTTTCATTACCAATGTTGTCCAGAAGATGACTGATTGCTAGTTTCCATCTTCATCAAGTTTTTGCATGGCTAACTTAAACCTATCTTCCTGATAATACAAAAACATGTATACTAGAATAGAGGAGTATTTAAACACTTCCTCAGTCTGAAATTTAACAAATTGATCATGGATGTTGTATGCCAGGAATTGGCTGAAATTGAAGATGATCGATGGTTTAGAATCTGTATAAAATATGGAGAGGAAGCCTATAATGGGTTCATTTATCCACTGATCAGAATAATTTCCAAGGAGGTATGCAATGACTGTTATAATTTGTTTTTCTCGGTCAGGGAAGATGGAGGAAGGGTATGGAGGTTTTTTCTTTGGCAACTGAGAGTCTTCAGGTAGGAAAAGGTCAAAGATTTTAGCTCCTTCGGAAAAATAGAGCTTCTGGTATAACTCATTGAGGGCTTCTAGGGAGTAAGGGGTGTTATTTTCCACAGAGGGAGCTTGCATCATTTGATCAATTGATTGTGAAGTGATGGTGAAAAGGATTTCACCAGTAGGGGAAATGATGGCTCTTTGACTGGGTATATAGCAGGCTTGACACTTTCGGATAAACTCAAGGGCACTGAAAGTGTGGGGGAAGATATAGTGAGGCAAATTGGAATCCCAGAATCCAATATCATCAGATTTATCTTCTAACCAACACTACATTTCAGATAATTCAAATTCACATAGAGTCTCATTGATTTTGTAATCTTTGTCTACTAGGGGAATATGATCTAAATCTAAGGGAGGATGGACCAAGGGATTGAATGGTTCCTCCTGATTTTTATTTTTAGAAGGCATTTTCGATTATTTTTAGAGGAATTTAAATGGTATTGGAGTAGAACAGGTTTACCGGGAATGCGCAGAGCTCTGGAATCAGTTGAAGGAGGCAATGGTAGACACAGTTGCTTTGGTCGGAGACAAATTAATGAATGAAACTAGCACACTGTAAACCTATTAAAAAATTTAATTTGCAGAGAATAGAGCACAGTAAAGGTCAAAATGGTTAAATTGCATGGCTTAATATGCAAATCTGGTTTTCCATTGAACATGGCACAGATCCATTAATTTAACGGTCATTAGTTTTAATTCAATACGTTAATAGATCAATTACCACGGGAATGGATTTGATTGGTAACAGATAGATGAGGTGGTATGATGAGAGTGGCATAGGTAACAGATAGGGAGGTGGTTTTTATGATGCGGGGAATGGTGGTATTCGGGGGGGAGGTACCGAGCAGTATATGGTTTATGCGGAGGGGGGTTCGAACAGAGGAGAGGCAACCACGTGGTCGTGGGCCCAAACGGGAAACATATTTTTTCGAACCCCCCTGCCGAGCGATAAAGCTAGGATGGAGAGGGGGGGCCGAAAGTTAATAAGAGCCGTCGATCGGGAGGCGGGTGAAATGGATCGCAGACAAATGCGAGGGGTTTAAATTTCAAAATAGTTGACCTTTTTTTGGGTAGTGGTTCGTTTGGTTAAACAGAAAACTTAGGATAAAAATAGTTCAACCATATCTTTTATGCGCCCAATTCAAAACTTAGGATAAAATGATTTTGTCACTTTTCCTCGTTATGTGCCAAATAGATTTTGCAACAAAACTTAGGATAACACATTTTAATCCTTTTAAAAGCCCAAAAACATTTCTACCTACCCTTCAATTTTTTATTCTTTTGCTAGACTAACATTTTTTACTTCTTTCTTCTAGGGGTGCATTTAGAATAACAAACCCATATCTCTTTTTTTGTTTATGAAAAATATAATCTACTCTATCACTTATTTCTCCTATTGATTTATATTAAATAGTTGAATCAATTTCATTTTCTGCCTAACTATTGATTTACCAAGATTAAATTGTTTGGCAAATCTTTATTCTCTAACCTAATTTACAAAAATTGACAATTGTTCAATCATGATTAAGCTATATGCTTTGAAAAAATAGCTAGTCATTGTGGCATTTTTAAACAAGCTGCACACAACCTTATATTATGTTGACATAAAGAAAACTAATCTATCAGTAGTGGCATTTGAATTTGCAGCACTTTCAGTGTTATTTATCTATTTTTTCTTTTGTGGGGTTCTGATTTTATTTTTATTATTTTTCAACTTTTCTTTCTTTTTTGTCTTTTTGTCTTTATTCATTTTTAGATATACCCTCTTTTCATTTTCTTATATATATATATATATATATATATATATATATATATATATATATTTTGGAAATCATTTGCATATTGAAAATTATTTACAATGTAAGATTACTGAGACAAAATACTCAATCACCTTGAGATCCTATAAATTATAGGACCCTAACATGGGGTATATGTTCTTGAATATGATTTTATTCAACACCCTGTAATCTATACACATCCACCAAGTCCCATCTTTCTTTGGCACAATGATGATGGGTGACCCACATGGTGATGTACTTGGTGGAATGATAACTTGTTCTAGCAGCTACTGAAATTGTTTCTTCACCTCACTTGCTTCTATAAAATTTCCTGTACAACCCAATATTTGGAAATGGGGAGTCTGGTGATAGCTGGATCTCGTGCTCCACTCCTCTCATAGGTGGTAACCTTTTAGTCTCTCAGAACACATCCCTGTATGCGTGTAACAACTCATCCAATTGTTGTTTTTGTTTCTTAGTACACCCCTCCAAGGATGCATTGCCTCTTATTGACTCCCCTTCGTACTAACTTTCTCTTGAAAATAATTAAACATGCTTCTTGCTGGAACTGATCAATTTCTTAGCTTGGTTGGCACTTACTAGTGAAATTTTTTACTTGCCTTAATGCGCGTTGATGATGAACGATTTTACATCCTTGATGAGCCAGTACTAGTTCGCTCTGCTCATGAATATTGCATCACACATGTATATGTATGGACTCCCAAACACGACTCCACATACATCAAGGGGAACCACATCCAGATCTACTTCATCAATAAAATCAACACTGATAGCAAATCTAATTTTGTATTTTTTTGTTACCTTCAACTCCGCATCCTTATTTACCCATCCCAATGGATATGGGTTTGGATGATCATGATCTTCCAGCCCTAACTTCTTGACCATCTCTGCTACAATGAGATTTGCCTACGATCCTAAGTCAAACAGAGCATCAAAATTTGTCTTCTTGACCTGTATCTTTATATGGAAGAGTTTGGTCATTTATTTCTCTTCATGTTGCTGAAGGATACTCAGATTCACCTCCTTCTGCACTGATGTAAAAATGATCTTATCATCCACGTCCGAGTTGCTTTCAACTGGGTTGCTCGAATCAGTGGCCATGACATTCTTCTTCTTATGCAACTTCCATCACTTCTCCTCTGTATGGCCATCAATGTTGTAGTGGTTGCAATGGTTGCTAAGATATTTGTACTGGTGTGTTGTGGTTGTCATATTTTTATATTTTGCCTCTTTTTTCTTCTTCTTCCCCTCCTTAGAAGCTTCTTGATTCTCCTCCTTCTTCGATCCACTTTATTGCACTCTTTTCAAGCATATGTTCTCCAGGTAATGTGCTTGTACACAAGACTCGTCCACCGATTTGGGCTTGAACAATATCACTTGCTCACGCAGATGGTGGTGCATACCCCCCAAATACTTGAGGAGTACATCTGGGTTATTTCAAGAGATATCCAACATTATAGCCATCTTTCTTAATTCCGTTGTGTACTCCTGCTCGTTTTGGCCTGCCTTTTGCCTGAACTAATGTCACCGGATCCACTGGTCCTCCACATACCCAATGGGATAAAAATTTGAGTTAATGAGGGTTTTGAAATCCTCCCATTTATTCACTGAAGGTTCTCCCTCCAACCTTAGGGTTTCTATGTGGCTTTCCCACTAAGATAGTGCATGGGCCTCTAATTTCAGCCGCGCAAATGAGATCTTTTTCCCTTCCTCGATCCAATGGACGCTAAAATGGACTTCCAGTTGTTGCAACCAGTGGTTTAGCTTCAGAGCGTTGAAATCATCATGGTACAACTTGATATCGACTTTTGCTTCCATTTTGAACAACGATTGATTCACAACACTTGAACTGGGTTGAAATTTTCTAGTTTCTTTCTTCGGTTGGTTCTCCCTGTCTTCCTGATCCTCCTTCTGATTTATCCTCTACATTCGAACCCCCATATTCTCCAAATATCCCCAGCTTATTTCTTAGGGCTTCCATGAGGAGGTTTACATTGTGGTTTATATCTGTGACTGGTTGTTCAAGCCGCGAAAACCTCGCCTTTGCAGGATCACAAGGGTCATTTACAGATTCGTCAACCATGATTAGGGTTTTATGATTTTCAACCCCGCCAACCTAGATCCCCTAAAAATATCCAAAAATACCCAAATAAACCTGCTTTGATACCAAATGATCCGTAAACTGTCGTGGATATTCCATTGGACAGTACGCCACAACATATCTGATAATAATATATTAAAATTCTGATTTTTTTTTACACTATTACAGTTTATTAAACTTTAAGATCTATGGAATTAACTGTAATTAGTGCATGCATGCGAATGGAAACTATGCAGAAAAGTAGATAATGACAAAATAAGCGCACACACACACACACAAGACACAATATATGCTCTTTGGGAAATCCTTTCAAGAGAAAGCCTAGCTGGAAGGTGAGGGTGCTTCGCTCTCTTTCTCTGTTTGGAAATATGAATACAGGTACAACCAAGTAATTCCCGTTGATCTGAAATGACTATATTAGTTTTTTTGTGCTAAGTGTCTTTTTAGTTTTAAAACATGTGCATAATTGACTCATTAGTTTGCTTAAGGATTGAGGAGTTTGTCCATGAATTGTAGATGATTTTTAGTGAATTAGAAGCATAAAATAAGCTTAAATAACACTGAATAGCAGTGTCAAACAGAGAAATAAGTCACCACATGAAATTTACACAACAGGCATGATGAAGTAGTTCACCCCTCCTAGGCTACATCTCCTGGTCTAGCTCCCAATGGCTTGTCCATCTTTCATAATGCTAAAATTTTTACTATTACATGTAGTTAGAGTGCTCTAATGGTTGTTTTCTCTGCACCAATGGCTCTAGAATGCTCCAATTAGTTAAAAATGACTCTTCATTCACTCAGAATGGTCGAAAATTGGGCCTCCTACACTTTTGCCCAGTTTCACCTAGGAAAGCTCCACTAAAAGTGGAGAACTCCACTTAAATGGAGTTAAAAATGGCATACCCGCCAAAAATGGCATGCCCTCTAATTTACCGCTGAAACGACTGCTACATTAAATGTCACAGTTTGGGCGGTGGCCACATGCGCACTCCCAAACCGGTGGTTACAAATAGTTAGCGGAACTCTCGCATTAACTGTAGTTGAAAGGTTTGAAACTGCGGGTTTGTGCCGTCGGGTTAAGGCATTATTCGCACGTTTTGTTGGAGTTAACGTTAACATGTGATATGCTCTGGGGAACCGCTGGCAGGTTGGGGCCGCCGACGGTTCCCAACCCCCAACCATAACTGCAATACACATTAAATATAACTCCCAACCTATGACTGTTAAGAACCATCATGTAGAGCAGACGGTAAATGGTGTGCGTGCCTGGCAGGAGGTCTGGGGGTCGATTCCTGTGGACCCTCACAAAATTTTAGAATGCCATTTCAGGGACACGTGGAAACCTCAGGGTCAGCCACGTGGCACCTTATAATTAGCTCTTCAAACCCCGTACCAAATAACATTGTGGCACTTGTCAAACCACGATTAGCCCGGTGGAAAGGAATATTATGAGGAATATTCATTTTTTGCCGACTGTACATTACACCTTGCTGACTGTGCATCCTAGTCAAACCTAGTCAAACTGTCACAAATTTACCTGTTTGGAATTTTGATCAAAATGTGATATCTTCCTCATACGACATCGATTTTTCGGACCATTCATGGTGCCAGAATCAGGAAGATGAGATCTACGCAACCATCCTGTTTTCAACCCAATCCTATAACTTTGAATTTTGAGCAAAATTTATGAACTCCTAATCATTCCTCCCCATTGGGAAGCTTTTGGACCCCAAAAGACTTGATTACTTGTTCAGTAGATGAGGGTATAGCTCCCTCACCTTTCCAACCTCCATCCATTTTGACTTTCTTGGTTTAGTTCCTTTGAGCCCAACTCGAAGGTAGTCAACATTTCTTGTCTTTGATTCTCTTGTCTTCTTGTCAAGAACTGTATCTTCTTTGAGCTCATTCAGAAATTCTAGTAAGAAATCTTTAATAGAAGGTAGCTAAACATCACTTTTTTGATCATCGATCAAAGGTGGCTCATACAAGCATAAGTTTTCAACATTAACAACTGAATACATTTTCATGTTAGAAGGCAAGTCAAGTTGGAATGCATTATTACCAACTTTTTTTATGATCTTGAAAGGACCATAGAAAATGGGTTTGAGCTTTTTACCTTCCCCTTGCATCCTTTCATTGCTAATGTGCAACCGTACCTCATCTCCCTCTTGAAACTTGTGATCAACCCGGTGTTTTTCATGCCTTTCTTTGTATTTTCTTTGACTTTTCTCAAGATGTTCTTGAACTTGTTGATGTATAATCCGAATTTTCTCAATGAAATTTCGAGCCTTATCAATGTCACTATGGCCATCAATTGGAACATCCTTCCCAAAGATGAAGTCTAATGGCGATTTTGGAAAATACCCAAAGCATACTTCAAAAGGTGAGGTTTGTGTTGAAGAGTGCTTTACTCGGTTGTAAGCATGCTGAATGTAATGCAGTTTTTCATCCCCAAGTTAGGATGTTTACTGCAATATCCTCTCAATAGATGCACAATTGATCTGTTCACCACCTCTGTTTGTCCATCTCTTTGTGGATGAAAAGCGATACTCTTTTTCAACTTTGTGTCCATCATTCTCCATAGATTTGACCAAAAATTCCCAATGAACCTGGAATCCCTATCACTAACAATAGAAGTTGGCAATCCAAAATGAACCCAAACATTTTGAAAATAAAGTTCAGCAGTTTGTTCAGTAGTAATGGTTTTCTTACATGGCATATGTATACACATTTTACTGAATCTATCCACAACTACATAAAGATAATCATGTTGCTTTCTTGACATAAGTAAACCTCCAACAAAGTCCATGGAGACACTCTCCCATGGCCTTGATGGTACCAGTAGTAGCATGTACAATCCAAGCTTCCTATTACTAGGCTTACTTGTTGCACACATAGAAGAACCTCTTATAAAACGTGACACACTATCTATCATGCGAGGCCAATAACAATACCTATGTAGATGCGCCATTGTTTTGCTTACCCAAAAGTGTCCAACAATAAGAGAAGAATGAGCTTCTCTCATGACACTTAGCCTCTCTCCTTGTGGAATACATAGCTTGCCTAAATGAAATAGAAAATTGTTATGCATGTGATAATATTTTTCTTCAACTTGATTCCCTTCACTCAAACTAGCATACACATCTTGAAAATCAATGTCATGTGCATATTGTTCTATGTAACTCTCATGTACAACATAATCATTTTTTAGTAAAGTAGAAGCACTAATGGTTGGTTTCTAAATCATATCTGCAACTTTATTGAATATACCTTTTTTGTACCTTATAACCAAGTGAAACTATTGAAGAAATCCCATCCACCTGAAATGTCTTGATTGCTGCAATTTTGTTTGCGACTGCAAGTACTGTAATGGTTGGTGTTCAGTGTGTACAATAGTCTCTTTACCCATCAAGTAGTGTTTCCACTTCTTGACATTTTGTACCAACGCATATAGTTCTTTGTCATATGTAGGATAATTAGTCACATCACCATTAAAAGTTTCATAATGAAAGGCGATAGGCTTACCATCCTGCAAAAGTACTGTGCCCATGGCATAATCACTAGTATATGTTTGAATCTCGAATGGCTGTCTCAAATTTGGTAATGCAAAGACTGGAGGTGAACTGATCTTGTCTTTTAAAGCTTTGAAATCTTGCTGCTATTTGCCTCCCCATTGGAAGCCTTTCTTCACACTTGTCACTGCATGCATAGGAGCTGCGATAGAAGAAAAGTTAGCAATAAACTTTCTCCAATATTGAGCTGCACCTAAGAAACTTCTTACCTCAGTTACAGTTTTGTGTGTGGGCCAATTCACAATGGCCTCCACTTTAGAAGGATCAATCCTCAATTCTTCTCCTCCTACAATATGTCCCAAATACACCAAAGAAGTCTTTCAAAACTCAGATTTTGACATCTTAAGAAACAATTTCTATTTCTTCAAAATATCAAGCACTCTATTCACATGCAAGACATGATCTTCTCTTGTTTTGCTGAAAATCAAAATGTCATCTAAGTACACAATAACAAAGTCATCAAGGAATGGTCGCAAAAAATTATCCATAACTCGCATGAAAGTTGTTGGTGCATTACATAAACCAAAAGGCATAACTAGCCACTTAAAGAGTCCTTGTTTGGTTTTGAATGCAGTTTTCCATATATCACTTTCTGCAATTCTTACTTGATGATATCCACTTTGTAAATCTAACTTAGTGGAAAACTTTGCTTCTTTCAACTGATCAAGCAAATCATCTATTCTTGGGAGTGAGTAACGATTTTTTACCGTAATCTTGTTCAAAGCTCGAAAATCTACACACATGTGCCAAGTCCGATCTTTCTTTGGTATCAAGACTATGGGTGAATCGCATGGCGAGGTGCTTGGCCTTATGATTCCTTTATCCAACATCTCTTTGATTTTCCTCTTTATTTCAGCATTCTCCATTATCGACATGCGATACATACCGATGTTTGGAAGAGGACAATCTTGCTGCAACTGAATCTCATGTTGAATTTCTCTTTTTGGAGGCAATCTTGTTGGCTCATGAATCATATCATGTGTATGTTTTAACCCTGTACAGAAATTATCTACAAAAGAATCTTAAAAACGAAAATAAACAATAGCGAGAGCATAAAACATAAAACAGATAAACATAGAGATTTTCTCGTGGATCCAAAATCGGGACAACCAACATGATTTTTCATTATATTCCTTTTAGTGTTACAACACATATATATACATGTCGAAGCATACATAAACCCTAATCCATTAACCCTGGATTAAAACATAACCGTAGTTCCCTTGACCGGATCTACAAAATACCAGGGGCCGAAAACCATTGTACCCCAAAACCATGTGCAAACCCATGCACAAAACCATGGGCGGGTCCGCCCACCGGAAAATAAGGACCAAATTTTTTTTCCGAGGCGTTGCCCCGGACCCCGACAGGGGGGGCTATCGCCCCCCTTGTGACTCCCTCGCACGTGACTAGTCGTGGAAAGAATATAACACATACCCAACATTCTCCCACTTGTTGTTTTCTTTCCGCAGGGGGCCACAAGAGAGTTTAGTCATTATCCCAGTTCTGCAACACCCATTGTTTCTCTACACCAAGAGAACTTTTGAGTGCTTACAGACTTCGTCAATGCATCTGCAACATTCTTCCAAGTGCCCGCCTTTACCAGCAACACCCTTTTATCCTTAACCATATCTCTCACAAAGTGATATTGAACATCAATGTGCTTTGTCTTTGAATAAGTAGGGTTCTTAGCCAAGAAAATTGCACTTTGGCTATCACAATATATCCTTATAGCTCGCTGCACCAACCCCATACTTGAACACAATCTCTGCAACCAAACTGTTTCCTTTCTTGCATGAGTGGATGCCATGTATTCTGCCTCTGTAGTTGAAAGAGCCACTACAGACTGTCTTTTACTCATCCAACTGGATGCACCTCCAAATAGGCTAAACACATACCCACTTGTAGATCTTCTTTGGTCCAGATCTCCAACCCAGTCTGCATAAAAAAAAACATGAATGTCCAACACTCTTTCTAATCCTAGTCTCCCCTGGCAAGCCATAATCACTAGTGCCACGCAAATATCTGAAAACCCACTTCACTGCTGTCCAATGCTCTTTCCCTGGGTTTTACATAAACCTGCTCAATACTCCCACTGCATGTGCAATGTCTGGTCTAGTACAGACCATTGCATACATCAGGCTACCCACTACACTTGCATATGGAACACGGGACATATCCTCTTCTTCTTGTGTCTTGGGACATTGTTCAACAGACAACTTTTTACCTACAAGAATCAGAACATTCACCGGTTTACTATCCTGCATATTGAACCTCTGCAATATAGTCTCAACATACTTCCTCTAGTTTAACCAGAGCTTCCTTTTTGCCCGATCTCTCTTAATTTCCATGCCCAAAATATAGTTTGCAGCACCAAGATCCTTCATGTCAAATTTGGAGAACAACTGGGTCTTCAAATCTTGGATAATTTCTTTGTCATTTTCAATCAACAACATATCATCCACATACAAGACCAAATAAATAACACGATCACCAATTAATTTAAAATAAACATAGTGATCCTCCTTGCTTCTGGTGAAGCCGAGTCCCCGTATGTAGGTATCAAATTTCGGATACCACATCCTTGGTGACTGTTTTAACCCATACAGAGACTTCTTTAACTTGCATACTAGTTCTTTATTCCCCTTCACCATAAAGCCTTCAGGTTGTTTCATGTAGATCTCCTCTTCCAGATCCCCGTGAAGAAATGTTGTCTTCACATCCATCTGTTCTACCTCAAAATCAAATGCAGCAACAACAGATAAAAGTAATATAATAGAAGTAACTTTGGCAACAGGAGAAAAAATATCACCAAAATCAATTCCCGGCACCTGGGAATAACCTTTTGCTACCAACCGAGCTTTGTATTTCTCCACCTTTCCTTCTACATTCATCTTCTTCTTAAACACCCATTTTCTCCCGATGGGCTTCCTTCCAGCTGGCAACTCCACCAGATCCCATGCCTCATTTTTATGCAAGGATGCCATTTCATCAACCATGGCCTTCTTCCAGAGTTTTCCATCCTCTGAATCTACTGCCTCCCTGATAGTTCTGGGATCATCATCAGTTATAGTTAAAGAAAAATTTGAACAGAAAGCAAACGGACTATACCTTTCTGGTTGTCTTCTTTCCTGAGCTGATCTTCTCACAACTGGAGTTTATGGCTCTTCCTCTTCTAAGTCTTCCTCTGTTGTAGAGTCTGATTCATCCTCCTTTAACTCAAACTCTATATTCTCAGGTTCCCTTGGTAGGACTTCATGTTTAACAAAATCTTTCACCTCTCTAAACACCACATCTCGGCTGTACACAACCTTCCTTGTTTCTGGGTTCCAAAGCTTGTAACCATTTAAACCATCCTTATACCCAATAAAGATGCACCTTTCAGATTTATTATCCAACTTGGTCCTTTTCTCCTTTGGAACATGTACATATGCATCACATCAAAATACCCTCAGATGTGAAAGAGAGGGTTTCTTACCAGTCCATATCTCATGTGGGGTCTTATCCTCCAATGCTAATGAAGGTGATCTGTTAACCAAGTAACATGCAGTCTCCACTGCCTCTGCCCAGAATTCTTGTCCTAACCCGGTACCACTGAGCATGCTTCTTGCCTTTTCCATTAGCGTTCTGTTCATTCTTTCTGCAACTCCGTTTTGCTGAGGTGTGTATGGAGTAGTCTTCTATCGTGCTATACCACACTTCTTACAGAACTCTTCAAATTCCTTCTTGCAGAACTCCCCACCATTATCTGTCCTCAGCGCCTTTATCTTCTTCTCTGTCTGGTTTTCCACCAGAGCCTTAAATTCTTTAAATTTGTCAAAGACTTCAGATTTCTTCCTCAAGAAATATATCCTTGTATTCCTTGAGAAGTCATCTATGAATGAAACATAGTACACAGACTTTCCCAGTGATGGAACTGACACAGGTCCAAACACATCACTGTGCACAAGTTCTAATATCTTGTTTGCCCTCTTAGCACCAGAAGAAAAACTCACCCGATTCTGCTTCCCATATACACAATGTTCACAGAAATCGAAATCCAGAGAACAATTAGACATACCTTCTACCATACCATCTCTATGCAGTATCCGAAGGCCCTTCTCTTCAATATGTCCAAGCCTTTGATGCCATAGCATGGTCTTTTCTCCAGAGACAGCTAGACTTTCCGTCCCACTTTTAGGAACCACAGAACTGTTACACCCATCAATAACAGTGCTACCTTGTAGCTTGTACAGAGTTCCAGTCCGAACTCCCCGCATTAACACCAGTGCTCCCCGAACCATCTTGCAGGCATCTTTCTCGAACACTGTTTTTACACCTGCATCATCCATCTTGCTTACAGAAATCAGATTTATGGCCAATGCAGGAATATGCAGAACACCAGGAAGTGTTCTAATCCTTCCACCTTGCAGCTTCAGCTTGACCTTTCCACGTCTGACGATTCTGGCCTTCCTATCATCCCCTAGGAAGACATCACCATCATATTTCTCATACTCGCAGAACCACTCGCTATGGGGAGTGAAGTGAAAGGATGCACCTGAGTCAATCAACCATGACTCATGATCTACATGTGTATTTGAAGAAGAAGCCAAATACACATCCCCACCTTCATCCGAGGTGGTTTTTGCCTCTGCAGAAGGAGCATCATCGGATCCCTTTCCTTTCTCAAGAGCTTTAGATCTGCAGTCCTTTTTGTAGTGCCCTTCCTTTCCGCATTTCCAGCACACCTTTACAAACTTTCCAGGAGATTTAGATCTCCCTCTAGATTTAGATCTCCCACTCGAAACCTTATTCTTATTTCTGTTCTGGGACCTTCCTCGTACAGATAAGGCATCTCCATTCTAACCCTCCATATTTCTCCGTCTCATTTCCTCCGACAGCAAGGCTGAGACAATGTCATCAAAATTCAAGGTAGTTGTATTGCTACCTATTGCAATAACCAGACTGTCCCATGAGTCTGGTAGAGAACACAACAAACTGATGCACTTATCTTCATCTGAGATTTTAATATCAACAGATGACAGCTGACTTACCACAGTATTGAAGGCGTTCAGATGCTCTGTCACCGAGTCTCCATCCTTCATCCTCAGGTTATACAGCTTTTTCTGCAGGAGCAATTTATTCACCAAAGACTTAGATTGGTACAAATTCCCAAGTTTGTCCTACAAATTCTTCGCCATAGCTTCCCTAGATACATTCAACAATACTGAATTTGAGACACACAACCATATTGTGCTCTTTGCCTTCTGATCCAGCTTCTTCCAGTCTTCATCTGACATTGCCATTGGTTTAGTACCCAGATCTACCGCGATCCACTGATCCTTATCCACCAGCAGATCCTCCATCTTGAGCTTCCACAACTCAAAACTCTGACTATTAAATTTCTCGAGCTCTATCTTCCCGCCGCTCGCCATCTTCTTTCACCACAAGAATCAATCTTGTAGATCTCCCACTGAATAGGGTCTACCACACGCCCGAGAAAAAAACCCTCAGTAGAAAAGGTGTCCCATTGAAGCTAAAACAACTCTGATACCAAATGTAGGTTTTAACCCTCTACATAAATTATCTACAAACGAATCTTAAAACAAAAAATAAACAATAGCGAGAGCATAAAACATAAAACAGAGAAACACAAAGATTTTCCCCTGGATCCCAAATCGGGACGACCAGCTTGATTTTTCATTATATTCCTTTTAGGGTTACAACACATATATATATATACATGTCGAAGCATACATAAACCCCAATCCATTAACCCTGGATTAGAACATAATCGTAGTTCCCTTGACCGGATCTACAAAATACCAGGGGCCAAAAACCATTGTACCCTAAAACCATGTGCAAACCCATGCACAAAACCATGGGCGGGTCCGCCCATCGGAAAATAGGGACCAAAATTTTTTTTCGGGGCGCTGCCCCGCCCCCCTGTGACCCCCCTGACGTTGCGCCCAACGCAACATACAGGGAGGGCTATTCCCCCCCCCCCCTGTGACTCCCCCGCACGTGACTAGTCATGGAAAGAATATAACACATACCCAACATCATGATGTCCATTAATCACATCATAGAAATCTGATTTCAACTTAGGATCACATCCTTCAAAATATTCATGATTAACATCAGCTTTAGGCTTAATCATAAGAATAAAAAAATTCTTACTTGAATTTACCAACCTCTTTACCTATCCAACATTTACCATAGCAATGTTTGTCTTCTTGCGATGTGCTCTAACAATGAACTCCTTGCCATCTTTGAATAAATGATATTTGTTCTCATGGCGATAAAAGATCGCTTTCCTGTCATACAAGTAGGGACTCCCTAATACAATACCAGAGATGTCAAGCGGAACCACATCTAATTCAACTGTGTCAACAAAGCTTGCAGTGATTGCAAACCTCAATATACATTTCTTTGAAACCTATAGATTTGCATCCTTACAAATCCAACCAAATGGATATGGTTTTGGATGTGGTATGGTCTCAAGGTTAAGTTTCTTGACCAAATATTCAGAGATTAAGTTTGCTTGTGACCCACTGTCAAATAGTGTGTCAATCTTGGTATGTTGGGATATGACTCACATGAAACAGTTCTATTCTTTCTTCTTCATTTGGAGTGTTTATGTGACAGTTTGATGTACTAGTACTAGATTTTCTTTCAATTTATTTTCCCTTCATGTTCTTCAATCCCATGGCTGTAATTTTAGTTTCATCACCTGAATTAGATCCTAAATCATATTGAGATGTAGCAGCAGTTTTCTGTTTTCCTTTGTTATTGGGTTTCTTTGGCCTCAATTTAGGATGTAATTTCGAACAATGAGTTTCATCATGGCCTTCTTTTGAACAATGTTTACAAACCATTTTTTCTCCCTCTTTCTTAATAGATGCATTCTTTTTGTTTTTACCTTTTGAGGTCTTTTCTTTGGCTTTACCCTTAAAATTTTTCTTTCTACCCTCTTCAGAAATGTTCTTCCCTCTAGCTTCTAGATGTGTGGCCTCAACACAAACTTCATCTAGACTGGTGGGGTTAAACATGAGAATAGTATGTTTTAGGTAGCTATGTAAGCCTCCTATGTACTTTAGCAAAGTGTCTTGGCTCTGCAAATCCACCCCTAATAAGAGAGCTCTTCTCCTAAATTATTGGGTGTACTCTTGCACATTTTGTCCCTTTAATTGCCTAAAGTTATGCCAGTTCATGATCATGATGGCTTTCTGCATATGAGCTATTGGATAAAACTATTGTTTAATAGCAATAATGAAATATGACCATGATAGAATAATATTACCATGTTTCTTGATTTCCTCCTTTGTCTTGGCTTCCCACCAAACAAGTGCTGCATCTTCCATTCTCAAAGAAGCTAATTAAATTTTTGTATCATCATCTTGAAGGTTATGTATTCTCAAATAGACCTCCAATTTTCTAATCAAATCATCAAGCTTGTCTACATTTACTTCACCATTAAACATTGACAATTCAAACTTAACATCAAGTTTTCAAAAAGGATTTTTACCAGTGCTCTTGGACTTGTGTGGCTGATGTACTGAAGAAGAAGTAGAAGATGATGATGATGAGGGTGAGGATGATGGCTCTCCATTGCCTCCATTTCCTCCATTTCCCTTCTTTGACTTATCTTCATTATTTTGACCTCCTGAAGATCCTTGTCCTTCCTTGTGAAGTTTAGATCCTTCTCCTTCCAGTATCTCATTCCTTTCTTGATAAAGGATTCTAACCATCTCAATCAAGTCAAGAAATGCTTTCCTGAACACTCTTTCTTCCTCCTTAGGATCAACTTCTTCATGGATTTCTCCTTCCTCATGAGGCATGCTTAATGTAGATTCTGCTTCTTTAGGAGGTGAACTAGGTGGTGGAGATTGTGGCAATATTGCTCTCCTTTGCTTTGGCTCCTTTTGAGACCCTTTTACTTCCACCAATTTGCCTTCTCCTCTTTTGATCTTGAGCCTTGTAAGCATCTAAAACTTGCAAATAGTTAAACAATTCTTTTCACTAAAATTCACCAGAGAACAAACTCTAGCTATGATACCAACCTGAACTGAAATGACTGTATTAGTTTCGCTGTGCTAAGTGTCTTTTCAGTTTTAAAATAGGTGCATAATTGACTCATTAGTTTGCTTAAGGATTGAAGAGTTTTTTAATGAATTGTAGATGATTTTTAGATAATTAGAAGCATAAAATAAGCTTAAATAACACTGAACAACAGTGTAAAACAAAGAAATAAGTCACCACATGAAATTTACACAAAGCTGTTCACCCCTCCTGGGCTACATTTGCTGGTCTATCTCCCAGTGGCTTGTCTATCTTTCATTATGCTAAAATTTTTGCTATTACATGTAGTTACAGTGCTATAATGGTTGTTTTCTCTACACCATCGGCTCCAGAATGCTCCAATTAGTCAAAAATGACTCTTCATTCACTCATAATGGTAAAAAATTGGGCCTCCTACACTTTTGCCCAGTTTCACCTAGGAGAGCTCCACTAAAAGTGGAGAACTCCACTTAACTGGAGTTAAAAATGTCATACTCGCCAAAAATGGCGCGTCTTCTAATTTACCGCTGAAACTGACTAGTTCATTAAATGTCACAGTTTAGACAGTGGCCACATGTGCACCCCCAAACCGGTGGTTACAAATAGTTAGCAGAACTCTCGCACTAACTGCAATTGAAAGGTTTGAAACTGTGGGTTTGTGCCATCGGGTTAATGCATTATCCGCGCGTTTTTGTTGGATTTAATGTTGCCATGTGATATGCTCTAGGGAACCACTGGCAAGTTGGGACTGCCAACGGTTCACAACCCCCAACCATAACTACAATACACATTAAATATAAATCACAACCTATGACTGTTAAGAACCATCGTGTAGAGCAGATGGTAATGGTGCGCATGTCCGACGGGAGGTCTGGGGGTTGATTCCTGTGGACCCTCAAAATTTTAGAATTCCATTTCAGGGACATGTGGCAGCCTTAGGGTCAGCCACGTGGCACCCTATAATTGGCTCTTCAAACCCCGTACCAAATAACATTGGGACACTTGTCAAACCACAATTGGCTCGGTGGAAAGGAATATTTCAAGGAATATTCCTTTTTTTTGCTGATTGTACATTGCACCTTGCTGACTATGCATCCCAATCAAACCTGGTCAAACTGTCGCAAATTTACCTGTTTGGCATTTCAATCAGAATGCGATATATTCCTCACATGACATCAGTTTTTCGAACCGTTTGCAGCGCAGGAATCAGGAAGACAAGATCTACACAACCATCTTATTTTCAACCCATTCTTGTAAATTTTAATTTGAGAAAAAATTATGAACTCTTGATAACCTGTGGCCCATGGGATGGTACAATGCACAAATCCTCTCTTTGTGCTCTACATCCTATCTCTCCTAGCTATCTTTGCTCAACTATGGAACAAAATTCTCTTGAAAGAATGGAATTCCTCTTCCTCCTAGTGGCCTGGTTATAACACAACCCGCTAACCTATTAGTGGTTAATTTTGACTACATCAACTCTTAACTAGAGTTACAGTATAGACACTTCTAGAGTCTTTTACATCACAAACAAATGGCTAGCCCCTTTACCATAAATACTGGGGGCTGACGCAACATCCTCTCGAACTATAGATGTGAAAACGAGAAGGTCAACTTCTGAGTGGAATAACTCTTGCATACGAACTCTGATTGATACGCTTCTTGCATCGTTTGAAATATTTCCATGTGTAAAATAGCATGAAAAGGTGTTGTGTTAGAGAACCTAATTTTTAACCCTAAAAAAGGTCGTTTGATGCCTAAAAAATCTCTTAGAAGGTTTCAAAACCTGTTTCGCCAAACTGGGTCCCGCCGGTAAAAATCGTCTCGTGAGTTTATTCCTCCACTTTTTCCACTCCAAATGCATCAAGATGGATGAAAAACAATATAATGATCCAATTCGGATTACTTGCACCATTGAAGGTGGTATTTGAGGGAAAGAGGGTGGTTGTGGTTGATGATTCAATTGTCAGGGGCACAATTTTGTCCAAGATTGTATGGTTGATTAAAGAAGCAGGGGCTAAATAAGCTCACATGAGAATTTTTATTCCTTATATTATAGGCTCTTATTACTATGGTTTTGATACACCCAGTAGGGAAGAGTTGATTTCTAATAGGTTTAGCATTAAGGACACTAGGAAGTTTATTGGTTCATATTCGCTTGCTTTCTTTCCACCCTAGAGGCTTAGGAAATTGTTGGCGCATGAGGCTCCAACATTTTGTGGTGCTTGCTTTTCTAGAAATACCCTGCCTCTCCTCAAGAATTTTAAGATGGATAGAGGATCCTAAAGAAAAAGTACTTGGACCTACAGGTGTAACTTCATGATCTTGCTTTTTATGTATTTGGAAACCTTTATTGCTAATTTGTGACTTGTGCAGTAATTTGGCCAAAATGCATCTTTTAGTAGTGTGCCACATTAAATTGTGGGGTGCATAATTATGACAGATGAGGTCTTACTAATGCGGTATTTGTGGGAAAGGTTTATCATCCAAATCTATTATTACTTTTGATATATTGTGAAAATACGCTTGTCTAACTTGGGATAAAGCAACTCGTGCTTTAGAATATTTAGTCGATGCTTCTTGTGACAATGTAGTGATTGAAATAACTAAGCTTGTGGGATCTCAGTGCTTGACGCTTTCAAAGGAATTCCAAGATGTTGTTAACCATATTCCCTGGAAGGTTGCAATGTGCATGCTTCAGTGGTGATAATGAGTGGGTTGTAGATGCACCTGCTAGCGAAGGGGAACAAAATATATGTATATGGAATAGATTTCAGAAGCTTGTCAAAATATTAGAAGGCTAAAAGAGGGTTTGGCAGATTTATCTTAGCATCCTATTCATCCAGTGGTGGTTTCAGTGGCAATGTCAGGGGCACATTACATATGGGCCAAGACTATAAAGAAAATTGGAGTGTGTTTGATCCCTATTTCAAGGAGCTAGAGGAAAATGAGGGATATGTTAGGAGAGAAGATGAATTTTAAAAAATGCATGACACTGAAAAGGTACCATTCAATGATGAATCTATCACACACCTTTTCAACATTGTCATTTGGATGTACGTGAATATTCATTGAATGTTGTAACATTGTTTGAATAGGTAAAAATTGCACATGTTGATGAAGATGAAGAGGTGCACATCATGACAACAGAAAATTTACAGATAGTGTCTGGGATGAATCTACTAAGAAGCTATACCATTTACTGGTAATTCCATTGCCCGATAGTGCTAAACAACAAGAATATTTGTCAGCAAGTACCTCTAAACCTGAAATCAACACTCCTCAGTCAGACAGGTCACCTGCTCTAGATGAAGAGAAAGTGAATTAAACACCAAATAATAATGTTGCTCAAATTCTAGATTCGCCTTTAGGTGAGAATATTACTCAACATTAGTTCTTTTTATGATATGAGTCTATAATTTAAAATAATACATGCGTTTTGTTCTGTTAGTGTATTCGTCAAAGTGCATATAGTTATTATTCTAATTGTAAAACTGTCCAATTAGGCATCAATATAAGATCTGCAATACTGATGACATTGAGATGGAAACTAGATTGCTATTCCAATAAAATAACATTCCATTAATATGTAAGCATTACATGACGATTCAAAATGTTTTGTTTTTTTTTGCACTGAAAATTTGAGAAAACATTATTTTAGCGATTGCAAGCTTTTTAAATATTGTCATTGTTTCTACTAATATTAAACAAAGACCAAGGTTTTGTGTGTGTAGGTCTGAGTTCACTCCCAAATGTAATTATCATGACTATACAAAAAACATATTAAAGTTTAAACGATGAATATCCAGAGACATCAAAACTTATAATAGTGCTCATTCATAACAGTGCAATCAACTCTTTCCCATCTTCTAGGCATGTCGACCATAAAAGATGTTGCAGATAAGATGTAATCTCTGAAAAGTTATCACTTATAGCCTTCAAAAAAATTTTGCTATCACATATCTCACTTAAAGGCTTAATTTTTTTTTTATCTCACTTAAAGCCTTGAGAAAATTATTGCTACCATGTATCTCCCCCCTAGAAGTTAATGCATTCACTATAGAATTGCCAAAACTTATGATGAAATATCATGTACAATGGCACAAGTGAGATAATGAGTTAAAATAAGACAATTTTATCAATATCGAGAGAATGGCCACAATAGTAGGTCCATGAAATTGCTGAGTACGATAGCATCAATTCAATGTAGTGGCACAAAAGCAAACCCTATATCAAGAAAGATGCAGAATGTAAATTTTTGATCTAAGATTAGACATGAGAACAATACACTAATCGTGAAGAATGGATATGAAAGAAAAATATACTAGAAGACTAAATCAATACAAATATTAAAGACATATCTGGGGCTAATAGGGCTAGCTCCCTAACATATGAGGAAAATTAACGAAAAAAATGAATACAATATTTCCTTGAGGAGGCATTGGAAACAAATTTAGCATTGTAACTTGTTGCTACCTAGAAGAGATAGGGCCATTAAGGCTTGAATGAACCCGTCTAACTGATCCTGATGTAAGATATGGAATGGCAATGTAAATAGGGTCTTTGATAAATAGATATGGCACCTCATGCTTTCGCTAATCCGAAGTTGAAAGCAAAGGCACTATTGATTTGTCCCCATGTAGATGGAAGCACTACAAGACATAAAGTTTTTATCTTAGTGAAAACTTGTCTAGGGGGTGAATGGAGATTCTGGTAACAAAGTCTAAGGATCTCCCTTATGTATAACACTAGGTGTCTCTCATTAGGATACCAAAAGAATTTGGAGAGGGTTCATGAATCCTTGAAAAGTATGTGGAACCACCCTTGGATCTAGTAATAAATGGGGCATCAAAATAATAAGTGCTAGATCACAACATTTAGAAATTTTTATAAATGTTCAAGAAAATTACATCTTTATTTATTTATACAATTTTAATATTTTAAAAATATATCTACATGCAGCTCTTATCTCCTGTTTTGGGTGGTCTATGTGTTCCATGTTGGGTACCCATGTCCCAATGTATCATGTGGCTTAGTGCAAGTTGCTGCATAAATTCTTTGATAAATTTTCATGCAATCTTTCATTTTCTATCACAAATTCAATATATTGATGCATAGATATTATTTGCTTTCAATTTCATTCTATTTAGGACCTAGAATGGACCCTTATATCTCTATATTTATTTTGTGGTGCAGGGTTCATTAGGGAAGTTTATTTGAGAAACATTACCATATATCTATTCTAACATTCATATTATTAGTGTATTTCAAGCATTGGGGTTTGTTGTTGACAAAGAAATTTTAGAAAATATATGTTATGACTTTAGTGATGCTACAATGATGGAGATGTTGAGACCATCACTAGAGGAAGAATTTTTCATTCAAAATCAACAAGTATGTTCTTATGTACATGAATATTTGATCTGAACTCTTAAATATTGTTGATATCCAAAATGATTTATGATTAGAGGACTACGGGGCTAAGATTGGAGATGATTTCTAATTTGCCTTTATCATTGCAAATTTGTTCCTATTCTAATACTGTTAATATCTTTGTGGTTTCTAGAGTTGTCAAATCCCTATAATTATTCACAATGATGATCCTTTAACTAATGGTGTTTAGGTCCTAGGCATGTAATGTTTCAAATGTGAACACTGGTTAGATTTTTAAATGTTTAATCTTCAAAATTATTGTGTTGATCAAAGTTTCCATTGTTTATTTAGTAGTTTGTGTTGAATATGCTATGTTATTGTGCTATTCCATAATATTTTTGCTTCATGTTGCTTTATATTACATTGGAAAACGTGGCTCCACTATTGGTGTAACTAAAGAAAAGCATACAAAGTGAGATGGTTTTTATTTTGGTTATGCAATTGGAAAGGGTTACTAGTTTCTTTGTAAGATTCATTGGTCAATGTTAAGTTTGAGAAAACCCCGATTTGACTATTCTCACAATCCTAAAGTTATGAAAATTTACTGCACCTAGACATGCAAAAATTTTCAGTAACTTTAGCCATATACTTGAGGACTCATGATGTTGTTGAATGTCAACCTGTTTGATCTAAAGTTGTTTTCAGAAGTTGCTCCAACGGGATCTTTTAATGAGAAACATAGTACTATGCTATAAAGTAATTATCTGATTTATAGAAGGATTATCTAGAGAAAATTTATTTTATTTTTTAAATTTCCATGGGTTTTATAAGATGGACCAAAACTGCTTTTTGTTACATGTTGTTTCTTCTGAGTTGAGCTTTAAGATGCATGGTTTAGAAAAAATATTTATTTGCATTTGATTTATCTTATTGATTAGTTTGTTAAGAAGATGATAGTGTTCCACATAAATGTAACAAATGATAGTGTTCCACATGAAGATGATAGTGTTTCAAATGTTACCATCTTTATGGTTTTTACTAGAAAGTGAAATTTTTCTGTGCATTATTTGAAACTAATCATTGCTGGATTTGTTTACAGGTTCTACCAATCAAGCTAATTCGATTATCATTACTTGAGAGGTTACCTTTAGACAATAATATATTATCACTTTTGCCCGCAAAGCTTGCTGAGCTAAAATCTCTGAAAGTTCTTATAGTGGATCACAATATGCTAGCCTTTGTTCCTTGTATGCTCTAGATTATATTACCATGTTAAGATAAAATTTAGATATGCATTATTTGTTTTCTTTTTAAAATTAATACAATGGAATTATAGAGTTGTTTTGCTCTACAAAATAGTTATTAAACCCATATTATTGCATAATGAGTTGTTGAGGTAATTTTGTTTTCAATAGTTTAATTATGATTCATCTTGTATGTGTTGTATGCAAACAATTGAACTCAGGTAGTGTGTTGGTCTGGTTGAATTATCCCTTGAAAATAATAATCTGGTGCGCCCACTTCTAGATTTCAAGTCATTCGTCAACTATCGTTCTCATAAAGATGAAGCAGTGGATTTGTTTAAGGGTAGAATGGTGTATATTTGCATCAAGAAGACATGCATTGTTGTATTATAATGTATGTTTTCAGTTAAAATTGGCATATAGAAACAATGATTTGTTTCTTTTTTCTTTTTCTTTTTTCTGCATTATTGCATGGAGATGACATACTTATGACCATCCTAGATCCATCTTAACTCTGGATCTATCAAGCGCTGAGAGGGATCAAATCTCTCGAGGTGCAAACCTCATTTTTTGAGTGCAAAACTTGAGGAAAGGTTTGCACCTCGAGAGATTTGATCCCTCTCGGCGCTTGATAGATCCAAAGTTAAGATGGATCTAGGCTGGTTTCAGTCGTGTGCAGCCAAGGAAAATCTATCGAAAATATGATTAATTTTATCAATAATATGTAAATACAAATAATATAAATATAATAATTTTATATATGCTAAATATGTCTGATATTTATCTGGTCATTTTAATTTTAAAATTTTCTTAATTACCTCAGTTTTTTGAGATGATAAATACTGTTAATAAATTTAATGAAGAAATAATTTTTTTGAATGCAAAGTGACAATGTAATAGTGTTGAATGATAGAAAATAAAAATAATAAGAATGTAGTCAAATACAAATAGTCTTCATTGTGATCAATGTCAAATTATTTTCTTTTCTATTTTTATTGTCACCCTTGTTAATTTTGTCATCTTTTCATATCGATTATATGAAAAGGACAATTGAAATAATAAACCATTGAAATATTTAGCTTGAACTATTGTACTAAACATCATACATTGTCTCTCTTTCTCTTCAATATTAATAGGTTGATTTAATATAACACAAATATAATGTACATTGTTAATATTTTTGTGTGCTTACACTGAAATCAATGCACAATCTTAATCCAATCACTTTAAAGTTAATGTACCATCAATGTACATCAAATCAGAAATCAACATCTACACTAAAATCAATGCACCTAATGCAAACAATCAAATAAGATTACAAAACAACATCTACATTGAGATCAATGCATCTAATGCAGGTAATCAAATAAGATTAGAAATTAACATCTATATTGAAATCAATGGATCTAGTGCAAGTAATAAAATAGGATTAGAAACCAACATCTACATTGATATCAATGCATCTAGTGCAGGCAATCAAATAGGATTATAAATCACCATCTACTTCCCTATCTCCCCCCTTGAACTACATCTCTCTTTCCCTCCATCTCTCCACTCTCTCACATCCTCCCTCTTCCTTCCTCTCTCTCCATTTCTTTCCCACATATATATCTCCCTCTCTCTTCACCCTCCAACTATATTTCTCTCTCTCTCTCTCTCTCTCAACATCTACACTAAAATCAATGCATATAGTGCAAGAAAAATAGGATTAGAAATCACCATCCACACTAAAATCAATGCATAAGTGCAAGAAATCATCTTCCCTCTCTCCCCCCTCCAACTACATCTCTCTTTCCCTCCATCTCTCCTCCTCTACACTAAAATCAACATCTACACTGAAATTAATGCATCTAGTGCAAGCAATCAAATAGGATTATAAATCACCATCTACTTCCCTATCTCCCCCCTCGAACTACATCTCTCTTTCCCTCCATCTCTCCACTATCTCACATCCTCCCTCTTCCTTCCTCTCTCTCCATTTATTTCCCACATATCTCTCTCTCTCTCTCTCTCTTCACCCTCCAACTATGTTTCTATATCCCTCCCTCTCTCTTTGTCTCCAAATCTCCTTCTTTATCTCTTTATCTCACCCCAAAACATATACACACTCTCTCCATATCTCCCTTGTCACTTCATCTCTCTCTCCACTTCTCACTCTCTATGTAATCCTTCTTCCCTCCCTCTCTCCCCCTCCAACTCCATCTCTCCATCCTTCCATATCCCTCCCTCTCTCCTCCTCTCTCTCTCTCTCTCTCTCTCCCATTCTTTGCACTCCAATTTTCTCTCTTCCCCCATAACTCTCTTCCTCTCTCTCTTGTCCTTCCTCTATCTTTTCCTCTCACTCTCTCTTTGCAAATACAGTTATCTCTCTCTCTCTCTCTCTCTCTCTTTGCAAATACAGTTATCTCTCTCTCTCTCTCTCTCTCTCTTTGCCTTCCAATCCTCTTTCCTCCCCCAACACACACACACACACTCTCTCTCAACATCTACACTAAAATCAATGCATATAGTGCAAGAAAAATAGGATTAGAAATCACCATCCACATTGAAATCAATGCATCGAGTGCAAGAAATGTCTTCCCTCTCTCCCCCCCTCCAAATCCATCTCTCTTTCCCTCCCTCTCTCTGCTCTCTCACATCCTCTCTCTCTTCCTTCCCCTCTATCCCTTTCTCTCCCAAATCTATCTCTCTCTATATCTCCCTCTCTCTCCTTATCTTCACCCTCCAACTCCATCTCTCTTTCCCTCCCTCTCTCCACTCTCTCACGTCCTCTCTCTCTCTTCTTTCCCCTCTATCCATTTCTCTCCCACATCTATCTCTCTCTATATCTCCCTCTCTCTCCCTCTCTTCACACTCCAACTAAGTTACTATATCCTTGCCTCTCTCCTTCTCCCCCAATTCCCTCCATCTCTCCTTATTTTTCTCTCTATATCACCCCCAAACATACACATACTCTCTCTATTTCTCCCTTGTCACTCCCTCTCCCTCTCCACTTCTCACTCTCTCTATGTATTTCTTCTTCCCTCCCTCTCTCACCCTCCAACTCCATCTCTATATCCCTCCCTCTCTCCTCCTCTCTCTCTTCCTTCCTCTCTTTCCCCATCTCTCTTCTCTCTCCCTCTCTCTCTTTTCCCTCCAATATAAAATGGAAGAGAAATAGAAAAATATGGTATTTGGCCCACTGTGTTAAATTTATGTATGTAGGGAGAGAAGTGATTTTTCATTAGGGCCGACATTAGATTACTTAGATTAAATTTTAAATGTTAAATATTAAACATTATTTTTACATTTACGTTTACATGTTTATTGTTACTTGAGATAGGCAATGCATATAGTGTACTTTAATTTGGCCCATGGTATTTAGTTGAGGATTCACCTAAATAAAACCACTTTTTGAGTGTTCCTAAATATAAATAGGATTATGGAGTAAATATAAAAAGAAGTTTTATTTATTTACCATAACTATGGTTTATTTATAATCTATTTATTTACCATACCTCTTTTATAAATATGGTATTTGGCCCATGGTATTCATTCCATGGTATTAAAGTGGTATATTTCTATACACTCTTAACATATCAAAAGTTTACATTAATTAAATTTAATAATATTAATATTAATATTAAGCTGAATAATTTTTTTTGCCATGTATTAATAATAATTTGGCCTATGGTATTTAGCTCGGGGTTCACCTAAATAAAACCACTTTTTGATGTTCATAAATATAAATAGGATTATGGAGTAAATATAAAATGTCCTTTTTATTTATTTACCATATATATGGTTTATTTATATTTTATTTATTTACCATACCTCTTTTATAAATATGGTATTTGGCCTATGGTATTCAACCCATGGTATTAAAGTGGTAAATATATCAAAAGTTTGCATTACTCACATGACATCTACACATCTATATACACTTCGACATATCAAAAGTTTACATTACACACATTACACACATTACATCTACACATCTCTATATATTGGGCCGACATATCAAAAGTTTACATTACACACATTACATCTACACATTATTTATTTACCATACCTCTTTTATAAATATGGTCTTTGGCCCATGGTATTCTGGTATTAAAGTGGTAAATATATCAAAAATTTACATTACTCACATGACATCTACACATCTATATACACTCCTACATATCAAAATTTTACATTACACACATTACATCTACACATCTATATATATTGGGCCCGACATATCAAAAGTTTACATTACACACATTACATCTACACATCTCTATATATTAGGCCGACATTGACATTACACACCTTACATCTACACATCCCTATATACTGGCAGCACATCTCGGCGCAATTATTGCATTTGTTTGGGAACCCCCTTAAATTCTTACCTAAAATATTTCCATTATCCAATCTTCACAACTTATCACTAGCGAAAGTTTAAAATGAAGGTGATCTAGCTTTATCATCCGTACTAATTTGGAAATATAGGTAAAGTCATATGAAGAAAGGAATCTATTAAATTGAAAGGATTTTTTTATTATTTTGTTTCACATTAGGCATTAAGTAACATCTGTGATTGTAGTTGCAAACAAAGAACAAATCCAATTTTGTTCTGCCAAGGCACGAGATCAGTGCCTTCTTTTCCCTTATTTTCTGATTCTTGTCATGTCATCATCTTCTTCTTGCATCCACATTGGCCAAAATCACTCAAGATAACAACAATCATACTATAATGTAATTGGTAGAGATGAGAATGTTGTTCAACATCTTATAAGCATGATGAGTAGTGACAACCTCCATTTGGTTTGTAGATATACTTTACATGACTCCTGAAAATGTTTACAATGCAAGTATTTGAATATCAAAAATGAAATATTATAAAAATTTATGAAATGAAAAATACATCAATAATATAATTGCGCACTATTTTAAGGCGAATTAAGTTATCAATGGAAAATATTAATTGATTAAACTATAAATAATATGAGCTAAAAATTGTTTTGAAATAGATTTTTATGTACTATTTTGATGATAGGTTTATGGTGGATGGAGACATTTTATCTAACTTAATTAAATTGACTCTACAGGTTGAACGTGCTTTCTCTGCTCTTTCATCTTTGGCATTAGATACTTCTTTGGCCGCATGTATTTAATGAAAAATGACATAATGAAACCTATTGAATTAGTTTTGAAGTCATTTGTTCTAGAAGAACTCATTTCAGTATTCAAAGTTGTTGTCAATCTAGTATTTTCTTCTGATGCAGTGGCATAAAAAATGCTCATGAAGGAAGTCATGAAATCCTTAAAGTTGTTGTGCGCACACAAAGAATGAAGGCAATATTTCTCAAAAAACCTAGCTTGTATTTGACATGTGTTTGAATCATGAAAATAATGAAAACATATTTTATTCCGTATAACATCGTATTGTAAATTGAGTTTGTCACTAGGCTCGCATGGTTCAGACTTTATTGTTTTGTTAGCATCATGGGGAATTTATGTCTATCCTGCATACCAGAGGACTTGGAAGTGTTTTAACCCTATTCTTGGGGAAACTTATTAAATGGTAAATCATTGAGGGATAACATTTATCGTAGAGTAGGTGACTGGAGCTTTGTTTATTCTCAAAGTTGTCAATTATCTATAAAATATTTCTAGTTTAGTTTGGATGATTAAGTCTCTCTTTATGTAGTATACAATTCTCTCTTTTTTTCAAATCTCGTTGCTTTCTAAAATTTGTTAATTCAAGAGATAATTTTTTTCTTCTGGTCAAAGAGGTCATCCACCATCCTCCAATGGGCCTAGCCTATGCAGAAAATGTACATTTTACATACAGTTTGTCCTTAAAAGTAAAAACCAAGTTTCTTGGCAACTTATGGGTATTTATCCTCCTCGAAGGTCACTTCTTGGAAATGTTTTACACTTTCATTTAATTATACAATCATCCTATTAGATATATGTATCATGCATGTTTGTAAATTGGTTGGTTCTGTTGACTAGAAGTGGTATTTCTTTTGTTTAATTTTAATTTTAAAATTTTGTTTTGTAATGCATTTCTTGGGGAAATCCATTGGCTAATTCCCCCCATTCTAAGGATGATACCTAGGGTAAGACATTTTATATATAAGCTTGAAGCTTTTTCATGTCACTTAGGGGAAGAGAACCTACATGGGGAGTATAACCTTCTACCATGCAACCACTTGGGCTAGACCCAATTTACAGTTGGCAGTGGTATTTGTATTTATTTTTGGTTCTTAATAAATACAATATCTTGGTTCTAGCTTAATTTTATGTTTTTGTATTCAACTACAAAATTGTCCTTGAGGTTGTTGCTAAGATGAAATTCAAAAATGGCAACTACAAAATTGTCCTTGAGGTTGTTGCTAAGATGAAATTCAAAAATGGTATTTTTTGTAAAAAGTTCAAAAAAGTATCAGAAATACATGAGATTTATTAAGGCCACCAAGCCTATTTCTTTGGAAAGAACTATAAAGCTTGAGTATGGCTTGAATTTTCTGAAGGATAACATAACCATATAGAAGAATAATTTTCATTTATACAAGCTTGAGTTTGATTATATGATTCAAGGCATAATTAGTTATAGGAAATGATATATGTACTTCTCTTAATCTCAAGATCCATCATTCTAGAATCTCTCTTGTCATTTTCAAATCATATAAGAGGAATTGTTTAACCAATGACAAAGTCAAACCAACATTTATTTGTTTCACTACAATATTGAAAATTTGTTGTTATTCTCATGAAAATTGATGTCTGTGATCTCTTTTGGTTATAAAAATGCATCAGTTTCATTTTCAAGCCAACTATTTTGTTGTAGACACTAGAAAAAATTAATGATAAGTTGATATTCTCTCTAGAACGTTAACTATAATGACATTAATTTAAAAATGGAATCATAATATTCCATTAGATTAGAGACAACCTCCAAAGGGCTATGAAACACTCCAAGAGGCCATCTAAGGGAGAACGTTTGCATTTCACTCTAGAGGCGATGAATGTCTTATTTGAATTTACTTGGAAAATTAGTGGTTGTTTGCAGCTTGTGATTTTTATAGTGATAGAACTTTCCAATTTGTGTATTCATGGGATTTTCAGGACATGTGTGGTGCTAAATAAATCTATAGAGGTTCTAGATTTGGTGTCGCCTCCATCTAAATTTCATAACCTAAATTTTGGATGAACTTGTATTAATTCACCTGGTGAGATGGTGATGAAAAATTTGATTACGAAAGATAAAGTGTTGTTGTACTTTCAACCGTGTGGCTAGTTTGGGCATGAAAACTGATCCTCTTTATTTTTCACATTCTTTATCTATACAAACTTGAGAGTAAGAAGTAATGTTTAATCTTTTCAACATATTGGTGTTGTCCTATTTCAAAAGTATTTATTTATGAAAAAGGTATTCCAAATCTATAATACTTCTAAAGATATCTAAATTTGTTAGTCTTGATATGATATTATTGAATCTTGAGAGGAATTTTGGGAAGAGGCCTACTTGTAAGCTATATTTACTTTTCAGATCCTAGGAGGGAACATAAGTATTTTCCATGCTAAAATTATCTTTCTTATCCTACACTTAGTTTCAGGGATTTGGAACATGCCCTAACACACATGGACACCTAATAAGTGTAATAAGTGTGAAGCTATGTTTGAACCCAAAGTGAGATGAGGTAAAAACAATATCAAATTCACACCCTAAAATGAAGCATCACCTAGTAAGTGTAATAAGTGTGGAGCTATATTTGAGTTTACAATCCCATAGAACCCAATACAGAATGGGGTTGCTGAACACACCAACATATCTATCATTGAGACAGCAAAGGCCATGATTCACGACAATGGACATGAACTTTTCTAATGTATTTGGGTAGAAACATGTAATAATGTTGTCTACATCTTGAGATGATGTCCACAGAGGATCCTCAAGGACAAAACATTAGAGGATGCTTTACTGGTGAGAAGCTATAGGTATCCCATTTCTGTGTATACAGTAGTTCAGTTTATATTCATGTTCTTGATGAGAAACATTCTAAATTTGAGCCCTCGAGTGTCAATGGGATCTTTGTTGGATATATTGAAACTTGCAAAGTGTGGTAGATCTACATTCCAGCTCAGTGGAAAACAGTGGTGAGCAGGGATGTGAAGTTTGACAAGAGTGGGCAGTCCTCAAGGTTACAAGAGCCTCTCATAATGAGGGATGGAAGCAAAAATCTTGTGGTTTCAGATTAGATCTAAAATTAAAAGAGAAACCAAATTCGAGCAAATGAAAAGAGACCTCACTACCTTTCAGTTTAGCTACAAAGACGAGGGCTTACACAGATATTACAGGATGCAGATGAAAAGGCTAGAGGACTTAAATCTACATTTTGGGTGAGTCATGCATCTAAGAAGTTTTCTATTTGTGTTGCATTAAAGACCTCTATTCCAGTGACATAGATTTTGAACTTTCCGGTTTTGTTTTGCAG
>CM076584.1:353978163-354154303 GCA_034641835.2 Pinus albicaulis
ACTAGACCAGATTAAGAAGAATAATACTTGGGAGTTAATTCCAAGACGCACTGGGAAAAATGTCATTGGCACAAAATGGATATACAAGAATAAGATGAATGAAAAAGGACAGGTAATCAGAAATAAAGCCAGACTTGTATGCAAGGGGTACACTCAAATCGAAGGTCTTGATTATGATGAAACATTTGCCCCTGTAGCCAGAATGGAAGCAATAAGAATGTTTTTGGCCTTTGCATGCTACCATGATTTCAAGGTATATCAAATGGATGTGAAGTCTGCGTTCCTGAATGGAGACTTAGAGGAAGAAGTCTACATGGAACAACCTGAAGGATTCTCATTAACATATAGACATGACTATGTGTTCAGATTAAAGAAAGCCTTATATGGGCTGAAACAAGCTCCTCGTGCATGGTATTCAAGGCTGGACAAATACTTACAAAAATAAGGTTTTAAGAAAGGAGGAGTAGACAACAATTTGTCCATAAAGGCTAATGAAAATGAACTCCTAACTGTAGTAGTATATGTAGATGACATCATGTTTGGTAGCAACAAAGATAATTTAACAAAATAATTTGCTGAAGAAATGAAATCATAATTTGAGATGTCTATGATTGGAGAGCTCACCTTCTATTTAGGACTTCAAATTCAACAAAGGAACACAAGAACATTCATCTCACAAGAAAAATACTTAAGATAGATGTTGAAAAGGTTTCAAATGGAATATTGCAAACCTGTGTCAACTCCCATGATCACTAGATGCAAACTATGTGTTAATGATGGATCAACAGATCTAGATAAAAAACTTTACAGATCCATGATAGGAAGTCTGCTATATCTAACAGCTTCTAGACCAAACATTATGTTGGCAGTAGGACTTGTGGCAAGATATCAAGCAACACCAGTACAAAATCATTTACTAGCAATCAAGAGAATATTTAGATATCTACAAGGTACTTCAAATTATGGGCTATGGTATCCAAAAAGAAAAAGCTTCACTTTGACAGCATATACAGATGAAAATTGGGCCAGCTGCATGGATGACAGGAAAAGCACAAGTGGAGGTGCATTTTATCTGGGAAAAATTCTGGTGGCATGGCTAAGAAAGAAGCAAAATTCTATCTCTCTATCTACAACATAAGCAGAATACATAGCAACAGCAGCATGTTGCACACAAGTAATGTGGATGAAACAAACTCTCCAAGACATGAAGGTAAGCATGGATCATCCCATTTCAATCAAATGTGACAATATAAGTGCTATAAGTATATCAAAAAATCCTGTATTTCATTAAAAAACAAAGCACATCCCAATTAAGTACCATTTCCTCAGAGAACAAGTAGCACAGAAAGTAGTGAAGTTGGAATATGTACCAACAGAGGAACAAACAGTAGACATATTCACAAAACCTCTTGCTAAAGATCCATTCGAATATCTAAGAGACAAACTAGGGGTAGTTTCTACAGATGTTACTCTCTGACATGAAAATAAAGCATCATTCCAGGGGGAGATCAGTCAACAAATATTGTCACGAAAGAGCCAGAGCTAGTAAGCAGTGCATGGAACAGGTCCTCAAGATTAGAGTTTTATGGACAAGGTTTGGAAACCACGCTAGGAAATGTGCAACCCTTTTCCATTGATGTCAAAGGGGGAGGAAAAGTAAGCAACAGGAGAAAGGGTCTTCTAAAAGGCAAGAAGAGGAAGTGTATTTCCATCAATTCCAAAGTGGGATACTGTTGGAAATATTTTCATTGATGGAAAAGGAGAAGACACGAACAAAAACTGGACAATCATTCAAAGGAGCAAAGAAGCAGAAGTAGCAGATCTGCAGACAGGAGTAGAAAAGGACAACTAGAGGTTTGTTTTTCAAGCCTATGGCCAATTGTAAAGCAGGGCTAAGAGGGCTGCAGAGAGTTAGAGTAAGTGACTCCATGTATATATTTTTGAAAGGATTTGTTTCAACATTTCATGAGTATTATTCGATCTAAATTCTGTGTGAATGGGCTTTGAATCTCAATAAGCAATTGTATAAGGACCAGTGTGGTGAAATTCTGTAATTGGGGGTTTAAATGTATTATGTGTGCCTTTGAAGAAATATAACTTTGAAATTGACCTTCAATCTAATGGAATCAAGGCCAAAAATATAGTCCTGTTGTAATATCTGTATGCAGGGTAATTTATGAGCGAGGGTTCATATACAGGGATTATATGAAATTTGTGAATGTACACACAGCAGGGCTAAAATTTTGAAACAGGTATGTGGAAATGCCTTGTAGAAGTGTTAATGAAGCAGAGATTTAACATCTGAAGAGGCATAGCGAAGCAGAATTAGAAGTGGAACCAAAAATCGGGTGGAAAGGTGGAACTTTTAAAGCATAGTTTGGGAACAATGGAAGTGAGCATCAAAGTTTAAGTGGTGGGTTGAAAATTTGATGGAAAAAAGTACAGTGGATGTAGAGTTGTTATGTAGAGTTACACTCCAGAGCTCGACGGAGTTTTCATTCAAATGTTCAGTTAGAATTGGAATCGGCATTAGTGGAACTGTGCGTAAATAACTCATGAAGAGGCAATGCAAAGGGAAGACTATATGAGTCTTGATGGCGCAGTTTTAGAAAAGAGATACCATGAATAAAAGGTTTAGTCAAAGAGTAGAAGTGGAACCGTGAGTTAATAATATGGTGGGACCATACGATGAACAGGAACGGTGGTTTCAAAACCCAAAACAAGTGGTCTCACACGAACTCAAGACCAGTAAGTAGAATTCCTCAAAAAAACGCGATATCGGTCCCCAATTGACACGTGTAAAAAGTGGTAAGGCTAATACCACTTTTATCACTTAAATTTTGAGAGTTAAAGAGAGTGTAGTTAAATTGCGCGATAACCATTCGATTTGATGCAGAGAAGATCCAACGGTGATCGCATGGGAAAAGTGCATGGACGTTTGGAAATGTTAAACGACAGGTATATTGTGAATGCAATATCCGTCAGATCAAGATCGGTGAAGATCTAACGGTGGTCGCATCATACGAAAGGCAGAGTCTTAATGTCAAGGCTTAAAGCGGAAGTGTTGAAGATCAACGACGGAGATCTTATCGAAGATAGAAGATCGACGGTGGAGATCTCATCGCATTGGTGGAATGGAAGAACAAAGGAACGACAATTTGAAAGTTGCGATTGCGATTGAGCGATTGAATCACAACCGTTAGATCACGGTTATTTGTGACTATTGGATCGAGCACTGATTGCTGGTGGGACCCTTCGCTCATCGCAACGGCAGAAATCAGATGACCAAAGGCACAGTGGACCACTGAATGTTGCGATTTCGATTGCAACAGTGTGATGGAATGTCAACCATCGGATTGGGAAATTTAAATGAGGCGGAGTGCGTCCGTAGTGTGGGCTCCATGTAAAATAAAAAGGGTTTAATATGAACCAATATATATATATATATATATATATCAATGCAGTGTGGGGCCATTGCATCGGCGTGAAGGCAGAGCAATGGAACAAGCCATTGAAGTTTGCGATTGTGATGGTGCGATTTTAATCGCAACCGTTCGACCGGCGATTCATCGCATTGGAACCATCGCAAAGGGTGCCATCGCAATTGGAAGTCATCGAAGGCGGCTTATCACATCGGCAGATAGAAAGAGTTTGGCAAGTGGGCCTGAAAGGTTATTTACTATGTTAAAAAGATCTATTATTATATCGCCGAGAGAGGGTTTAAAATTTGCTTAAAGCACTTCAATTATCCATTTACGACAGTTAAACGTGATAAGTTCCGAAGGGTTTAAAAGGATCATTTCATATGGTAAGTCCATAAAGTAGATTTTGGCTTGAACCATAAAGGTTGAAGAAAGCTTCCGCATTGATAAAACTACCAGATTTAGAACATAATTTGGGAAATGCATTCTACATGCATGGAAAACAGGAGAGTATGCAGAAACTGAAAAAGACAGTGACAGCAACAGAAAAGACAAACACACAACGAGCCAAGAACTGAATGGGTTGAATTGAAATTCTTATTGTAACTAAAAATGTAAAGTTTTATTTATTTTATATTGTGTGTGATGCATTGGCAAGTCTCCGTAGGCAAACAAAAATCCACTGTAAAACTGAAATTTGTACATATTTCTATATTCCTCTGAATGAGCTGGACAAAGAAATGAGAAGGCAGAAGTCAAAGAGTCATGGCTGTTCATTTCGAAATTCCCTGAGGAATGCTAACAGTAATGAGATAATCTCTATAAATAATATTACAAAGATATGCATAGAGAGGTTAGAGAATGGAGAAATGAGGAGAGAGGGTAAGAAGAAGGAGAAGCTGACAGAGAAGCTATGTAGACTCAGAGATGATAAAAGGGAAAATATGAAAGCTAGTGGACAGTAGTGAAGAAGGTACATAACAGAGCTGATACCCAGGTAGATTAGCATGTGTTTTTTTGAAAGAGTGAGGAAGTTGGTGTGTTGAGATTGCAACAAGATGATGAGCTTAGTGAAAAGAGTCGCCTTCACTAAGTGGGCCCGCAGGCTATTTTTGGCGCAAATCTATTTTTAGACTATGTTTATTTTTAGACATGTCGATCATATTCTATGAGTTGCAGGATGCTATTTGTGTATGGTTGGTCAAGTTGGGAAAAATATATGGACTTCTATTTTTAGACATATTGGGTGGAATCTATTTTTATATTGCCAGTCTAAAAATAGATATGTCGAATATTATTAGCTCTTAATAATATTTGGACTATAAACATTATCTCATTCTCTTGGAGCATTTTAGCTATGCATGTATGTGGACAAAAGAGCTGGTGCAATAGTCTACACTGTCTCGAGGGTTAAGTGGAGCTGCACATGGATACTTCAGTTAGAACTCATGTGACAGAAGTTTGGTGGAGTTGGCTGAGGTAGTTATGAGTTGTGTTCGCTTTAAATTAGTTAAACATAGTTGAGCTTAGTTGTATCTAGTCTAATCGATTGATACACTAGTTTGAGTGGTGAATTAATTATTAATTAATTCACTAATTATTAACTCATTAATCAACTAAAGAATACATCGCTTAACTACAAGTGGCATGGACAAATAGAGACTTGTTGAAGAGGTGGTGAAAGAGCAACAGACTATCAAGCCATGACTATGTTGTTGCATGAGTTTGCACCACACATGGTTGGAGATGCCAATGAGATTCATTTGAGCAAGGCTGTAATCAATTGAGTTAATTCAGAAAGCCATTCTTCAAAGAATGATTGCCAAGAGAGGTAGGCTAGTAGGTGGCAGAGATTGGAGCATGTGATTTGCTAGATCGGGCTTGATTAGTGTGTAGCAATTGGAGATTGTACCGAGAGCTTGTGAGGAGCTTTGTATGATGATTGTTACATGATCTCTATGACATATAATATACAGATAGTTGGGGGTTTTCAGCTTTAAGCTTTCCCATAAAATACTGTGTTCATATGTGTGATTGTTTATGGTTTTAATGTACGCATGCGATTGTTTTTATTTCCGCAATTAATGATCAATGGTAGAAGAGATTCTGTATTGTGCATGAAGTTAAAATAGTGTGTGATCAGGAGAATATTGGTGTATAACATATCAGCTTATATAAATTTCACAAGGTATCGTAGGGATATTTATCATTAGGAGCCATCGTTAAAACATTGGAAGCGTTCGAGTTTTGTGCCTATGGGAATTTAATCATGAGTGTTTTCGTGCTCTTAAGTTCGTAATATATTTCAACGGATTGTGATTGGAGTATGCCCTTGAGGGCAGCTCGAATTATATTTCATGGAAGGACATGATGGAGACGGTGTTGGATGACAATGGATTAAAGGATTTCATAGATGCATAAATTCCAAAACCTGCTTCTAGCGATGCTGCCGCACTTGACGCATGGCAAAAGAAGACAAAAAAATGTCGAAGGATTTTGTTGGAAGGTGTGAAGGATCACATAGTGTCCAGCCTTCATGGTAAAGCTTCTCCATTCTTGATGTGGAAATATTTTACAGATTTATTCCGAAGCAAGAGCTACTAGAGGAAGTTGGCGCTCAAGGATAAACTCAGGAACATAAAAATGGAGAAAGGTGACAGTATACCCAAGTACCTCAAGAAGTTTGTCCAGTGCAGGGATGAGATGGGAAGTGTGGGGGTTACTGTAGATGATGAGGACTTGGTGAGCTTTGCTCTCCTTGGGCTTCCAAAGAGTTGGCATTCCTATCAGGACTCTGTCAATGGTCGGGAGAAATTGCCAGGATGGGAGCGACTTTGGTCGGATTCAGCACGCCGAGAGCATGCGTAATACAAATGGATCTTCATCAAAGAACTCGATGAAGAAAATTCTCTTTGGTCGCCAAAGCAAGGAGGGGGAAGAATAAGAAGAATGATTCTTTTGCAATCCTAAGTACAAGGCAAGAAGCAGGACATGTCCAAGGTGAAGTGCTTTCACTGTCACCAACACGGACATTACGCCACTAATTGTCCACAGAAGAAGAAAAATAAGAAGGCTGCTGGGACTGCAGCTGGAGAGGCCTTAGCCTCACAGTTTGAGCTGGATTTTTCACTAATCGCATGCTTGGTCTCAAGTGTGATGGGTTCAGTGTGGTTTCTTGACAGTGGTGCATCTTTTCACATGACAGGAGATCGAGATTTTTTTACTGATCTGGATGAGAAAGATCTTGGAGTGCACATCGAGATGGGCGATGATGGTAGATACAGTGCGACCAGTATTGGTACCATTTCCTTTGAGAGGGAGTCTGGTAAGCCTTTCGTATTGAAGGAAGTGATGCATGTTCTAGGATTGAAGAAGAATCTTATCTCTGTGGCTATGTTGGAAGACAAGGGATATGATGTTGTCTTTAGTAAGGGAAAGGCTTTCCTGCGTAGTAAGGAAAATGGTGAAACCTGGAGGATAGGGGTTCAAGTTAAGAACCTTTATTATTTGGAGGTAGATGGCTGCGCAGCAATGGCAGGCAAGGCAGAAGGAGTGGTGAGTTGGGATGAGGGTGAGCTATGGCACAGGATATTGGGTCATCTTCATCATGGTGCTTTGAAAATTTTGCAGCAGATTTCTATCGGGCTTCCCAAAGGTACACTTATGCAATTAGATCAGTGAAAGGGATGTACCTTGGGAAAATTTGTGAAAGCCACCTTTGACGAGAAGGATAGTCATGCCACGACAATCCTTGAGAGAATTCACACAAACGTGTGTGGACCTTTCTAAGTAGCTTCGAAAATAAAGCATAGGTATTATGTGATATTTCTTGATGAATTTTCTCGTAGGTGCTGGATCTTCTTCATGCAGAAGAAGAGCGAGACATACTCAAAGTTCTGTGAGTTCAAGGAACTGGTTGAGAAAGAATCGGGGAAGCAGGTGAGGGCTCTTAGGAGCGACAATGGTGGTGAATTCATCTCTAGCGAATTCAAGGACTTTTGCAGTGCAGAAGGAATTCGAAGAGAGCTCATAGCACCTCATAACCCACAACAAAATGGGGTTGCTGAGTAGAAGAACAGAATGATCGTGAGTGCTGCATGAGCGATATTGCATGATCAGGGCCTACCCATTCACTTGTGGGTGGAGGCATGAAATACTATAGTATATGTGTAGAACCATTTTCCTCACAGGATACTTGGCATGAGTACACCCAAGGATGCTTTTTCTGGTAAGAAGCCTGATATTTCTCATTTGAGGATTTTTGGTTCACCTGTTTACATTCATGTGACGAAGGATGCCAGGAAGAAGCTGGAGTCGACTGCAGAGGTTGGGATATTTGTGGGGTACACTGATACACCCCACAACTATCGTGTGTATTTTCCAGACAGTCGCAAGACTGTTGTGCGATGGGGTATCAAATTTCATGAGGCTTCATGAGGTGTTCGCTTGAGAGGGAGCCACACTTGCATGCAGATGAGGAGATATTAGTTCCTAAGGATGAGCCTCAGGATGTGGATCAGCCACAAGAGGAGGTTCATGGAGTGGAAGAGACCCACTCGAGGCGGCGCCAACCATCGAGCACACTACGAGCGGCGACTAGATCAAGATGCCGAGAGGTTGTGGTGCCTACATCTGACGCGAGCAGACAAGCACACGACCGGTGTAATGGATACATAGCGCGAGCAAGTGTGTCCGCAATGAGAGCCATCCTCTTTCGAGAGCGTGGAGGACCTCGCATGGGTAGATGCCATGGTGGAAGAGTATGATTCGATTGTCGAAACAATGCTGTGGGGGGGGGGGGTGTACGAGGCGGAGAAATCGGTGAGTGGGTTCGAGATGGATCTACAAGTGAAGCATACGACTGACGAGTGTGAAGTATATAAAACGAATTTGTTGCTGAGCTTTCATAAATTGAGATCGGTATAGAGAACCCTTTGCACACATGTAGGTATTCTTCCATACGGACGGTCTTGCTCTCTCAATGCGAATGGGATAGCACATTCATCGGATGAATGTATTTATGTTCCTCAACGAGTCATTGAGAGGTGTACATAGAACAACCCAAAGGTTCGAGATCTTATTTGATGGAGAGTCTCATGTGTCTGCCGGAGGCTCAAGAGAGCGATAGTATGGTTAAACAAGCACCTCGTGCTTGTTACACACGGATAAACCGGTTATTTCCGCCGGAATTGGATTCTCCAGGTAGAGCGGATCAAACCTATACCGATAGTGGTGGAGGGTAAGTTGTTGATCATTGCTATGTAGATGATTTGATTTTGATAAGTGATGAGCGTGATACTCTCATGCAAGGATGATCCACTGCCAAAGAGTTTGAGATGAAGGACCTAGGCCTCCTTCATTATTTCCTTGGATTGAAAGTTGGCCGGCCCACAATGATGGATTGTTTGTTTCTCCAAGAACCGTATGCCGGGAGATCTTTGGAGAAGTTCAACATGCATGGCTGCAAGCTTTGTTGATACTCCTCTTCACGGTGGATGGAGGAAGGAGGATGCTACTTCGGCGGAAGTGAGTAGATACCCCTTTGTTATCGTAGGTTGGTGGGGTCGCTTATATATCAGTACGTGCCAGGCCAGGCACTGTGTTATCTTCGTTAACTTGACTTTCAAAGCTATGGTTAAACCAACCAAGCTCTTAAGGAAGACAACATGTGTGGAGCTATCTCGGAGGCACATCGGTACGGACGATCGGATGAGGTGAGGCTATGTGGCTTCACGGATGCGAGATTAGGCTGAGGCCCAACGGACGGAAAGAACTATCACGGAGGGATTTTCGGTATCGGGTCGACAACGGTTCTTGGTACACTAGGAAGCGAGAGGGCTCAGAAGTAGCACTCGGTTCGGTGAGCGAGTATATAGCGAGCGAGTTTAGTACCATGCGAGTATATGGATGAGAAGATCTGAGTCGGGTTGTTGGTTCATGGATCCTACGCGGTTATTGTGATAATCGAGAGTTTGCATCAAACTCTTGGTTAATCCGATGTTCATGATAGATCTAAACACATTGACATTCGGTATCATCACATATCGGTGTGTGCGGTGGAGAAGATCATGTTCGACTCCCACGGAGGATCGGGATCTTGATATCTTGACGAGCGCTCACCGAGAACAAATTCGAATACCACGGGGGGCAGGATAGGGGTTGCAGATAATCCTTATCTTATTGAGGAAGGGGATGTTGAGATTGCAACGAATGATGAGCTTAGTGGAAAGAAGTGGCAGCTACACTAAGAAATGGGCCATGAGGGCTATTTTTGGCGCAAAGTCTATTTTTGGAACATATGGATCATGTTCTATGAGTTGCGGGATGCTATTTGTGGATGGTTGGTCGAGTTGGAAAAAATAGATGGACTTCTATTTTTAGACATCTTGCGTGAGAATCTATTTTTAGATTTCAGGTCTAAAAATAGATATGTCAAAATATTATCTCTTAATAATATTTAGACTCTAAACATTATCTTGATATGTGGAGCACTTCGGTGGAATTACCTGAGATGTAACCTGAGGCCGAAAGCGAAAGATTACGCTATTCTGAGGTTAAGTGGAAGTTGTGCATGAATGTGATTGACTCCTTGAGCGAGAGTTTGGTGGAGTTGATTGAGAAGTTAATGGAATTGTGTTCGGTTTAACTTAATCTAAACATAGTTGAGATATTTGTATCCTAGTTTAACTAATTCGTACAATTAGTAGAGTGGTGAATTAATTATTAATTAATTCACTAATTATAAACTCATTAATCAACTAATTAAATGGATTCAACGATTGCATGGAACGTTTCGGTGGAGACAGTGCGAAATAGGTGAAAGAAACGGGTTAAGCTATCGATTTGTGACTATCTTGTTGCTGTTGCAACAACTAGTGATTAGTGGAAACCCATGAGGATTGCGCGATTGCAAACGGTGGTTTTATGTTATTTAATGAGCCATCCCATAGCATTGATTACGCAATAGAGGTTGGCTATCAAGTGGCAAAATATTGGAGCATGTGTTTTGCTAGATCTGGCTGATAGTGTGTATGATAGAGGTTGTCTTTGAGAGCTTGTGAGGAGCTTTTTGTACAATGATTGTTTCATGATGTCCATGACATATAATATACGAGATAGTTAGGGTTTTCGGCTTTAAGCTTTCCCATTCAATCATGTTCACATGTGTGATTGTTTATGGTTTTAATGTGTGCATAGAATTGATTTTATTTCCGCATGTAATGATCAATGGTAGAAAGAGATTCTACGTATTATGCATGAGCTTAAATGAGTGTGTGATCGGGAGAATCTCGGTGAATTATAAATCGATTCAAAAGTTCTACAATTTATGAATCATTTTTATACGTATTTGTTATATTTCACGAAAGTTACGCAAGGTTAGGAATGAATCTTCTTAGGAAATTAATCTTGTAATAAATGATTGAAGCTCACTTAATGTTTCTAGGATGATTGATTTTTAATATAGCTTCAATTATAGTGTGATAAATCTAATATAAATATTTAGAAATGATATGACCTAGAAACTTTCCTTATTCACGGCCAAAAGTGTTTTCTTAGGATTTAATGAAATACCAAACCTTCTACATTTTTCAAACACTCTTCTCATATGTAACAAATGTTCCTCATTAGTTTTTGAATATACGGTAATATCATCTGGGTAGTCACAATAAATCGCCAATTTCATCGACAAAAGCAATATTCATTTAACTCTTTGAAAATTAACTCTCCCAAGAACATTCATTAATCCAAAGGCATCTTCACATACATGAAGGTTCCCCACTGGAGTAGTAAAAGTTGTTTTATCTTTGATCATCGGGGATGTACTATGACTTTGGTTATAACTTGAGAAACCATCTAATAAGAAATCCTACTGAATCTAACTACCTTGAGTAATATATGATCCATTTTTGTAAAAGGGTAGTTGTCCTTTAAAGCAGTTACTTGTTAAGATTTCTAAAATCAATGCATAATCGATTTCTCTTGTTTTCTTCCTAGTAGGCACTATGTTAGACACCCATTGAAGTATCTAAGAGGAACTATGATTTAGCATCATACATATTTTTAAGTTCTTTCTCAGTTAGAGGCATAATTTTGGATTTGTTCTCACAGAAGTTTTACATTTAAATGGTTTACAGTCTTCCTTGATTGGGACTTTATCTTCATGCAATACTAGTGTCATATGATTTGAGGTCTACCTTAGCTCGAGCAAAGACATCAATGAATTCTTTGAATAAGTCTATGTATTTTTGTTTTTTGGCTTGACGGTGATGATTTTGATAGTTTTATCATTCTAGGATCCTTTTCTATATTGCGGTCTTCTACATATGTGTCCACCTTGGAGCTCTATCTTTGGCTTTTTAGCTACACCATTGAAATCAAATAATTCTTCTAGTGGAACGAGACCTCTAGGTAAACATCATCCTTTAGCTTGAAGTATTTCAAACTCTTCTTTTAGGGATTTATTTCATGCACAATTATAACTTATTTACAACTTTGTATACATGAATATTTATGTGAATCATTAAACATTTTCCTACATTGGTATGTGCAACTATTTTATTTTCTACTTCACACTCTAAATCTATGCTATTTTCTTCATACTCATCCTTAGACTATAAAAAGTTTTCAATTTTCTTGTCATTTCCAAACACTTGCCAATACTCATATTATCTAGTACGGAGTGAGTCGATGTTTCACTTCCTTTGTATAATGTATTTTATTAAGGGTGAGGCATTTTACATGTTTGGATGAAAATGACAAACCATTCTGAATATTACATTCTAGGAATAACAACAAGGTCGTATTCTACAAAAGTTTCTAGAAAATAAAACACAACATTTCTGACATGCTCTCAATCTGAGATGCTTTGCAGTATTCTCCTTTAATATGCTTTATAATTAACTCAAAATCTCCATGAATGGAAATTCTTTTAACACCTAATCTTTTTAACAATTGAAATCCTAACATAAGTGCTTGATACGCGAGTTATGTTGTTAGTACAGTAATTTAGCTTATGTAAATTGAGGAAGCCTTCGGCATAGTTTGTTTTACTATGTTTGAGACCCACACTCTTGCTCGGAGACCTTCTCTCTTACAAGATCATCAAAATCATGTTCCAAATTAGTTCAAGTTAGGTGTTTTTTTCAACTATTTGTGTTTTACAGTTTTTAATGTATTTCTAAAATTTCATTTTTTTATTGTTGGTAACACAGTATTGATATCTCCATCATTATAAATAATGAAAGAGTCCCTAAATTTGAGTGGACAGTTAATGGGGATAGTTATGTGGTTTATCTGATCCTCACCATGAATTTCATTAAAGTTTCAATATAGTCTTCTACTGTGACCAAACACTAATATGGTAACATAAGTCATGCCCATTTGTGGTCCCTTTTGCATTTTTCTCCCCATGGTAATGACAACAACATGTTATACTTGAGAGGTATATACGCATATATATCCATTACTAGACTCTTGGGTGGGATTCGAGTTAAAGTAAGACATAGATCTTTAATGAGACCTAGACATCTTACTTTCTTTGGAATTAAATGAATATAAGTCTTTATAAGGCTATAGTAATGTCAAGAACAAGTTGTTCCATAAAATTTGGAGCATCAAATTATGTGAAGCACGAATCTAACATATCATTATGAAATCTTATCGTGAACGTTGGAGGCTAACATGGGAATGGAGGAACTCCTCCTTCTGTGGTTTACCATAAACCACAGCCAAAATAAGAGTTCGGTGATCATCATTCAAATTGGCGGTGTCGGTGTTTTATGTTTGAAACCTTCATGCTTGCAGGTATATATAGATTTTTGTTCATTAACTGCGACAAGGGAATGGGATTTTTAGTTTTACTAATTGACATTTTTCAATGTTGAATGATGTTTGAAACTTACTCTCCAAGAAGTTCGAAAGTTAGATTTATCAACAATTTCTTTTGTGGTTCCTTTTGGTGGTAGTGGTTGGTATATCGGTTTGAGTATTTTTGGAAGTATTCTCAACTATCTTTTTGGCAGCAATTTCTCTGCATATTTTTTCCAGAAATATCGGCGGTTTCCTTAGCGGAATTCTCTAGGGTTTTCTTCACAATAGTATCGAAATGTTCCTTGAAAGGATTTTGATTTTTTTTTTGGAGCATACGGTTTTCACACTCCTAATATTATATTGCCCTGGACTTCCAAAAGTAAATTTTCAAATTCGTGTTTATAATCATTTGATTCTTGAATCAAGTTCAGTTCCGGAAAGTTGAAAAATCTCTTGTTCTTCTTGAGTAAATTAAATTGTTTCATCATCGTTAATGTACGTCCAAATTGATTTGGTTGTCTTCTACACTTCTATTTCCCCATCATCATTAGCATAATTTTCTGAAATGGATATGCAATTTGTTGATCGGGACCCCTTTGTTCCCTCTCTTTGTTTTGATTTGGGGAGGATTTCTTCTAAGATTTTGATTACGATTTTGGTGCCATGTTGATTTTCTCTAGGAGCAACCCTTTCATTTAGATTAACCCCTTCCATCATTATTTCTCATTTTGACTAATGAATCAATTTGGGTCCATCGGAAAAGTTTGAGGGCTCTTCTTTCATGGTCACTCTCCTTTCGGTCCTAATTCTAGCGAGTCTTTGCTAACATATTTGCTTCTACACTCAACGCACCATTTCTTCTAATGTTGATGAATTTATTTCTCTAGGCAGTAAGACATGGGCACCTCAAAGCCATACGGGAATTTAATTAAGGGCTAAACCTTGTGGTGGTTTAATGTTGGCAGGAATTTTCATTGTATACCTTTGACCAAAATATGGTGCAATAACCTTGAACATACCACAGTGCCCTTCTAATTCTTCCATACTCGGATAAAATCCGAAGAGGGTTATTTTTAATTTCCTTCTATTAAAAGGGAATGTCTAATGGAATGCGGGGAGATCATTCATGCTAGCATTAGGCAAGGCTTTAAACCATTTCCTAACCTATCCAATGAGACTTTGCGCAAGCTTAACCTCATTTTGCGTTTTCCTCATCTACTTCACCGAAGGTCAAAATTATCATTCATCCTATCTACCCATTTGTTGGGCGGTGATAGGTCTAGTTCCATCAGAATTGGCCAGAATCCTTGTACGATAGTCTGTGGCATGTTTGCAAAGGAGCTTGAAAGAACAAGAGGAGCATATACGGCTGCCATTATAGGGATGAGGATGAACAATATGAGTTGATCCAAAGTGGGATATGAGGGTGAATCGAAGGTGGAGGGTGGGCGAGGCTAATGTTGCGAGTGAGGGTAAAGGTTGGATTGTGGATAAAGATTGAGAGAGGAGGGGTTTGAGTTGTGATGGCTCTTTGAGTAGTAGTGGAAACTACGAAGGGTGGACTACACGATCTAGGATGCACATATTGCAATGAATTGGATGATTCTGAAAATAAGTCAAGGCGAGAGAGTTCAGCAGTTATTGCGGACATAAACTCATGAATAGAAAGGTCAAGACACGAAACTAAACCTTGCAATTTATCAAAATCTACGAATAATCTGAAGGTCAATATCGAGTGTGTGTTGAGCTTCAAGCAAATGGCCTTGTAGTAACAACTTGGTCTCTGCTATTTAAGTTACCAGGTTGGATGACTTAGTTCTAAATAAACAATGTTCAAAAGGTAAGTCAAACTCAATATCTTGTAGAGTAACAAAGTCTTTTGGGAGTGAATGCGCTTTCTATGGGGAGGGCTACTACTTCCTTGGCTCTTTGCTATACTTTTCCTTCTCAGCCCAGGTTTTTAAGGGTCATCAACAATCCCAGACTTGGATTAGGATGAGATTTGTAAGCACTTTTGGGAGCGAGAATTGAAAGCAAGGGCACACACACACACTTATTATTTACAAAAAATGAAAAGGAAACAATCTCCCGAAATATTCATGTGCTACACTTTTTTAACTAGGGTTATGAATTCGTAGAAGATTTCACAATTTTCAATAGTCTCCAATATGGTCACCACTAAGTTGTTACGCATTCACGGTGTGAGAATAAACATAGAAGACAACATCAAAACCACTTTGGAAGGCGGGATCTAGCTTTAGAAGGTCTCTGTAAAAATTTAACTGTTTTAATTAATTTTAGGCTAGTTATGGTAATGTGATTGTTTGTTTGGTTTTGATTATTTGGTTGATTATATGGCTATATTCCCATTGGGCTATGGAGTCAAAAATATATATGGCTGTATGTGCATCAATATTTGTGATTTATCCATGAGGCATGGGTTGCATTAAGCGGATCTTTAGATTTAAGTGAATTATGAAAGTGGAAGAAATGTGGAATTAAATAGAGATTGAAAAGCAAGATTAGTATTCTTGATCTGACTTTAGTAGGAAAACATGTAAATTGCAAACAACCAAAATAAGGTTTTATAATTAACATATTCTATTCATCACAGTTTACATTTATACAATTAAGATTTTAGATTTACGAGAGAAAGGAAAAACAATGAAATAACAGTTGGAGAAGAAAAACATCACGGTAGATACACCACATGAATCATGTAATAAGTCCTTGTATTATTGATGCTCCAACAAAATTGGAATTACAATATTTAGGTAGAAAAATATATTAAGTAATCAACCCATAATACTTGAACATTGAAGTATTTATACTAATTTTACAAAAGGATTTATATTAACGTTGTCTCAACCAACAATGTATTATTAGCATAATATTGAACAATAAAATCTAACATTTACAAAATGTTTAGAGTGGAGATGATCTATAACGTTAGCCTTGTTTTGGAGGAAAACGATTGCTGAATGGACTATTTACGGTACACGTTGGTTCGTGTGTTGGATGATGCGATGAGGCTAAAGCGCGATCGTTCTCTCAAGGTATTGTCTAATCATGTAACTCACATATTTTATCCCATCGATATTCACGGGATAGTCAACTTCGGTTACCTTTCGGTAAATCTCATCGACTTCGGTATATCTCGCAAAGTGGGATTTACCACGAAGATGATTTACCTCATGTTGGATGAAAAATTCATTACTCATTGCTTCCAAGAATGCTATGCTTGTCATACTACCCTTGATCTTTGGAAAAATTGGTGTTGTCCTTGGCAATTTCCTTTAACTTCTTCCTGTAAGTATTCATGAGTTATCAACTTATGATTAATCACAAACAAAGAAGGCAGGCACTTATGTGTTGAGATCTATCGTGTTAAAAAACACTGATGACACACTATCTCCAAACCGTGGCACTTTTCTTCAATTTGAACAGCAGTTCTTCTTAGTAAGAATCCTCTTCACTTCTTGGATGGTTTTGTCTATCATATAATCCCTAGTCATCTAACTCATATATGTTCTTAGAGTTTAGGAACTTGATAATGTTTTTTTGTTGTAGTAAGCATCTCTCAAGCTCATGCAGATGTCTATGATAGCATCATTGGACTTTTTTATCAACTCTTTTTGCTAAAAATAATGCGGATGTGAGAAAAAATCTCATTAATGGAGTTTATGATATCTTCCTAGATGATTTCCTTAGCTCGGGCAAAGGAATTCATCCTATTCTTTGATTCTCTCTACGACTTGTGTAATCTCTCTATCAATTTCGAGCTCTTTGTGCTTCTTGAATGAGAAAATTCACTCCTTGTCCTTTGGTCTTGCAATACTTTGACTTGATCTTGTAGATTCTTGATCTCTTATGTCTAAATAAAACTGATTTTCCATTACTGTGCTTCTCTGCACCACATTTGTATGTGTAGGGTGTAGGCTGTAGGAATAGTTGTAAGAGGTACCAACATCCAATGTAACCATGGATAGTTTTGTAGTCTGCTCACTTTTCTTTGATCATCTTTTTCCATTTCTAACTCCATTTGTCTTATACGCATTTTTCTCCATGATGAGCTTCATGATATTAGTCTTACGGGTCTTTGTCTCCTCAATGTCCTTCGGTGAGAGATCTTGTGTTGTGACTTCAATTGTTTCTCAATGATGCTATGTAATCATTCCTCCTTTTATAATCTCCTCTGTGACCTTACATATTAGAGGGCCATATCCTATTTTAACACCAAATCTTCTAAGGATTTAATCCCTTGTATCCTTGAAGAATTTTCTTCATTTTGCTTGTGACTGGATATTTGCCAAAAAAGCTTGCTGCAACTTAGAAAGAATCATTAAAGTGTTAGTCAAATTTGAAGATCATTTCACCCATCTTCTTGTGCATCTCCATTTGATCAGCAGGATGAATATCCTTTATGTTGAATTCGAAAAGATGCCTTCTTGTAGTAAGTTGCTAAATTTGTTTGTGAAATCTTGAGCCTCAAGGAAATATGCATCTTTATTTCCGAGTCAAATTATGACAAAAACCTACTTTGAAGCTGAGTATGCTTCTAGAATTGACTATAGGTGTTGTTATTCAGATTTCATTTTTTAATTTTGTCTCTGCGAATGTGTCCAAAGCTGTCTTTTTCCTCCTCATATTGGACTACCTTAGTTGTGTAGATAGCTTGTTGCCGTCGCATGTGATACTAAAGAAAGTTGTAGGAGAAGTAGTGGATTGGCCACCTACTTGAGAAGATGAAGGTGTTTCTTAGTGACCACGATAACTTTTTAATTGCGAATATTTGTTTGTATTAGCTTTAGGTTGGTCTTTTTTGTACATTATTTTGAATAATTTTCTTGTGATATCCCAGTCACTAAAGGTGAATCTTGTTCTCTTTGTCTTTTCTGCTTTTTCATGTGGGACATGAGTATTGTGATGTTGATGTCAATGCTAGTACAACTCCTCATCTTCTGCCAATGTGTTCTCGGCCCATTCTAAGCTGGTTCTTATAATTGCTATCTGCGGCTTATGGTGTGTATGTAAGGAGTAGTTTTATTTTCACCTTAGCTTTGAAATGCTTCCTAGAGGAGCATAGGGACAAGTAAAGCTTGGTGAAGTTCATTTCTTTCGATTATGTTATCTACTTCCTCACACTGATGAACTGCTATTACAAATGAAGGGCCTAATCGTGTTTTAATCTAAGGCAGGACTTCTTCTTTTCTTTGATACCAGTGAATTTCATTAGCATTCATGTCATCTAATATACTCCAAAGAAAAAATCCTCATTTTAGAGGAATTTTGGGAGTTTGTAAGGAGCAATCTCATAGCCATATACTCTTATCTACGTATAATTAAGGTACAAGTACCAGGTCTCACATCTTCACTTGATCGGCAAGTAGAAAAATCCTTTTATGTCTTCATATTCTTGGTTGATTTATGCTGCTCAATGCTCATGAGTGGATGTACAAAAAATTCAATGAAATGTTTGTATGAAAAATTTTACTGCTCTTTCATTACCAATGTTGTCCGGAAGATGATTGATTGCTAGTTTCCATCTTCATCAAGTTTTTATGGCTAACTTAAACCTATCTTTACGATAATACAAAAACATACTAGAATAGAGGAGTATTAAACACTTCCGGTCGAAATTTAACAAATTGATCATGGATGTTGTATGCCGAGGAATTGGTGATGAAGATGATCGATGGTTTAGAATGTATAAAATATGGAGAGAGTACCTATAATGGGTTCATTTATCCATAAATCAGAATAATTTCCAAGGAGGTATCACAGTAAAAATTTGTTATAATTTGTTTTCTCGGTCGGGGAAGATGGAGGAAGAGGTATGGGGTTTTCTTTGTGGCTGAGAGTCTTCGGGTAGGAAAAGGTCAATTTTAGCTCATCGGAAAATAGAGCTTCGGTATAACTCATTGAGGGCTTCTGGGAGTAGGGTGTTATTTTCCACGGAGAGGCTTGCATCATTTGATCGGTGGATTGTGATGATGGTGAAAAGTTTCACCGATGCAGGAAATGATGGCTCTTTATTTGGGTATATAACGGGCTTGACACTTTCGGATAAACTCAAAGTGCCCAGTGTGGGGGAAGACCTGGTAAGGGCAAATTGAATCCCAGTCAATATCATCATATTTATCTTCTAACCAACACTACAGCTCCAGATAATTCAAATTCATAGAGTCTCATTGATTTTGTAATCTTTGTCTACTAGGGAATGATCTAAATCTAAGGGAGGATGGACCAAGGGATTGAATGGTTCCTCTGATTTTATTTTTAGAAGCATTTTCGGTGTTACGAAATTTAAATGGTATTGAGTAGAGAGCAGGTTTACGGGAATACGCGGAAACTCACGGGAGAAATGAGTTGAAGGCAATAGTAGTGCCATGATTGCTTTGGTCGGAGACAAATTAATGAATGAAACTAGCACCATACACAACCTATTAAAATTTAATTTGCGAGAGAATAGAGCACGATAAAGGTCAAAATGGTTAAATTGCATGGCTTAATATGCAAATGCGGTTTTCCATTGAACATGGCACGGATCCATTAATTTAACGGTCATTAGTTTTAATTCAATACGTTAATAGATCAATTACCACGGGGATAGTTTGATTATTATGATAGATGAGGTGGTATGATGAGGTAAGCACATAGGTAACGAATGAGGAGGTGGGTTTTTATGATGCGGGGAATGGTGGTATTCGGGGGGGAGAATGCAAGCGGTATATAGTTTATCCCCGGAGGTTCGAACGGAGGAGAGCAGCACGTGGTCGTAGGCCCAAACGGGAAACATATTTTCGAACCCCCTACAGAAGCGATAAAGCTAGGATGGAGAGGAGACCGAAAGTTAATAAGAGCCGTCGATCGGGAGGCGGAGTGAAATGGATCGCGGAGACAAATGCGAGGGTTTAAATTTCAAAATAGTTGACCTTTTTTTGGGTAGTGGTTCGTTTTGGTTAAACGAAGAAAACTTAGGATAAAAATAGTTCAACCATATCTTTTATGCGCCCAATTCAAAACTTTGGATAAAATGATTTGTCACTTTTCCTCGTTGTGTATGAATAGATTTTGCAACAAAACTTAGGATAACATTTTAATCCTTTTAAAGCTTAAAAACATTTTCTACCTACCCTTCAATTTTTTATTCTTTTGCTAGACTAACATTTTTTTTACTTCTTTCTTCTAGAAGTGCATTTAGAATAACAAACCCATATCTCTTTTTTGTTTATAGAAAAATATAATCTACTCTATCACTTATTTCTCCCACAATGATTTATATTAAATAGTTGAATCAATTTCATTTTTACGCTAACTATTGATTTACCAAAGATTAAATTGTTTGGCAAATCTTTATTCTCTAACTAATTTACAAAAATTGACAATTGTTCAATCATAGTTAAGCTATATGCTTTTGAAAAAATAGCTAGTCATTGTGGCATTTTAGTTTCATTGTACACATAACCTTATATTATGTTGACATAAAAGAAAACTAATCTGTCAGTAGTGGCATTTGAATTTAACGACACTTTGAGTGTTACCTCTATTTTATGCTTTTGTGGGGTTACGATTTTATTTTTATTATCTTTCAACTTTTCTTTCTTTTTGTCTTTTTAAATATTTTATTCATTTTAGATATACCCTCTTTTCATTTTCTTATATATATATATATATATATATATATATATATATATATATATATATATATATTTTGGAAATCATTTGCATATTGAAGAGTGCCTGACATAAGATTCACTGAGACAAAATGCTCAATCACCTTGAGATCCCATAAATTATAGGACCCTAACATGGGGTATATGTTCTTGAATATGATTTTATTCAACACCACATGTCTAACCACATCACAGAGTCCCATCTTTCTTTGGCACAATGATGATGGGTGACCCTATGGTGATGTGCTTGGTGGAATGATAACTTGTTCTGCTTGACTGCGAAATTGTTTCTTCACCTCACTTGCTTCTATAAAATTTCTGTACAACCCAATATTGGAAATAGGAGATGCAGTGACCATTGGATCTCGTGCTCACTCCTCTCATAGGTGGTAACCTTTGGTCTCTCGAGAACACATCCCTTTGTATGCGTGTAACAACTCATCCAATTGTTGTTTTGTTTCTTAGTACACCCCTCCAAGGATGCATTGCCTCTTAGTAGCTCCCCTTCGTACTAACTTTCTCTTGAAAATAATTAAACATGCTTCTTCTTTGGGCCGATCAATTTCTTAACTGGTTGGCACTTACTAGTGAAATTTTTACTTGCCTTAATGCGCGTTGATGATGAACGATTTTACATCCTTGATAAGGCGGTACTAGTTCGCTCTTTTGCTCATGAATATTGCATCACACATGTATATGTATGGACTCCCAAGCTTGACTCCACATACATCAGGGGAACCACATCCCGAGATCTACTTCATCAATAAAATCAACAGCATTAGCAAATCTAATTTTGTATTTTTGTTGTATTTCCATCCTTATTTACCCATCCCAATGGATATGGGTTTGGATGATCATGATCTTCATTCTTCTTGACCATCTGCTGCTACAATGAGATTTGCCTACGATCTCTGAGTCCATCGAGCATCAAAATTTGTCTTCTTGACACATATCTTTATATGGAAGAGTTTGGTCATTTTATTTCTCTTCATGTTGCTGAGGATACTTTCGAGATTCACCTCTATACCCTTGCTTACCGGTCTTAAATGATCTTATCATCACGTAGAGTTGCTTTCATGCAGGTTTGCTTTCAGCTGTCGATGGCCATGACATTCTTCTTCTTATGCAACTTCCATCACTTCTCCTCTTGTATGGCCATCGATATTTGTAGTGGTTGCAATGGTTGCTAAAATATTTATGCTGATGTGTTGTGGTTGTCATATTTTTATATTTTGCCTCACTTCTTCCCCTACCTTAGAAACGCGGTTCTCCTCCTTCTTCGATCCACTTTATTGCGCTCTTTTCAAGCATATGTTCTCAGGGTAATGGCACTTGTACACAAGACTCGTCCATAGATTTGGAAGCCGAACAATATCACTTGCTCCATGAGATGGTGGTGCATATTTTAAATACTTGAGGGTACATGCGGGTTATTTCAGAGATATCCAACATTATAGCCATCTTTTTAATTCCGTTATTATTACTCTGCTCGTTTGCTTTGCCTTTTGCTGAACTAATGTCCATAGGATCCTTTGATCCCTCCACATACCCAATGGGATAAAAATTTGAGTTAATGAGGAGGTTTGAAATCCTCCCATTTATTCAACGAAGGTTCTCCCTCCAACCATGGGGTTTCTATGTGGCTTTCCCACTAAGATAGTGCATGGGCCTCTAATTTGACATAAATGAGATCTTTTTCCCATACCCGATCCAATGGACGCTAAAATGGACTTCAGGTTATTGCAACTTGATGGTTTTAGCTTGAAGCGTTGAAATCATCATGGTACAACTTGATATCGACTTTTGCTTCCATTTTGAACAACGATTATTCTATTACTTGGGCTTGGGTTGAAATTTTCTAGTTTTCTTTCTTCGGTTGGTTCTCCACTGTCTTCTGATCCTCCTTGATTTATACTACATTCGAACCCCCATATTCTCCAAATATCCCAGAAGCTTATTTCTTGGGGCTTCCATGAAATTTACACATTGTCGGTTTATATGCGAAGTACAGTTTGTTCCAGGCAAAAGCCCTCGCCTTTGCGGGATCCTGAGGGTCATTCTGAGATTAAGAGTCAACCATGATTAGGGTTTATGATTTTCAACCCATGACCTAGATCCCCTAAAAATATCCAAAAATACCCAAATAAACCTGCTTTGATACCAAATGATCCGTAAAGCGCGTGGATATTCCATTAGACGATGCATACAACATAATAAATGTCAATATATTAAAATTCTGATTTTTTTTTACACTATTAGGTTTGATACAAACTTTAAGATCTATGGAATTAAGCACATGGTAGTGCATGCATGCGAATGGAAACTATGCGAAAAAGTAGATAATGACAAAATAAGCGCACACACACACACACAAGATACAGAATATATGCTCTTTGGGAAATCCTTTCAAGAGAAAACTAATTTGAGAAGGACGAAAGTGCTTCGCTCTCTCTCTTTGTTTGGAAATATGAATACGGGTACAACGAGTAATTCAGATTGATCTGAAAATGACTATAATGTGAGTTTTTGTGCTAAAGTGTCTTTGGTTTTAAAACATGTGCATATTGACTCTTAAGTTTGCTTAAGGATTGAGGAGTTTGTCAGATTGTAGATGATTTTTAGTGAATTAGAAGCATAAAATAAGCTTAAATAACCTTTGAATAAACGAGTGTCAAACAGAAGAAATAAGTCCTTACATAATTTTATGAGACATGATGAAGTAGTTCACCCTCCTAGGCTACATCTCTGGTCTAGCTCCCAATGGCTTGTCCATCTTTCATAATCACTAAAATTTTACTATTACATGTGGTTAGAGTGCTCTACAATGGTTGTTTTCTCTTGCTGTTGATGGCTCTAGAATGCTCGATTAGTTAAAAATGACTCTTCATTCACTCGGAAGATAGTGAAAATTAATTTTCCTTTTGATTTCACAGGAAAGCTCATAAAAGTGGAGAACTCCCATAAATGGAGCAAAAATATGCCGCCAAAAATGGCATGCCCTCTAATTTACCGCTGAAAGCATTTGCTACATTAAATGTCACAGAGTTTGGTGGTGGCCCCTACGCACTCCCAAAGCGGGGTGGTTACAAATAGTTAGCGGAACTCTCGCATTAAGCGTAGTTGAAAGGTTTGAAGCTATGAGTTTGTGCCAAATCGGAATTGAAGCATTATTCGCACGTTTTGTTGGAGTTAACGTTAACATGTGATATGCTACGGGGAGACTTATTTGGCGGTTGGGGCATGAAGACGGTTTCCCAACTAACCATAACTGCCGACACATTAAATATAACTCCCAACTATAGGCCGTGAAACCATCATGTGAAACGAACGGTAAATGGTGTGCGTGCATGGCCGAAAAGGAGAATTAAAGAGACCGATTCTGTGGACCTAAAAAAATTTTAGAATGCCATTTCGAGGACAGTGAAACACAAAGGATTGACCCGTGGCACCCTATCGTGAACTCTTTGGCTTCTGCAAATAACATTGTGGCACTTGTCAAGCCACGAGTGCTTGGAAATTGAAGGAATATTATGAGAATATTCATTTTTGCCGGCCCATACATTACACCTTCTTCATTTGTACATCCTAGTCAACCTAGTCAGCTTGTCCTAGAATTTTTGTTTAGATTTTGATCAAATGTGATATCTTCCTCATGAGCATCGATTTTTAGGACCATTCATGGTGCCGAGAATCGGGGAAAGATAGAATCTGTAACCATCATTTTTCAACCCAATCCTATAACTTTGAATTTTGAAAAATTTATGGCTCCTAATCATTCTCCCCATTGGGCTTTTTGGACCCCAAAGACTTGATTATATTTGATGGGTGAATGAGGTATAGCTCCTCTTGCTTTCAACCTCCATCCATTTTGACTTTCTTCAGTTTAGTTCCTTTTGAGCCCAACTCGAAGGTAGTCAGCATTCTTGTCTTTGATTCTCTTGTCTTCTTGTCAGAAGCTATTATCTTCTTTGAGCTCATTCAGAAATTCTAGTAAGAAATCTTTAATGAAGGTAGCTTCAAACATCACTTTTTTGATCATCGATCAAAGGTGGCTCATACAAGCATAAGTTTCAACATTAACAACTGAATACATTTGCATGTTGAAAGGCAAGTCAAGTTGGAATGCATTATTACCAACTTTTTATGATCTTAGAGGACCATAGAAAATGGGTTTGAGCTTTACCTTCCCCTTGCATCCTTTCATTGCTAATATTTTCATGAAGTACCTCATCTCCCACTCTTGAGAGCTGTGATCAACTTGGGGTGTTTTCATGCCTTTCTTTGTATTTTCTTTGACTTTTCTCAAGATGTTCTTGAACTTGTTGATGTATAATCCAATTTTCTCAATGAAATTTGAGCCTTATCAATGTCACTATGGCCATCAATTGGAACATCCAACTTCCAAAGATGAAGTCTAATGGCGATTTTGGAAAATACAGCATACTTAAAGGCAGAGGTTTGTGTTGAAGAAATTAGCTACTCGGTTGTGAAAGCACATCTTGAATGTAATGCAGTTTTCATCTAAGTTAGGATATTTCACCGTAATATCCTCTCAATAGATGCACAATTGATGTTCACCACCTCACATTTGTCCATCTCTTTGTGGATGAAAAGCGATACTCTTTCAACTTTGTGTCCATCGTACTCCATAGATTTGACCAAGAATTCCAATGGTACAGAATCCCTATCACTAACAATAAGTTGGCAATCCAGGCGGAGCAAACATTTTGAAAATAAAAAAAGGATTCAATGATTTGTTCGGTAAGTAATGGTTTCTTACATGGCATATGTATACACATTTCTTGAATCTATCCTGACTACATAAAGATAATCATGTTGTTTTCTTGACATAGTAAACCTCCCATGAAAGTCCATGGAGACACTCTCCCTTGGCAATGAAGTACGATGTGCTAATATACAATCCAAGCTTCCTATTACTAGGCTTACTTGTTGCACACATAGAAGAACCTCTTATAAGCTTGGCCACTATCTATCATGCGAGGCAATAACAATACCTATGTAGATGCGCCATTGTTTTGCTTACCCAAAAGTGTCCAACAATAAGAGAAGAATGAGCTTCTCTCTGACATAGCCTCTCTCCTTGTGGAATACATAGCTTGCCTAGAAGTAAATAGAAAATTGTTATGCATGTGAGAATGCATGTTTTCTTCATGAGTTCCCTTCACTCAAACTAGCATACACATATAGAAAATCAATGTCATGTGCATATTGTTCTATGTAACTCTCATGTACAACACATAAAATCATTTTTTATTAAAGTAGAAGCACTAATGGTTGGTTTCTAAATCATATACGCAACTTTATTGAATATACCTTTTTTTGTACCTTATAACTTAAGTGAAACTATTGAAGAAATCATCCACTGAAATGTCTTGATTGTTTTAATTTGTTTTGCGTACCAGATATTGTAATAGTTGGTGTTCGGTGTATACAATGATCTCTTTACCCATCAAGTAGTGTTTCCCACTTCTTGACATTTTGTCTACTTGCTATAGTTCTTTTGGCCATATGTAGGATAATTAGTCATCACCATTAAAAGTTTCATAATGAAAGGCGTAGGGCTTTACCATCTTTATAAAAGTCACATTGCCATGGCATAATCACTAGTATATGTTTGAATCTCGAATGGGCATCTCAAATTTGGTGACGCCGAGGCGGGGTGAAGGCAGTCTTGTCTTTTAAAGCTTTGAAATCTTGCTGCTATTTGCCTCCCCATTGGAAGCCTTTCTTCACACTTGTCAACACGCCATAGGGCTGCGATAGAAGAAAAGTTAGCAATAAACATCTCAATATGAAAATTTTGCACCTAAAAACATTTCTCGATTCTGAGTTTGATGACGTGGGCCAATTCACAATGGCCTCCACTTTAAGAAGGGATCAATCCTCAATTCTTCTCCTCCTGTGTCTCCCAATACACAATCTTTCAAAACTCGGTTTGTCTTAAGAAACAATTTCTATTTCTTCCGTCTCAAAACTCTATTCACATACGAAGACATGATCTTCTCTTGTTTTGCGAAAATCAAAATGTCGTCTAAGTACACAATAACAAAGTCATCCAAAGATAATTGTAAAATTATCCATAACTCGCATGAAAGTTGTTGGTGCATTACATAAACCAAAGAGCATAACAGCCATAAGGAGTCCTTTTTTGGTTTTGAATGCGGTTCCATATATCCGCTACTAACGAATTCTTACTTGATGATATCCACTTTGTAAATCTAACTTAGTGGAAACTTTAGCTTCTTTCAGGCGATCGAGCAAATCATCTATTCTTGGGAGTGAGTAACGATTTTTTTGTAGTAATCTTGTTTCAAAGCTCGAAAATCTACACACATGTGCCAAGTCCGATCTTTCTTTGGTATCAAGACTATGGGTAGATGCATGGCTGGTGCTTGACATATGATTCAGCATCCAACGTCTCTTTGATTTTCCTCTTTATTTCGGCCATTCTCCATTATCGACATGCGATACATCTGATGTTTGGAAGAGGACAATCTTCTTTCTGCTTCGAATCTCATGTTAATTCTACTCTTTTTGGAGGCAATCTTGTTGGCTCATGAATCATATCATGTGTGTTTTAACCTGTGCGAAATTATCTACAAAGAATCTTGCATGGCTCGCTTAATAGCGAGAGCATAAAACATAAAACGAATGAAGACATAAGTTATATAGGCCAGTTCAAAAAATACGGGACAACCAACATGATTTTTCATTATATTCCTTTTAGTGTTAGCATATATATACATGTCGACATACATAAACCTAATCCATTAACCACCAGTTAGAACATAACGTAGTTCCTTATTGGGATCTACAAAATACCGGGGGCGAAAACCACATTACCCCAAAACCATGTGCAAGCCATGCAAAACCATGGGCGGGTCCGCCCACGGAAAAATAAGGACCAAATTTTTTTCCGAGCGTTGCCCGGACAGCAGAGGCTATCGCCCCCTTTGTGAAACTCCTACTTGCGTGACTAATCGTGGAAAGAACCTAACACATACCCAACATTCTCCCATATTTGTTTTCTTTCATGAGGGGAACCTAAGAGAGTTTAGTCATTATCCAGGTTCGCAACACCATTGTTTCTCTACTGCAAGAGAACTTGCAGGTGCTCTGGAACCGTCCAATCACATCACCAACATTCTTCCAAGTGCCCGCCTTTACAGCTGACACACTTTTATCCTTAACCATATCTCTCACAAAGTGATGACTGAACGTAATGTGCTTTGTCTTTGAACAAAGTAGGGTTCTTAGCCAAGAAAATTGCACTTTGGCTATCATAATATATCCTTATGGCTACTGCACCAACCCATACTTGAACACAATCTCACCTTAAAGCACATTTCCTTTCTTGTAGTGGGATGCATATGTATTGCCTCACAGCCAATTGAAAAGGGAAACCACTACAAAGGCCTCTTTCTACTCATCCAAGCTGGATGCACCTCCAAACAAATGAAAACACATACCCACTTGTAGATCTTCTTTGGTCAGATCTCAACTTGATGCATAAAAAAAAACATGAATGTCCAACACTCTTTCTAATCCTAGTCTCCCACAGCAAGCCATAATCACTAGTGCCACGCAAATGTCCAGCCACTGCCTGGCATCCCAATGCTCTTTCACGGGTTTACCTGCTTCTCCAATACTCACTTTGCATGTGCAATGTACGGTCTAGTACAGAACCATTGCATACATCGAACTACCTACACTTGCATATGGAACACGGGGACATATCCTCTTCTTCTTGTGTCTTGGGACATTGTTCAACAGAGATACAACTTTTACCTCTGAGAATCGAGAACATTCAGGTTTACTATCCTGTTGAACCTGCGCAATATAGTCTCAACATACTTCCTCTAGTTTAACGAGCTTCCCCTTTTGCCCAAGTCTCTCTTAATTTCCATGCCAAAATATAGTTTTTGCGGCACGAAGATCCTTCATGTCAGAATTTAGCAGAGAACAAGTTTGGTCTTCAAATCTTGGATAATTTCTTTGTCATTTTCAATCAACAGCCTGTCATCCATACAAGACCAAATAAATAACACGATCACCAATTAATTTAAAATAAACATAGTGATCCTCCTTGCTCCCAGGTAGAGCGAGGTCACCGTCTGTAAGTATCAGAATTTAGGATACCCATCCTTGGTGGCTTGTTTTAACCCACTCACGGGGAACTTCTTTAACACGCATACTAGTTCTTTATTCCCGCTACCATAAAGCCTTCGAGGTTGTTTCATATGAATCTCTCCTTCAGATCTAGTAGAAATGTTGTCTTCACATCCATCTGTTCTGCCTCGAAAATCAAATACGCTTAACAACGGATAAAAATAATATAATGATAACTTTGGCAACGGAAAAAAATATCACCAAAATCAATTCCGCTTTGGGAATAACCTTTCTTACTATGAGCTTTGTATTTCTCCACCTTTCCTTCATTCATCTTCTTCTTAAACACCCATTTTCTCCGTCATTCCTTCCAGTGGCAACTCCACCGGATCCTTGCCTCATTTTTATGCGAAGATACCATTCATCGACCATGGCCTTCTTCCCGAGTTTTCCATCTCACAGTCCTCTTGCCTCCCACGATAGTTACGGGATCATCATCGATTATAGTTAAAGAAAAATTTGAACGAGAAGCAAACGGACTATACCTTCTGGTTGTCTTCTTCTGATCTTCTCTGTTTGGAGTTTATAGCTCTTCCTCTTCTAAGTCTTCCTCTGTTGTGGAAGTCTGATTCATCCTCCCTTTAACTCCGACTCTATCTTCTCGGAGTTCCCTTGGTAGGACTTCATGTTTAACAAAATCTTTCACACTCTCTAAACACCACATCTGTTTGTACACAACCTTCTTGTTCTGAGTTCCAGAAAGCATGTATTTAAACTACATCCTTGTACGATAAAGATGCACCTTTGATTTATTATCCTTGGTCCCTTTTCTCCTTTGGAACATGTCATATGCATCACATCAAAATACCCTCGGATGTGAAAGAGAGGGTTTCTTGCAGTCCACTTATCTCATGTGGGAGTCTTATCCTCCAATGCTAATGAAGGTGATACGTTAACCAAGTAACATCGTCTCCAGTTGCCTACACCCAGAATTCTTGTCCTAACTTAGGTACCAACGAGCATACTTCTTGCTTTTTCATTGTGATTACATTCTTACACAACTCCGTTTTGCGAGGTGTGTATGGAGTAGTCTTCTATGGTGCTATACCACTTCTTCTGAAACTCTTCAAATTCCTTCTTGAGAACTCCCCACCATTATCACATCCTCAACACCTTTGTCTTCTATTCTACATACTGGTTTCCATGAAACGCTTAAATTCTTTAAATCGTCCAAAGACTTGATTTCTTCCTCGAAAATATATCCTTGTATTCCTTGGGGAAATTCATCTATGAATGAAACATAGTACACAGACTTAACTAGTGATGGAGCTGACACATGTACAAACACATCACTTTGTGCACAAGCTCTAATATCTTTGTTCGCCCTCTTAACACAGGAGAAAACTCACCTTGAATTCTACTTCCCATATACACAATGTTCATAGAAATCGAAATCCGAGGAAACAATTAGACATACCTTCTACCATACCATTCCATGTTGTGCTCCCGAAGGCCCTTCTCTTCAATATGTCCAAGCCTTTGATGCCTTAGCATAATTTTTCTCCGAACCGCTAGGCTTTAGCTCCACTTTCGGGAACCACGAGCTGTTTCACCATGTGGTGCCCTTTCAAAAGCTTGTACAAGTTCAATTTTAACTCCCCGCATTAACACCGGTGCTCCACGAACCATCTTACGAATGTCTTTGTCGAACCTTTGTTTTTTACATTATCCATCTTGATTACAAAAATCAGATTTATGGCCAATGCGGGAATGTGTAGAGACACGGGAATTTTTCAGCTCTTCTACCTGTGACTTCAACTTGACTTTTTCCACATCGACGATTTTTGGCTTCTATCATCCCTAAGAAAGACATCAACATGCATCATATTTCTCATACTCGCAGAACATTCGCTATGGGGTAAGTGAAAGGATACTGCATTAATCAACCATGACTCATGATCTACATGTGTATTTAGAAGAAGAAGCCAAATGCATACATCCCACCTTCATCAAGGTGGTTTTGCCTCTACGGAAGGAGCATCCTTGAGATCCTTTCCTTTCTCGGGGAGCTTTAGATTTGCGGTCCTCTTTGAAGTGCCCTTCATGGCATTTTCAACACACCTTTGCGACTTTCCGGGGGTTATGTCTCCTTTAGATTTGATCTTTCATAAAACCTTATTCTTGTTTACGATTGGGACCTTCCTCGTATAGATAAGAGCATCTCATTCTAACCCTCCATGTTCTCCATCTCATTTCTATAAAATGACAAAGTGAGACAATGTCATCAAAATTCAAGGTAGTTGTATTGCACCTATTGTAATAACGATCCCATGATGCAGTGAAGGCACAATAGTGATGCACTTATCTTCATCAGATTTTAATATCACTTAGAGATGACGGTACGACTTACCACGATGACCAGAAGGCGTTCGGATGCTCGTCATAGGAGTCTCCATCCTTCATCTCGGTTATCTGACTTTTTTATGCGAACGAATTTATTCACCAAAGACTTGATTATTTAAATTCCCAAGTTTGTCCTCGGTGCCATCCTGCTTCTAGATACATTCAGCAATGCGAATTTGAGACACACAACCATATTGCTCTTTGCCTTAAGTCCGGCTTCTTCCGGTCTTCATCGACATTGCCATTGGTTTAGTACCCGGATCTACCGCGTCCGTGATCATATCCACCGGCGGATCCTCACGTCTTGAGCTTCCACAACTCAAAACTGCGGCTATTAAATTTCTCGAGCTCTATCTTCCCGCATCGCATCTTCTTTCACCACAAAGAATCAATCTTGTAGATCTCCCCTTTGAATAGGGTCTACCCGCAGACGCGAGAAAAAAACCCTCGATAGAAAAGGTGTCCTTGGTAAAACAACTACGATACCAAATGTAAGTTTTAACCGCTACATAAATTATCACTACAAGCGAATCTTAAAACAAAAAATAAACAATGGCGAGCACTCCTAAAGAACATAAAACAATGAGAGAAAACACAAAGATTTTCCCACGGATCCCAAATGCGGAACTGACCGACCGATTTTTCATTATATTCCTTTTGAGTTACAACACATATATATATATGTCGAAGCATACATAACCCCAATCCATTAACCACGGATTAGAAACATAATCGTAGTTCCCGCTTGTGGATCTACAAAATACCGGGGCAAAACCATTAGCCTAAAACCATGTACAAACCCATGCACAAAACCGTAGGCGAGTCGCCCTTCGGAAAATAGGGACGAAATTTTTTTTTAAGGCGGCCTTGCCCCGTGACCCCCGGTGCTTAACGCAACATGGAGAACTATTCCCCACAGCGACTCCCCGCGTGACTAGTCATGGAAAGAATATAACACATGCAACATCATGATGTCCATTAATCACATCATAAATCGATTTCAACTTAGGATCATCATTAAAATATTCATGATTAACATCGACTTTAGGCTTAATCACTTAAAATAAAAAAATTCTTACTTGAATTTACCAACCTCTTTACCTATCAACATTTACCATAGCAATGTTTGTCTTCTTGCGATATTATACAACAATGAACTCCTTGCCATCTTTGAATAAATGATATTTGTTCTCATGGCGATAGGCTCCTTTCTGTCATACAAGTAGGGACTCCTAATACAATACCCGGAGATAATAGCGGAACCACATCTAATTCCATTGTGTCAACAAGCTTGCAGTGATTGCAAACCTCAATATACATTTCTTTGAAACCTGGGTACATCCTTACAAATCCAACCAAATGGATATGGTTTTGGATGTGGTATGGTCTCAGGTTAAGTTTCTTGACAAATATTGATTAAGTTTGCTTGCTTGACCTTTGTCAAATAGTGTGTCAATCTTGGTATGTTGGGATATGACTCACAGCAAGCAGTTCTATTCTTTCTTCTTCATTTGGAGTGTTTATATGTGACAGTTTGATGTACTAGTACTAGATTTTCTTTCAATTTATTTTCCCTTCATGTTCTTGATCCATAGGTGGCAATTTTGGTTTCATCACACGAATTAGATCCTAAATCATATTGAGATGTATTGACGTTTTCTGTTTTCCTTTGTTTATTGGGTTTCTTTGGCCTCAATTTAGGATGTAATTTCAGACAATGAGTTTCATCATGGCCTTCTTTTGAGCAGTGTTTACAAACCATTTTCTCCCTCTTTCTTAATGATGCATTCTTTTTTGTTTTTACCTTTTGAGGTCTTTTCTTTGGCTTTACCCTTAAAATTTTTTCTTTCTACCCTCTTGGAGAAATGTTCTTCCCTCTAGCTTCTAGATGTGTGGCCTCAACACAAACTTCATCTAGACTGGTGGGTTAAACATGAAGAGAATAGTATGTTTTAGGTAGCTATGTAAACCTCCTATGTACTTTAGCAAAGTGTCTTGGCTACGCAAATCCACCCCTAATAGAGAGCTCTTCTCCTAAATTATTGGGTGTACTCTTGCACATTTTGTCCCTTTAATTGCCTAAGAAGTTATGCAGTTCATGATCTTGATGGCTTTCCTGCATATGAGCTGTGGATAAACTATTGTTTAATAGCAATAATGAAATATGACAAACGATGAATAATATTACCATGTTTCTTGATTTCCTCCTTTGTCTTGGCTTCCCACCAAACAAGTCTTTTGCATCTTCCATTCTTTCAAAGAAGCTAATTAAATTTTTGTATCATCATCTTGAAGGTTATGTATTCATCATCATTTCTCTTTAATCAAATCATCAAGCTTGTCCTACATTTACTTCTACATTAAACATTGACAATTCAAACTTAACACATCAAGTTTTCAAAAAGGATTTTTACCGATTACTCTTGGACTTGTGTGGTGATGTCTTGAAGAAAGTAGAAAGATGATGATGATGAGGGTGAGGATGATGGCTCTCCATTGCCTCCATTCCTCCATTTCCTTCTTTGACTTATCTTCATTATTTTGACCTCCACGAAGATCCTTGTCTACTTCCTTGTGAAGTTTTGGAGTCCTTCTCCTTCCGATTATCTCATTCCTTTGTGATAAAGGATTCTAACCATCTCAATCAAGTCAAGAAATGCTTTCTGAACACTCTTTCTTCCTCATAGGATCGGCTTCTTCATGGATTTCTCCTTCCTCATGAGGCATGCTTAATGTAGATTCTGCTTCTTTGGGAGGTGAACTGGGTGAAGAAGGTGGAGATTGTGGCAATATTGCTCTCCTTTGCTTTGGCTCCTTTTGAGACCCTTTTACTTCCACCAATTTGCCTTCTCACTCTTTTGATCTTGAGCCTTGTAAGCATCTAAAACTTGCAAATAGTTAAACAATTCTTTTCACTAAAATTCACGGAAGACAAACTCTAGCTATGATACCAACTTTATTTGAAATGGCCCTTATTAGTTTATTTTAGCTGCTAATGTCTTTAGGTTTTAAAACAGAGTGCATAATTGACTCATTAGTTTGTAGGATTGAAGTTTTTGTGGGTTGTGAATGATTTTTAGATAATTAAACATAAAATAAGCAAATAACAACGAACAACGATGTAAAACAAAAATAAGTCTACATAGAATTTACACAAAGTTGTTCACCCCTCACGGGCTACATTTCTTGGTCTATCTCCAGTGGCTTGTCTATCTTTCATTATGCTAAAATTTTTGCTATTACATGTAATTCTGATGCTATAATGGTTGTTTCTCTACACCATCGGCTCCCGGAAATGCTCCAATTAGTCAAAAATGACTCTTCATTCACTCATAATGGTAAAAAATTAGACATCCTACACTTTTGCCCGGTTTCACCTAGAGCTCACTAAAGTGGAGAACTCCCGCAACTGGAGTTAAAAATGTCATACTCGCCAAAAATGGCGCGTCTTCTAGTTACATTTGGCTTGACTAGTTCATTAAATGTCACAGTTTAGTGATGGCCCATATTGCACCCCCAAACTGGGTGGTTACAAATAGTTAGCAGAACTCTGCACTAGCGCAATTGAAAGGTTTGAAAGCTGTGGGTTTGTGCCATCGGGTTAATGCATTATCCGCGCGTTTTGTTGGATTTAATGTTGCCATAGCAGTATGCTCTCTAGGGAACCAGCAAGTTGGGGGGTATAACGGTTCCTTACAACCATAACTACAATACACATTAAATATAAATCATAACTGTAATTTAAGAACCATCGTGTGAAATAGATGGTAATGAATGCTATGTCCAGGAAAGCGGGAGGTGCGGGGTTGATTCTGTGGACCCTCAAAATTTTAGAATTCCATTTCGGGGACATGTGTGACCTTAGGGTCGACCCGTGGCACTTATTAATTGGCTCTTCAAACCTAGGTACCAAATAACATTGGGACACCCATTATTCTGATTGGCACCGATTGGAAAGATATTTCAAGAATGTTCTTTTTCTTGATTGTACACATTACCTTACTGACTATGCATCCCAATCAAACACAGGTCAAACATGTCGTTACATTTTGGCATTTCAATCGAATGCGATATATTCCCTCCATGACATCGGTTTTCGAACCGTTTGCGAGCGCGAATCGGAAAGACAAGATCTACCCCAACTATCTTATTTCAGCCCATTCTTGTAAATTTTAATTTGAGAAAAATTATGAACTCTTGATAACACAGCAATGTGGGATGGTACAATGCACAAATCCTCTTTGTGCTCTACATCCTATCTCTCTAGCTATCTTTGCTCAAAAACATGGAACAAAATTCTCTTGAAAAATGGGTCACTCTTCCTCTAGTGGCTTTGGATTTATAACACAACCCCGTATAACCTATTAGTGGTTAATTTTGACTACATCAACTCTTAACTAGAGTTACGGTATAGACACTTCTAGAGGGTCTTTTACATCACAAACAAATGGCTAGCTTCACTTTACCATAAATACTGAAATTTGTGTATCCTCTCGAACTATAGATGTGAAAACGAGAAGGTCAACACGGTGGAATAACTCTTGCATACGAACTACGATTGATCGCTTCTTGCATCGTTTGAAATATTTCCATGTGTATGTATGAAAAAGTGTTGTGTTAGAGAACTAATTTTTTAACCTAAAAAGTGGGTTTGATGCCTAAAAAATCTCTTAGAAGGTTTCAAAACATTTCGCGGCTTGGGTCAGCCCAAGTAAAAATCGTCTCGTGAGTTTATTCCTCCCTTTCCTCCAAATGCATCCCAGAAGATGGATGAAGAAAAAACAATATAATGATCAATAGGATTACTTGCACCATTGAAGGTGGTATTTGAGGGAAAGAGGTGAAAGTTTGATGATTCAATTATCGGTACAATTTTGTCCAAGATTGTATGGTTGATTAAAGAAACGGACAAAATAAACTCACATAGGAAATTTTTATTCCTTATATTATGGCTCTTATTACTATGGTTTTGATACACCCCGATTATGAGAAGAGTTGATTTCTAATAGGTTTGACATTAGGCACTAGGAAGTTTATTGGATTTCCATGTTCGCTTGCTTTCTTTCCACCCTAGAGGCTTGGGAAATTGTTGGCGCATGAGGCTCCAACATTTTGTAGTGCTTGCTTTCAGAAATGCCACTGCCTCTCCTCAAGAATTTTAAGATGGATAGAGGATCCTAAAAGAAAAAGTGCTTGGACCTACGGTGTAACTTCATGATCTTGCTTTTTATGTATTTGGAAACCTTTGTGCTAATTTGTGACTTGTGCGGTAATTTGGCCAAAATGCATCTTTTAGTAGTGTACCACATTAAATTGTGGGGTGCATAATTATAATGAGATGGGGTCTTACTAATCGTGTTGTGGGAAAGGTTTATCATCCAAATCTATTATTACTTTTGATATATTGTGTATCAACATCTAGCAGGATAAAGCAACTCGTGCTTTAGAATATTTGTCGATGCTTCTTGTGACAATGTATTGATTGAAATAACTAAGCTTGTGGGATCTCGGTGCTTGACGCTTTCAAAGGAATTCAAGATGTTGTGCTCCTTTCCACCAGAAGGTTGCAATGTGCATGCTTCGATGGTGATAATAGGTGGGTTGTAGATGCACACCAGCAACGAAGAGCAAAATATATGTATATGGAATAGATTTGAAGCTTGTCAAAATATTAGAAGGCTAAAGAGGAGTTTGAGATTTATCTTAACATCCTATTCATCCGTTAATTGGTTTCGATTGGCAATATCGGGGAGCACATTACATATGGGCCAAGGCTTACTCAAAAATTGGAGTGTGTTTGATCCCTATTTCTAGGGAGCTAAGGAAAATGAGGGATATGTTAAGGAGAAGATGAATTTTAAAAATGCATGACAGAAAAATTTTCATTCAATGAATCTATCACACACCTTTTCAACATTGTCTGTTGGATGTACGTGAATATTCATTGAATGTTGTAACATTGTTTGAATGGAAATACAAAAATTGCACATGTTGATGAAGATGAAGAGTTCTGCATCATGACAACAGAAAATTCTGAGATAGTGTCACAGGATGAATCTACTAAGAAGCTATACCATTCATGGTAATTCCATTGCGAATGTGCTAAACAACAGAATATTTGTCGGCAAGTACACTCTAAACTGCAATCAACACTCCTCGATCAGACAGGTCACACACTCCTAGATGAAGAAAGTAGAATTAAACACAAAATAATAATGTTGCTCAAATTCTAGTTCGCCTTTAGGTGAGAATATTACTAGACATTAGTTCTTTTATAGTATGAGTCTATAATTTTAAAATAATACATACGTTTTGTTTAACATTGGTATGATAGTCAAGTGCATATGAATTTATTATTCTAATTGTAAAGCGGCTCAATTAGGCATAAATATAAGATCTGCAATACGATGACATTGAGATCGCTTGGGTACTATTCCAATAAATAACATTCCATTAATATGTAAGCATTACATGGCGATTCAAAATGTTTTGTTTTTTTGCGAAAATTTGAGAAAACATTATTTTGCATGATTGCAAGCTTTTTAAATATTGTCATTGCTTCTACTAATATTAAACAAAGACCAAGGTTTTGTGTGTGTAGATGCGAGTTCACTCCCAAATGTAATTATCATAGAAGCTATACAAAAAACATATTAAAGTTTAAGCGATGAATATCCGGAACGTAAAACTTATAATAGTGTATTCATATGATGCAATCAACTCTTTCCCATCTTCTAGGCATATAAACCATAAAAGATATTTATGAGATAAGATGTAATCTCTGAAAAGTTATCACTTATAGCCTTCAAAAAAATTTTGCTATCACATATCTCACTTAAAGGCTTAATTTTTTTATCTCGCTAAACCTTGAAAGAAAATTATTGCTACCATGTATCTCCCCCCTAGAAGTTAATGCATTCACTATAGAATTGTAAAACTTATGGTGAAATATCATGTACAATGGCACAAGTGAGATAATGAGTTAAAATAAGACAATTTTATCAATATCGAGAGAATGGCCACAATAGTAGGTCCATGAAATTATTTGAAATCCTGATAACATCAATTCAATGTAGTGGCACAAAGCAAACCCTATATAAAGGAAAGATCTGAGAATGTAAATTTTTTGATCTAAGATTAGAACGTAGAGAACAATACACTAATCGTGAAGAATGGATATGAAAGAAAAATATCTTGAAGACTAAATCAATACAAATATTAAAGACATGTGCAGGGCTAATAGGGCTGGCTCCCTAACATAAGGGAAAATTAACGAAAAAAATGAATACAATATTTCCTTGAGAGACGTGGAAACAAATTTAACATTTATAACTTGTTGCTACCTAGAAGAGATAGGGCCATTGAGCTTGAATGAACATCTAAGCGTCTGATGTAAGATATGGAATGTGATGTAAATAGGGTCTTGATAAATAGATATGGCACCTCATGCTTTTCCCCAGCTAATCCGAAGTTGAAAGCAAAGGCTTTATTGATTTATACACATGAATAGAGCACTACAAGACATAAGTTTTATCTTAGTGAAAACTTGTCTAGGGAGTGAATGGAGATTACGGTAACAAAGTCTAGGATCTCACTTATGTATAACACTAGGTGTCTCTCATTAGGATACCAAAGAATTTGGAGAGGGTTCATGAATCCTTGAAAAGTATGTGGAACCACCCATGAATCTAGTAATAAATGGGGCATCAAAATAATAAGTGCTAGATCACAACATTTTAAAATTTTTTATAAATGTTCAAAGAAAATTACATCTTTATTTATTTATACAATTTTAATATTTTAAAAATATCTACATACGGCTCTTATCTCACCATTTTGGGTGGTCTATGTGTTCCATGTTGGGTGCCATGTCCCAATGTATCATGTGGCTTAGTGCAAGTTCTTGCATAAATTCTTTGATAAATTTTCATGCAATCTTTCATTTTCTATCACAAATTCAATATATTGATGCATAGATATTATTTGCTTTCAATTTCATTCTATTTAGGACCTAGAATGGACCTTATATCTCTATATTTATTTTGTGGTGCGGGGTTCATTAAGGGAGAAGTTTATTTGAAAACATTACTATATATATATTCTAACATTCATATTATTAGTGTATTTCAAGCATTGGGGTTTGTTGTTGACAAAGAAATTTTAGAAAATATATGTTATGACACTTTAGTGATGCTACAATGATGGAGATGTTGAGACCATCACTAGGAGAAGAATTTTTCATTCAAAATCAATAAGTATGTTCTTATGTACATGAATAATGTTGATCTGAACTCTTAAATATTGTTGATATCCAAAATGATTATGATTAGAGGACTACGGGAGCTAAGATTGGAGATGATTTCTAATTTGCCTTTATCATTGCAAATTTGTTCTATTCTATCACGGTAATATCTTTGTGGTTTCTAGGATTGTCAAATCCCTATAATTATTCACAATGATGATCCTTTAACTAATGGTGTTTAGGTCCTAGGCATGTAATGTTTCAAATGTGAACACGGATTTAGATTTTAAATGTTTAATCTTCAAAATTATTGTGTTGATCAAAAGTTTCCATTGTTTATTTAGTAGTTTGTTGAATATGCTATGTTATTGTGCTATTCCATAATATTTTTGCTTCATGTTGCTTTATATTACATTAGGCATTAGCTCCACTATTGAATTGTAATAAAAGCATACTACAAAGTAGAGATAGTTTTTTATTTTGGTTATGCAATTGGAAAGGGTTACTAGTTTTCTTTGTAAGATTCATTGGTCAATGGTAAGTTTGAGAAAACCCAGGAGGTGACTATTCTCACAATCCTAAAGTTATGAAAATTTCTGCCTAGACATGCAAGTACCCATTCGCTTTAACCATATACCGAGGACTCATGATGTTGTTGAATGTCAACTTTGTTGATCTAAAGTTGTTTTCGAGAAGTTGCTCAACGGGATCTTTTAATAGAAACATAGTACTATGCTATAAAGTAATTATACGATTTATGAAGGATTATCTAGAGAAAATTTATTTTATTTTTTAAATTTCCATGGGTTTTATAAGATGGACCAAAGCTGCTTTTGTTACATGTTGTTTCATACATTGAGCTTTAAGATGCATGGTTTTAGAAAAAATATTTATTTGCATTTGATTTATCTTATTGATTAGTTTGTTAAGAAGATGATAGTGTTCCACATAAATGTAACAAATGATAGTGTTCCACATGGTGATGATGTTTCAAATGTTACCATCTTTATGGTTTTTACTAGAAAATTAATTTTTCTGTGCATTATTTAGTGTCATTCTTTGGATTTGTTTACGGGTTCTACCAATCAAGCTAATTGATTATCATTACTTGAGAGGTTGCCTTTAGTGATAATATATTATCACTTTTACATAAAAACTTCTTTATTCATTCACGAAAGTTCTTATAGTGGATCACAATATACTGTGCTTATTTCGATTTCCTTGTATGCTCTAGATTATATTACCATGTTAAAGATAAAATTTAGATATGCATTATTTGTTTTCTTTTTAAAATTAATACAATGGAATTATAGAGTTGTTTTTGCTCTATAAAATAGTTATTAAATATGTTATTATAATGAGTTGTTGAGGTAATTTTGTTTTCAATAGTTTAATTATGATTCATCTTGTATGTGTTGTATGCAAACAATTGAACTCAGGTAGTGTGTTGGTCGGTTGAATTATCACTTGAAAATAATAATACGGGTAAAAGCCCCACTTCTAGATTTCAAGTCATTCGTCAGCTATCCGTTCTCATAAAGACAAACAGTGGATTTGTTTAAGGGTAGAATGGTGTATATTTGCATCAGAAGACATGCATTGTTGTATTATAATGTATGTTTTCGAGTTAAGAATGACATATAAAACAATGATTTTGTTTCTTTTTTCTTTTTCTTTTTTACGCATTATTGCATGGAGATGACATACTTATGGCCATCCTAGATCCATCTTAACTTTCACAAGGATCTATCAAGCGAGGATCAAATCTGCGAGGTGCAAACCCTCATTTTTTGAGTGCAAAACTTGAGGAAAGGTTTACTTTCCTACGAGGGTGATCCCTCTCGGCGTGATAGATCAGTAGATGGATGCAAAGGCAGTTTGATGGAAATGTCTGACCAAGGAAAATCTATCGAAAATATGATTAATTTTATCAATAATATGTAAATACAAATAATATAAATATAATAATTTTATATATACTAGAAATATGTCGATATTTATCTTGGTCATTTTAATTTTAAAATTTTCTTAATTACCTCGAGTTTTGAGATGATAAATCTTGTTAATAAATTTAATGAAGAAATAATTTTTTTGAATGCAAGTGACAGAATGTAATAGTGTTGAATGATAGAAAATAAAAATAATAAGAATGTAGTCAAATACAAATAGTCTTCATTGTGATCAATGTCAAATTATTTTATTTTTCTATTTTTATTGTCACCCTTGTTAATTTTGTCATCTTTTCATATCGATTATGTGAAAGGACAATTGAAATAATAAACCATTGAAATATTTACTTGAACTATTGTGCTAAACATCATACATTGTCTCTCTTTCTCTTCAATATTAATAGGTTGATTTAATATAACACAAATATAATGTACATTGTTAATATTTTTATTGTGCTTATGTGAAATCAATGCACAATCTTAATCCAATCACTTTGAATTAATGTACATCAATGTACATCCAAATCGAAAATCAACATCTACACACAAATCAATGCCTATGCAAACAATCAAATAAGATTACAAAACAACATACATTAAGATCGTACATCTAATGCGAGGTAATCAAATAAGATTAGAAATTAACATCTATATTGAAATCAATGGATCTAGTGCAAGTAATAAAATAGGATTAGAAACCAACATCTACATTGATATCAATGCATCCTGAGTACGGAGCAATCAAATGGGATTATAAATCTACATCTACTTACCTATCTCCCCCCTTCGAACTGTCTCTCTTTCCCTCCATCTATCACTCTCTCATCCCTCCCTCTTCCTTCCTCTCTCTCATTCTTTCCCATATATATCTCCTCTCTCTTCACCCTCCAACTATGTTACTCTCTCTCTCTCTCTCTCTCGCATCTGCAAAAAAAATCAATGCATATGAGTACAGAAAGATAGATTAGAAATCACCATCACATAAAAATCAATGCATCAGGTGCAAGAAATCATCTTCCCCTCTCTCCCCCTCCCAACTACATCTCTCTTTCCTCATCTCTCCTCACTCTACTAAAATCAACATCTCTGCCCAGAAATTAATGCATCTAGTGCAGAAGCAATCAAATAGATTATAAATCTGCATCTCTTCCCTATCTCCCCCTCGAACCATCTCTCTTTCCTCCATCTCTCACTATCTCCACATCCTCCCTCTTCCTTCCTCTCTCTCCATTTATTTCCCACATATATATATATATATATATATATATATATATATATATATATATATCTTCACCCTCCAACTATGTTTCTATATCCCTCCCTCTCTCTTTGTCTCCAAATCTCCTTCTTTATCTCTTTATCTCACCCCAAAACATATACACACTCTCTCCATATCTTTCCTTGTCCCCGTGTCTCTCTCCCGCCTACCTCTTTCTCTGTCCGTCTTCTTCCTCCCTCTCCCCCTCCCAACTCCCATCTCTCCATCCTTCTGTCCCTCCCTCTCTCCTGTCTCTCTCTCTCTCTCTGTCTGCCTCCAATTTTCTCTCTTCTAACTCTCTTCCTCTCTCTCTTGTCTGTATCTATCTTTCCTCTCACTCTCTCTTTACCATCTGATTATCTCTCTCTCTCTCTCTCTCTCTTTGCCTTCCAATCTCTTCCTCCCCAACACACACACACTCTCTCTCAACATCTACCTAAAATGTTACGCAGGTAAGAAAAATAGGATTAAAATCACCATCCACATTGAAATATTACGCCAGTGCAAGTATGTACCCTCTCCCCCCTCCGTCCATCTCTCTCCCTCCCTCTCTCTTTGCTCTCTCATCCTCTCTCTCTTCCTTCCTCCCTTTCTCTCCCAAATCTATCTCTCTCTATATCTCTCTCTCTCTTATCTTCCTCCAACTCATCTCTCTTTCCCTCCCTCTCTCACTCTCTCACGTCTCTCTCTCTCTCTTCTTTCCCTCTATCCATTTCTCTCCCTCTATCTCTCTCTCTCTCCCTCTCTCTCCCCTCTCTTCACACTCCCAACTAAGTTACTATATCCTTGCCTCTCTCCTTCTCCCCCAATTCCTCCATCTCTCCTTATTTTTCTCTCTATATCACCCCCAAACATACACATACTCTCTCTATTTCTCCTTGTCACTCCTCTCCCTCTCACTTCTCTTACTCTCTCTATGTATTTCTTCTTCCCTCCCTCTCTCACCCCTCCAACTCCATCTCTATATCCCCTCCCTCTCTCCCTCTCTCTCTCTCTTCCTTCCTCTCTTTCCCCATCTCTCTTCTCTCTCCCTCTCTCTCTTTTCCTCCAATATAAAATAAAATAAAAAAATAATTATTTATTGCCCATGTTAAATTTATGTATGTAGGGAAAGTGATTTTCATTAGGGCGACATTAGATTACTTAGATTAAATTTTAAATGTTAAATATTAAACATTATTTTTACATTTCGTTTACATTGTTTATTATCCTAAATAAAAACCACTTTTTGAGTGTTCCTAAATATAAATGGAATTTATGGAGTAAATATAAAAAGAAGTTTTATTTATTTACATAACTATGGTTATTGCATAATCTATTTATTTACCATACCTCTTTATAAATATAATTATTTGGCCCATAGTATTCATTCCATGGTATTAAAGTGGTATATTTCTATACACTCTTAACATATCAAAGTTTTACATTAATTAAATTTAATAATAGTAATATTAATATTAATTTGAATAATTTTTTTCGTAATAATAATTTGGCCTATGATTATTTAGCTCGGGGTTCACCTAAATAAAACCACTTTTTGATGTTCATAAATATAAATAGGATTATGGAGTAAATATAAAATGTCCTTTTTATTTATTTACCATATATATGGTTTATTTATATTTTATTTATTTACACCATACCTCTTTTATAAATATGGTATTTATTATAATTATTCAACCCATGGTATTAAAGTGGTAAATATATCAAAAGTTTGCATTACTCACATGACATCTACACATCTATATACATGACATATCAAAGTTTACATTACACATTACATCTACACATCTCTATATATTAGGCCGACATATCAAAAGTTTATTACACATTACATCTACACATTATTTATTTACCATACCTCTTTTTTTATAAATATGGTCTTTGGCCCCATATAGTGATACCGGTATTAAATTAAGTAAATATATCAAAAATTTACATTACTCATGACATCCCTACACATCTATATACACTCCTACATATCAAAATTTTACATTACACACATTACATCTACACACATCTATATATATTGGTCGACATATCAAAAGTTTACATTACACATTACATCTACACATCTCTATAGGCAGTATTCATTACACACCTTACATCATCCTATATGCCAACGCGCATCTAAAACAATTATTACCATTTGTTGGAACCCCTTAAATTCTTGCCTAAAAATATTTCATTATCCAATCTTCACAACTTATCACTAGCGAAAAGTTTAAAATGAAGGTGATCCGAAAACTTTATCATCCGTACTAATTTGAAATATGGGTAAAGTCATATGAAAGAAAGGAATCTATTAATTGAAAAGGATTTTTTTATTATTTTGTTTCACATTAGGCATTAAGTAACATCTGTGATTGTAGTTGCAAACAAAGAACAAAGTATTTGTTCTGCAAGAACTTTGAATCAGTGCCTTCTTTTCCCTTATTTTCTGATTCTTGTCATGTCATCATCTTCTTCTTGCATCACATGGCCAAAATCACTCAAGATAACAATCATACTATAATGTAATTGGTAGAGATGAGAATGTTGTTCAACATCTTATAAGCATGATGAGTAGTGACAACCTCCATTTGGTTTGTGGAATACTTTTACATGACTCCTGAAAATGTTTACAATGCAAGTATTTGAATATCAAAAATGAAAATATTATAAAAAATTTATGAAATGAAAAATACATCAAAACGTATAATTGCACTTACTATTTTAGAGGCGAATTAAGTTATCAATGGAAAATATTAATTGATTAAACTATAAATAATATGAGCTAAAATTGTTTTGAAATAGATTTTTATGTGCTATTTTGATGATAGGTTTTATGGTGGATGGAGACATTTTTATCTAACTTAATTAAATTGACTCTACAGGTTGAACGTGCTTTCCTCTGCTCTTTCATCTTTTGGCGTTAGATACTTCTTTGGCCGCATTTTAATGAAAAATGACATAATGAAACCTATTGAATTAAGTTTTGAAGTCAAGTTTGTTCTAGAAGAACTCATTTTCAGTATTCAAAGTTGTTGTCAATCTAGTATTTTCTTCTGATGCAGTGGCATAAAAAATGCTCATGAAGGAAGTCTGAAATCCTTAAAGTTGTTGGCCGCTGAGAATGAAGGCAATATTTCTCAAAAAACCTAGCTTGTATTTGACTTATTGTTTGAATCATGAAAATAATGAAAACGCATATTTTATTCCGTATAACATATTGTAATTGGGTTTGTCACTATGGCTCGCATGGTTCGAACTTTATTGTTTTGTTAGCATCATGGGAATTTATGTCTATCCTGCACCAGAGGACTTGGAGGTGTTTTAACCCCTATTCTTGGGAAACTTATTAAATGAGTAAATCATTGAGGGATAACATTTATCGTAGAGTAGGTGACTGGAGCTTTGTTTATTCTCAAAGTTGTCATTTATCTATAAAATATTTCTAGTTTAGTTTGGATGATTCGAGTCTCTCTTTGTGTGCCTCTAATTTCTTTTTTCAAATCCTCGTTGCTTTCTAAAATTTGTTAATTCAAGAGATAATTTTTTCTTCTGGTCAAAGGGTCATCCACCATCCTCCAATGGGCCTAGCCTATGCAGAAAATGTACATTTTACATACAGTTTGTCCTTAAAAGTAAACAAGTTTCTTGGCAACTTATGGGTATTTATCCTCCTCGAGTCACTTCTTGGAAATGTTTTACCTTTCATTTAATTATACAATCATCCTATTAGATATATATATCATGCATGTTTGTAAATTGGTTGGTTCTGTTGACTAGAAGTGGTATTTCTTTTGTTTAATTTTAATTTTAAAATTTTGTTTTGTAATGCATTTCTTGGAAATCCATTGGCTAATTCCCCATTCTAAGGATGATACTAGGTAAGACATTTTATATATAAGCTTGAAGCTTTTTCATGTCGCAGGGAAGAGAACCTACATGGAGTATAGCCTTCTACCATGCAACCACTTGGGCTAATTGGTACACAGTTGGCAATTAATTATTTGTATTTATTTTTGGTTCTTAATAAATACAATATCTTAGTTCTAGCTTAATTTTTTATGTTTTTGTATTCAACTACAAAATTGTCAGCAGAGTTGTTGCTAGATGAAATTCAAAAATGGCAACTACAAAATTATCCTTGAGGTTATTTAACTACAAGATGAAATTCAATGGTATTTTTTGTAAAAAGTTCAAAAAAGTATCAGAAATACATAGAGGATTTATTAAGGCCACCAAGCCTATTTCTTGAAGAACTATAAAGCAGGTATGGCTTGAATTTTCTGAAGGATAACATAACCATATAGAAAGATAATTTCATTTATACAAGCTTGAGTTTGATTATATGATTCAAGGCATAATTAGTTATAGGAAATGATATATGTACTTCTCTTAATCTCAAGATCATCATTCTAGAATCTCTCTTGTCATTTTCAAATCATATAAGAGAATTGTTTAACCAATGACAAAGTCAAACCAACATTTATTTGTTTTTCACTACAATATTGAAAGATTTATTTGTTATTCTCATGAAAATTGATGTCTGTGATCTCTTTTGGTTATAAAAATACATCAGTTTCATTTTCAAGCCAACTATTTTGTTGTAGACACTGAAAAATTAATGATAAGTTGATATTCTCTCTAGAACGTTAACTATAATGACATTAATTTAAAAATGCAGTCCATAATATTCCATTAGATTGGGAACAACCTCCAAAAGACTGTAAACACTCCAAGAGGCCATCTAAGGGAGAACGTTTGCATTTCACTCTGAAATGATGATCTTATTTGAATTTACTTGGAAAATTAGTGGTTGTTTTGCAGCTTGTGATTTTTATAGTGATAGAACTTTCAATTTGTGTATTCATGGGATTTTTTCAGGACATGTGTGGTGCTAAATAAATCTATAGAGGTTCTAGATTTAGTGCTCAACACTCCATCTAAATTTCATAACCTAGAATTTTGGATAGACTTGTATTAATTCACCTGGTGAGATGGTGATGAAAAAATTTGATTACGAAGATAAAGTGTTGTTGTACTTTCAACCGTGTGGCTAGTTTGGGCATGAAAACTGATCCTCTTTATTTTTCACATTCTTTATCTATACAAACTTGAGAGTAAGAAGTAATGTTTAATCTTTTCTTACCTTGGTGTTGTCCTATTTCAAAAGTATTTATTTATGAAAAAGGTATTCCAGAATCTATAATACTTCTAAAATATCTAAATTTGTTAGTCTTGATATGATATTGAATCTTGAGAGGAATTTGGGAAGAGCCTACTTGAAAGCTATATTTACTTTTCCAGATCCTAGGAGGGAACATAAGTATTTTCCATGCTAAAATTATCTTTCTTATCCTACACTTAGTTTTCGAGGTTGGAACACGCCCTAACACACATGGACACCTAATAAGTGTAATAAGTGTGAAGCTATGTTTGAACCCAAGTGAGATGTGGAGGTAGAAAACAATATCAAATTCACACCCTAAAATGAAGCATCTACCCAGTAATGATGTAATAAGTGTGAGAGCTATATTTGAGTTTACAATCCCATGAGAGACCCAATACAGAATGGGGTTGCTGAACACCTGCCCACGTATCTGTCATTGAGACATCAAAGGCCATGATTCACGACAATGGACATGAACTTTTCTAATGTATTTGGGTAGAAACATGTAATAATGTTGTCTACATCTTGAGATGATGTCCACAGAGGATCCTCAAGGACAAAACATTAGAGGATGCTTTACTGGTGAGAAGCTATAGGTATCCCATTTCTGTGTATACAGTAGTTCAGTTTATATTCATGTTCTTGATGAGAAACATTCCCAAATTTGAGCCCTCGAAAGTGGTCAATGGGATCGTTGTTGGATATATTGAAACTTGCAAAGTGTGGTAGATCTACATTCCAGCTCAGTGGAAGACAGTGGTGAGCAGGGATGTGAAGTTTGACAAAGAGTGGGCAGTCCTCAAAGGAATTTACAAGAGCCTCTCATATTGAGGGATGGAAGCAAAAATCTTGTGGTTTCAGATTAGATCTAAAATTAAAAGAGAAAGCAGATTCGAGGCAAATGAAAAGAGACCTCACTACCTTTCAGTTTAGCTACAAAGACGAGGGCTTACACAGAGATTACAGGATGCAGATGAAAAGGCTAGAGGGACTTAAATCTACATTTTGGGTGAGTCATGCATCTAAGAAGTTTTCTATTTGTGTTGCATTAAAGACCGCTGTTCCAGTGACATAGATTTTGAACTTTCCGGTTTTGTTTTGCAGATTTTCATACTGAAGTAATTTGGTTCAGCTGAGTTCTGCATTTGAGGGCCTTTTGGAGCTTGCATAATAAATTTTGCTCTGATTCATTTTGAGCTAAATATTAAAGAGGTTTTAGACACGCTTCATACAGAAGAACTGGGATTGTTATTGTATACAACTTGTGTGTTTTAAAAGCATATTCTGAGCTTCAAAGTGTTGTCCAGCGTGAGAAGGATCTCATGTTCTGCATCTAGGGTTTGGGATGGACTTCATATTAAGGAATTTTTTGTGTTAATGACAGATGCGGGCTAGAGGCCCATTTTGGGCTTTACTAAGAAAGTGACTGAGTTTAAGAGACATCCCAGTTTTCTGCTGAAGGACGTGTACTCTCATGCAAAAGAAATAGCTTCCAGATCCACACATTATACTCTTATGATAAGCAATCTTTCTGACGGGCTTGACTATACCAAGCAATGGGATATTTCATTTACAAACTATGCAAAGAATAAGGTAAAAGACTAAGAACACATATTCTTCCAATGCCCAACCTATGAAAATATTCCTATAAAGTATAACATAACCCATAACAGTATGCAACATCAATGAGCCAATACAATGCTTTGATCTTCTAAGGCGTTGGAACTTTTACATGAAATGTGAAGACAAGGTTTCACTCTGTGTCTTTCGACATGCAAGAAGCTGATAAGGGGCCTTTGCTTTAAAGGCAGGCTACAACAGGCATTACAGTTAGGAGATGATATGGTAAGTAAAGGGTCATTTTCTGCAAAAACTGGAATACCTACTACTTTCCCAACATATAGCACTGCCATATTCTTGCTTTATCAACAACACAATATAGGTCTATATGAACACTTTAATAAAATAAGTCTTATAAGAAATTTTCGGTAACAATCACATATAAGTGCAGCCCAAATAGCCGTACTCATGGATATCCTGATCCAACACGGACAACACTTCCGAGAATTTGAAATTGGAAAAGATAAAGTTGCATAGTTATTTAATGCTCTGCTCCCATCTTCCTCTGTTATTTATATTTCTCCTTAGAGATAGCCCCAGTGCATCCTTGAATGACAATAAGGCAGCAAAACAGGACACTTTGCACAGGGTTAGTGCTGTTTTGTCTCAGAATGGTTCTTCCTTATTTCAATGACACTACTCAGGCAGCAAAACAGAACACTTTGCACAGGTTAGTGGAGTGTTTTGCCTCAATAATGGATCTTCCTTATTTCAATGACACTGCTCAGGCATTATTGAGAATCAGGACAGGGAAATATACAGAAGATCCATTATTGAGGCAAAACACCACTAACCCTGTTCAAATATGAGTTAGGGTTTCTCTGATGAACTGTGATTGAATCTCTGGTTAATATCTGATTCATTAACTTCAAAATGATGTCATTCTGCAGTGGAGATAGAGTGGGATGTTAGCTTGAAGAATATTTTTACGAATACTTTCATTCAGCATCGGTTAGGAAAATGAAAATTGTTTCATAATTGAAACCCATTTTGAAATTCAATACTCTAATTCATTAGAGATACCCTAGCCAAAGAAAATGACCTGTAAATGAGTCCTTGAATATCAATGTTACTGGACTCTGGAGACCTTGAAATGAAGAAAACAGGACTTAAATTAACCCTTTGCTATCTTGCTTTTGTTTTCCTCATATTTTTTTCTCTATCTTTAACAAAAACATTTTGCTCTACTATTGGTATCCGAATAAGGCTGTTCTGTATTTCAGTCAAGCATTTTGTTGAACCCATGAAACTATGGGTTGAGCATCTTTCATGGAACGAATAAAACTTAGTGAGCCAAGGTTTCTAATCCTCTATAATCTTATAGCTTTGACTGTGTTTTGCAATTTTATTACTTTATATATTAATATTATGCAAGTGATATGCTTAATGCTTCTAAGCTCTGGCACAGAAGCTTTGGTTGTCAATGTTTAACATGTATCTAGAATTGCCGTATGCTTCTTAGCACAAGCTTCAAATTCACATTTTTGATGTTTTCTATCAGCCTATTGATTTCAGAGGACTTTGTTTTGTTTATGGACAGGAACTACAACAATGCATATTATGCAAAAGTAGGTGGTCTTTCCACCAGGGATATTAATCATCTTGAAATTGAGTTCTTGTTCATGTTAGACTTTCGTCTGAGAATGAATGAGCGTTGCTCACAAGATGATTCTCGAAAACAAGAGTTGTCTATAAGTTGCAGTTACAGGGGATCCTAGAAAACTTTTGTAGCAGCTGTAAGAGCACGTGGAAAAGAGCAATGAAACTCAAGCACATGTCATTAATATCATCAGTATTGTACCATATTATAATTTCATGCAATCTTTTTTGCACGAAGTCATTTTGATCTTTAGACTGGTAATATATTCTGGAAGAGACAGCACAAGGCAGGGTTGTGTTCGGAGATATTAGCACCTAACCCTTCTTTACAGAATGGTGACTGCAAACCTTGTGCTGCCTTGTTACATATGTGGCTATATCTGCATCGTGGTTTGCAAGATGACAAGCAACTCTGGAGGCTTGCAAGTGATTTTTTGTCACAAGAATGATTACAACACTGTCTAATGTCTATGTAATTTTGGAAGTTTTTTTTCATCGTATTTATAGTTTAAGAAGCTTTCAGCATACAGAAACCTGATTTATTTTTTATCCAAAACTCTAATTTTTACAAAAACAATACAAATCCAGTTATAGTCATAGTCTTTTCTACAATGTAATCCTGTTACATAAATTATCAGGTTACCATTTTAAAATGAGCGCATTATCTTAAACTTCTTTCTCAGATGCTGAATTAGAATAAATCTATGATGTCTCTGATACCGTATACTTCTTACTACTAAATATGATGTCTCACCTACTCTGTAAAATCACATACAACATAAACATTTTCACAGTAACAAGAGGAACTTGTGCAAAAAGAAACATTAAATTACCTGAACAAGAAGGAGAGGATAGGAAAAAATGTCTTTGGAAGCAAAATCAAGCTGGGGAAGAAGCTGAGTGAGGTGTTGAGAGGGTGCAAAATCTCCAAAATCGTTAAGGGTGGAATCTGTTACAGCCCCAGCTGCATTGAGTTTGCTCAATTTAGAAAGGCAATTGTTCCAGTTGTCAATGCTAATGGAACTCCAAAACGAAATGGAGTGCTGAATGAAAAACCCAAACCAAACGGTGTTCTTCGTGAAAATGGAAGATTAAAGGTCACACCTGAAAAGCGAACAGCAGAGAATCAGGAGCAGGGAAATATACAGAAGATAAGGGAATTGGAAACAGAGGTGGAATATCTCAAAAAGAATTCTGAATCCAAGGAAAATTGTCTACAGAATTTGATGTTAGAACACCAACCTGATAACACTGCTATGCGTTGCTGCCGACTAAGCTCTGCTTTGCTGTGGAGCTGCAGATCAGAGAAGAATCCGATGCCGCAAATGGAAGACGCCATTATTTGTGAATACGTTTGTAGTGGAGTTAGTGGTGCAGGAAAGACAATTAATTAACCCTCATCCTCTCTGAACTGCCATGGCCGATTGCAAGGGAGTCTGCCGGATTGTGTCAGGCAACAGTTCAAAATGTGAGGGAACAAGTGTCGGCTGCAAGATCTTTACCAGAAAATGAATTGGATGGCCGACAAATACTCTAACCGCTTATCGAAACCTCAGTCCATGTTCATACTGGAAGAACCCGCAAGCACGCCGCGAAAAAAGGAGTCAAAACGCGGTGAGCTTAAGAGATCCGGGGATTGAAATAACCTATCACCGGGGCGCTCTGCAAAAATTTTAATGCACGACTAAAATTTGGGGAAATAGGTGTAGGGGAAGGTGTCACCCACAGGTTAAAACTCTCAAGGAACAAGTGTCAGCTGCACATTGAATATGTTGACGATGAAAAACGTGATCTCTTTCAAAAGAGAAGGCCTATCGGCCTAATTATCAAAATTGTTCACTGGGTACATTTGATGACACTTGTTTTTCAAAATGGATTTTCATTGTATTGACTTAACCAAAGAATTAGACAACATGAATGCCGATACTTTTCAAAAGAAGTTAACTACATTGTATTGGCTCACGTTTTCCAAATTATCGATGCTCAACTGATTCTATTGTCCCTATCTCAAATTAGAAGTTCACACGTTTTCCAAATTATCGATGCTCAACTGATTCTATTCTCCCTATCTCAAATTAGAAGTTCATGGTTCTATTTTTGGCTCCTAGATTTCTTTTTGCTCTAAAGCAATGCGACTCAGAAGGTCACTCAAGTCAGCATAAAATGATCAAAAACGTGAAGTTGTAACTAGGCAGGCACACTTGGCCTCTAAATTTTTCGGTTAAGTTCTCTTAAGATGCTAAAAATGCTATCATTCCAATCTTTGATTAATAGAAAAAGAAATGAGATCGAATAAAAAAGTATTCGGAAAAAAATAATGACAACAATATTCCTCCTGGGATTAAGTCATTAACGCAGACAATTTCGTGCTCAGACACGACGACGATGATGGATAAACCCAATTTCATCTACTTAAAAGATAAAAAATTGCTTAATTTGCTTTAAAATTTTAATTTCGTACTCAAAGCTTAAAAAAACATAACGAATAAATCTACAAAATTGGATGATTATTTAAATAGAACTGTACACGTATTTAACAAGACCCTGATCTTTAAAAACAAAATATTATATGCATTTCTTTGAAATGCAACATAAAAATCTTATTGTGATGAGTATCACGTATGTTCAACTTTGTTCATATGAGGTCCCTGTGACTCTTTTCATTAATGACAATAATAACCACACATTTCCATTAATTTCCATCAAAACTAAGCTTTCAAAAAAATATCGACAAAAATACACTTACTTCATATTTACCCCAAATTTAATAAAAAAATTCACACATATATTGATAGATTTACATAGAATCCTCATTTCTCTCTTCATATTTGTGTAACAATAATCAAAATATGTTCTGTAACAACAACTCAAATATGTTACACGTGATCTGCGATCTGCATTGAAAGAACTTGCGATAAACTGAAGGTTAAAACACTCAAAAAAAAGGCTTTTTATATGTCATGATGCACTGTGCTAAGCTTATAACGTGCCTACCGTGGACAAAGTATAAACTGTATTTTCACAAACTAGAATCACCCTTCAATCCACTAAAATCACAGGACGTTGCCACATGTCTTCTCCCTGTGGGCCAAAGCCTCCTTCCATTGCTCCCCAGCATGCCACCACCTGGATAAAATCCCGCATCACCGATGGCAGGAAACCGATCATAATCCCCTCCACTAATTCCGAAACCCGTCCCTGGGAAGGGAACAGGCATGTACCGGGGCGGGGGCAATCGCATTCGAGGAGTCTGCCGAACGTATCTGTTCCTGAAGTTTCTCCTCTGGGCCTCCATTTTTTTCTTCATAATCCAATCCCTCGCAAATGCATCTTTCCATCTCTGACCGTCTGGGCGTCCTCTTGCTGGTCTATCAACTTCAGAAAAAGACCCAAGCTCGTCCGCATACTTCTTCTTCCATAATTCATCATTAACAGAGAGAAACCTAAATTCTGTCGACACACAACCTAACTTGGCGACATCCACAGCGGGGAGAAATTCCAAAATCTTCAGCTTAAGCTCTGTGGGAAGCAGAAATAAAGATGGTGGAGATGGCAACCCAGTTTTTTTCACACAAAGCAGTAAGCACCGGCATCGAAAGCCTGTCTTTCACTATTCTCCACAGTTCAAACACACACATATCATGGCTTGAAGAAGCCTTCAAACCGATTTCACAGTTAGATGATGAAGCCTTCACGCCCATTTCAGGCCTTGAAGAACCCCCCGCAGTCATTTCAACACGTTGGGAATCTCTCAAGTGAAGAGAAAAATTTTCATTATTTTCATTTTGCTTCTTGCCCTCTATGAATAAAGAATTTGTAGAATTTTCCCCACTACAGATAGCTTCTATTGAATTCACAGCAAACTGTAAAGCACTTAAAAACATTTCAACTTTCAGAGAAAGACGGTATACTTGCGAATCCTTTACACTCACCAGACTCCCATAAACAACTAAAAAACTCCCCAACAACGAAAACCTAACGCAGACGCTTTCCACACATTTACCGTCATCATAAACGAGTTCAGGGAGCGTGTAGTAAAGACTCACCATTGCTCTTCGTAGACCAACCCTCAGGGAGTCGAAATCCGTCAAACCCTGGCTCCTCTGAGGCCTTCAAATCAAACCCTACAAACCCTGACTCGAGCATCACCGCGTGGACGGCCATCACCAGCAACCGGTGACCACTTTCTGCATTCTCCCGCTCTGCCAACAAAACTCTCTCAAGAAAACACGGGACAGACCTCGATTTTTCCAGCAAGGGCAATTCCTCGTCATCCACCTCCATGGATTCAACCCCAAGTTGGTGATCGTCATCATCTTGAGTGTCGTTAACGCAGATTTCTCTGGACGGCCCGGAGTTCGAACCCTCGCCATTCGAAGACCGCTTGACGGCCGCAGATGCGCATAATTCTCTCATAGGTTTTGGGTTTTGCTCTTCCTCTCGGCCCCGTTTGGGGGTCTCCGCATTATCTGCGATCTGGAAGCCATCGGCACTGAGTGTGTAATAGATCAGATCGCCACCCGCGATGCCAAGGGTTTGCAGAGGCTCCTGCGGAAAACCCTGAAGCTCGTCCTTCTTGTTTAGAGAAAGATGAATTAATGGCGGAATTGAGGAAATTTTATCAGCGATAGTGTCTTTTAGAGACTGCAGACTGCAATTCAGCGGAAGATCAAGTCTCAGAGTCTCACCGCCATTAACAGAACGAACCCTAACTTTCATTTTTAACAGACTTCAATATTTTTCCGAAACCTGACACATTCGTTGCGGTGCTTGGACCCTCGTTGCTTATATTCCAATCAATGGTGAGGAGTTTTTCATTTTGAATTTTAATTATATATATATATATATATATATATATATATATATATATATATGATCATTATTTCCTGACTTGAATATTTTATATTCCAAAACATGAGTCCATTCGATGCGGTGCTTTCACCCTCGTTCTTTATCTTCTAATTTTATAAATATTTTTTTTTATAGGAATAAGTTTTCCTTTTATCTTTTAATTTTATAAATATTTTTTTTAAGAGGAATAAGTTTTCTTTTCGTTGTTGTTTTTTTCTTTAACTATCGTGTGAATTGGTAATTTATTGAAGTAATATGGGTGACTAAATTTAGTGATTGTCACTATAATACTAAGAGTATATTTAACAGTGCATGAGATAGATATACTAGTAATATATGAGACTTCACTATAACATTAAGAGCATATCCAATAGCCCGAGAGTAATTTATGAGACTCCACTATAATATCAAGAGTATATCCAATAGTTCACAAGTCGGATATACCAGTATTTTATGATACTACCACTATAACACCAAGAGTACCAAGAGTGTATATAATGCATCACAAGTAGGATATGTCAGCAATTTATGAGACTGCCACTATAACACTCGTAGTACATACAACAACCTACAAGTCGATATACCAAGTATTTTATGAGACTACCACTATAACACCAAGAGTACCAAGAGTATATATAACAACCCACAAGTCTGATGTATCAGCTGATTTATGAAATTGCCACTATAACACCTGCGAGTATATACAATGTACCCCACAAGTCGTATATTGATATAGCAATAATTTATGACTTAGCGAGAGTTGAGACTCCACTGGGATGGCTCGTGCCTACTCCTTTTGCCTTATCATAGCAAGCCAAAGATGTCCCCCCCCGTGGGATTTAAAAACCGAGTGAACGAAATAACGTCCCATTGTTCCAACCACTTGATCGCCCTACGAGGGGACTTAAAGGAAGAATTTTTTTATAAGGACATGGATTTTGAGGTTGGGTTTAAGTGGTTAGAAAATGAGAAAGTAAAAGTCATAAAAAACTCAACAACTATTACATAAAAAACTTAAATATTGGAGAACTTTTTTCTCATCCTTCATATCCATAAGCTCTTCAATTTAACAATTAAGCAAGACTTCCCTAAACCTTGGACTCAAAGCCTTATTGTACCTATTTTTTAAAAGTGGGGATAAAAAAATCCCTTTAAGTACAGGACCATTGTGATTGGCCCTTTTTTAGCAAAGTTATACATGATTATTTTGGAAATAAAATCAATGTGTGGCTAGAAAGCCATTGAAAAAGGCCTAAAAGCTAGGGCAGATTTAGGGGCTGCCATTCAATTATGGAGCAGCTTATTATTCTTATAATCATTGTTGAGGAGTGTCTGAATAACAAAATCAAACTATTGTGTCGTTTCATTAACCTTGGAAAAGTTTTTGACACTATCTCAGAGACTAACTTTGGAAAACGTTAGAAAAGTTAAAACTTGCTATCAAATTGGGAGTTGTTGCAATATGGTTGTTTGAGAATGTATTAATAGTCAAAAGAATTTTATTGTAATATAGGAGTTAAGCAGGGTTGTCCCATGTTCCCTACCTTTTTTGGCATATATATTGACAAGTTAGAAAGTTGTTTAGAAGAAGCAAGTTATGTTACCTTGACTTGAGCTAGCATAGTCATCAACATTCTTCTTTATGCTCATGATAAACCAAATTTCGTGTCAATGGTTATTAATCATCAACATCATCATCATTTTGGGTAGGGGGCATGGTAGTAATTTGGTAACAATTGATTTAAATCCAATATTGAAATTGTGATGAACACAATTATGCAATATTGGTTTTTGTAGACTACAAATTTAGATTCATATGACGTCTTTTAATCCACCTAAACGATTGAAATGATGATGATCCAGACTTATGCGGGAATGCAATAAAATACAAAAATAAACATAAACGCAGAGACGCAGCAGGAATAACACTTCATTTCATTAATATCAAATATTGAATAATGCTTACAGACATAATGGAAAACAAACTAGCTCCAGCGATGATAGCTTATCTCTCGAGAAGAGATGTGATGGCTACATGCATCCGAACCGTGTTACAATGAGGCTCGAAGGCCTATTTATTATTGAGAAACAATGGAAAACCCTAAACATCCAAAAACCTAACCCTATGAGATGAAGTGCAAACTATGGGTCTCGTTTGGGTAAATTGGTACATCAACTTCCCCAGGATGTAACTTTGGCATTTGATCTCCATTTGACGCGCACAATACCTCGTTAGAAATATCTATCCAAGGACTACAACTTTTGAGCAACCAAAATTGATTGAGAACCCATTTTGGTATCATTTTTCCTAAAAAACGTCGTTTAGGGCCTCAAAACGACTCGAAAGTTTAAGACCCGAAAAAACTCGCTAAAAAATAGTAAATTGTGTTACAATTAAGGAAACTAAAAGAAACAATGTTGGGGGTCCTAGTGGAATAGGTGGGTGGCCACCAATATCCACCTGGATCAATCCTCCCCCCTTAGGAATCAATGGTCCCCATTGTGTGCAAAGCCTTCATGAGGTGAGGAAATTTCTATTGAATCTAGACCCTGGTGAACATCTTGCCCTGGTGAAGGAGATGGAATGCTTTAACAACTCGATATAGCTAGTTCCTTTGTTGGCGGGTGTTCTTGATCTACGTGTCCATGATCTGATTAGTTGTGGCTTGTTCCCTGCAATTTGTGTTTAACTCTGTTGGGGTGAGTTGTTCTGCAATGTCGAATATGTCTAGCACGGGTGGAAAGTAGGGCCGAAGGCAGTCCACATTGAACACTGGTATGGACAAAAGAATGGTGGAGAACCGAGCTCGAAGGCATTGTCCCCCTATCGCCTTGGTGATGGTTTATGGCCCATATCTGAGCAGGTGATGCTTGCAGTGGGGGCTCAAAGAATGTGCTCCTTCTGCAAATGTAGCCAAACTTTGTCTCCCACCTAGAACTTGTGTGGCACTTAATGTTGATCATGTCGTTGCTTGTACTTAGAATTGGCTATGTCCAATATGTCATGCACCTATTGGCAGATGTGTTGAATGTGCTCAATGAAGTTGTTCGCTTTGTCGGCTTCGGACTAGACGTGAGCCAAATCTGCCTGAGTAGTTGCAAATTGTATGGCCACATCAATGAGACATAGTGGCTGGAATCCCAAGCCCACCTGAAAGGGGCTATGGCCAATTGAGGTGTGGAGAGTCCGATTATAGCTATGCTAGACATAGGGGAGGCTTTTATCCCATGTGTGTGGATGCTTCGAGTTGTACATGTGCAAAATGTGTACAATCATCCTGTTGACGACCTCTGTTTGGCCATCATTTTGGGGGTGGAAAGTTGTGGACTTAGTGAGCTTGGTGTCCAACATTGACCAGAGACTTGACCAAAATGTACTAAAGAACCTACTATCCCGATCCGAGATAATAGAATGTTGGATCCCAAAGTGTACCCACACTCATTTAAAGAAGATTTTAGGAGTGGTTTTTGTTGTGATATTCTTCTTGCAGGCCACCATAATGGCCATTTTAGAGAATTTGTCAACGAACACAAAAACACAGTCATTTCCATGCTTGGTAGAAGGAAGGTCTGACATGTAATCCATGGAGATGAATTCCCAAGGTTGAATAGGGGTAGGTAGCGGAGTGTATAGGCCTTGCTTCTTGATGATCAGCTTGAAAATGGCACAGGCAGTGCAGGATCTGATGTACTTCCCAACATCATGTCGAAGGTTCGGCCAATAGAAATACTTTTGTAGTATTGCCACTGTTTTTTCAACCCCGAAATTTCCAACGGCCCAACTGTAGTGCGCTTCCCAAATCATCTTGGCACGCTCACTTGCAAGAACATGAGGTATCCCAGGTGGCATAACAGTGCATCTTGGGGGTGAAATTTTGGAACTTGCTTACCCTCCAGGAGCGTCTAGTATGTGTTGTCGAATTCTAGATCTCTTTTGTAGAGATGCAACCAACCCAAAGTCTCATGCCTGCAAGAGTCGAGCACAGTGGTTAGTGCCATGATCGGTGGTCAGCTGAGGCAATTTACAATGTTGTTGGTGATGCCCTTCTTGTACTTGATGTTTAACTCTAAACAAATTAACTCTATTATTTATACAAATCATCTAGCCACATAATGGAAACTATTGTCCAATTGAAGAAAACTTGTTCGAGTTTCTTGCTTTTCTGGGGAAAAATGGCATTGACATTGTTGATGTTGAGGTATATGTCGTATTAATGTTTTATAGTCTAATTTAGTTTATATTCCAGTGTTCATCATGTTTCATGTCTTATACTCTGCATTTTATTTTCTTTCATTTTCAGAAGAGGAACTCAATATTGATGGTAAGAGGCATGAACTGAAGAAACCAGAGAACAATAACATTGGAGCGACAAAGGCATAAAGAGAGAGAGAAGAGAACCGATCTAGTGATACCCTTAAAGCCAATATCCTGAATGAGACACACACATACAAATCGATGGTTAAGTCTTTAGAGTTGGTGAATTCACCTGCAATGCCTTGGAGACACAATGATAATGTTATGAAATGATGAAACAATATTTCATGTGTAAATTGTAGTCCAACCAACATCAAGTTGGAAACTTATATTGTAATACTTAAGTTGGAAATTATTTATAGTTGTACTTGATATAATTTAGTCGTGTAATTAACAAATGTAATTTTTTGTTTTCATATTAGATGAACATGCACATTGTATGGCATTTTTTTAACTAGTTGCAAAATATACTAATTAATATATGTTGATTAATAATGAACACATAAGATCAATATAAAACTACTAAATTAGTAGTTTGTATTGATTAATGATGAACCCAAATAAAATGAATATACAATGACTAAATTAGGCTTTTATAATGATTATTAATGAAAGTAAATTAAACGAATAGGAATTACTAAACCAACCGTTTATATAATGAATATGAAACTACCAACAAAGATAAATAGCTACTGTAAATGATAAATTTGTGATTACAAATGGCGACTAAATTTTGCATATACATGACTATTAGTAGCTAATTTAAAGTATCTTATAACACGACCAAAATTTAGTCATTTTTCTTTGGTCATTAATTGGTTTCAAACAATGACTAAAATTTTCATATATATGACTATTAGTAGCTAATTTATAGTATATTATAACATGACCAACATTTTGGTCATATTTCTTGGGTTATTAATTTGTTTTCTTAGGTGATCATGTAGTAGTATATTTTGTTATGTATTTGGTAATTAATTGCGACAATTAATGACTAAATCAATGACTAAATTAATGACTAAATATATTGTTATATGATAAAGTTGAGACAACCAATTAACGACTTATCTAAATACAACTAAAAGTTGGTCGCGTTAAAGATACTGTAAATTAGCCACTATTGGTCACCAACTAAAAAATGGTTGTTGATATGCAAAATTTAGTCATTTTTTAATAACTAATTAGCTATTTTGTACTAGTGATTATTATTATTATTATTATTCTTTCTGCGGAGCTTTGACTATGCGAAAGATGAGATGTGTATTCTGATTTATAACAATACAGATAAATGTGATGCATGGAAATTAATTTTTATTTTTGAATTCAATGACCACTCAAAAATACGAAGAAATATGGGCATTGTTCAATATTAGGTTGTAGAAGCTATTCTAAAATGATTTTATTTATTAACAAGGGAAAAAATACTAGCAATTGTGTAAATTAGTAAATATTTTTGATATCAGAAGCGAATTTGACTTCATTAACTTCTGGCTCGAGCTGAGAAGAGGGAGAACATTGGTCAATGACCATGATACCGTCATCCTTGTCATTGGTGTCCTCTTCAACATTGACGTTCTCTGCCTAGGCAAAATTAATCAAAGGAATACTCAATTTTTTGGTTATCAATTGCGGTCGCTCCATCTTCAATTCCAGTAATGCCATTTTTAGATTAAGAAGGTTGAAATGGACCCGTGCTTCATATTTAATCATTTTAGTATGCTTTAAAACCAAATCAATGAGAAATTTCAGAGCATCAACTATTGTAGTTTAAAAAACAGTGACCTCATGTTGTACAACTCCAAAATCACGTTCCATAGACTTCAATTTTTATTACAATTGCCAATAAAATTGGCGAATTACGGTTCTAATCGTTGATTCTATGTTTGTAGAGTCGCTCTAACAATATAAATATAACATTGAGTTAAATTTTCTTGATTTTTAGTCTTTTCCTATTCTGTTAATGTCAACTTTGAGTTCGCATAATGTATATGTTCATTGTCCCAAGGATGTGTGGAGAATGGCGTATGACCAAGAAAACAGAGGTGCAGAAGGAAATTTATGTCATCACATTTTCTTATTACATTCATACAAATTTTCTTAAGGTAAGGCTTGTTTAATTTACGTTTTATGCAATTAAATATTTGGACAAATTTCATTTTGTGGAGTTTTTTTTAGTAAATTATTTGGCAATCTTTAGAATTAAGAGATTAATAATAATATATATAATAATAATAATAATGTCGAAGAATTGTGCGGAAACAAACATCTTACGGTATATGCATACAAATTTTCTTAAGGTAAGGCTTTTTCAGTTTGGGTTATGTGCGATTAAAGATTTGGACATATTTCATTTTGTAGAGTTTTTTCAGTAAATTATTTGGCAATGCTTAGAATTAAGATATTACCAATAATATATAATAATAATAATGGTAAAGAATTGTGTTGAAAGAAACAACTTATCGAAATGGAGAGCTACCATTATCATAACATGGCGTTTAATCAGTTAATAGTTATCTTTGTCTAAATAAGCAAATGCGCGAATCTGTGAATTAAGTACATACTTTCATTTATAAAAAAAAAAAACAAAAAAAAACAAACAAACTTAAACTTCGAATTTCGCCATGAACAAAAACAAAAGTATTTTTATGTAAATTTTGTGACTGCAAATGTGTATGAATTATGCACAAGGTCTGTGATTGTGTGGATTTAAAGCTTGAAAGTTTCTTTCCTAGTATAGATTTCCTCTGCAGTTTCACAAATATGCCTATTTATATAATGATTTCCATAAACATAACTTTTACTATGCAGAGAGCACAACCTTAGAACGTTTGATTTTGTGAAGCTTATTTGCATAGTCACTCAATGCGATGAATCATTAGCCAAATTTTTCATTTTTCTTGTGGATAATTGAGCAATTTGATCATTTTGTCAATTGTAATGTTATGTGTTGAGGATATGGGCATATGATATGATCATTAGAAACAAATTGATCAAAGTGTTCATTTTGTCATTCGACAAGATTTATGGTATGTTGGCGGTGCATCATTTACCTATATAGTCGCCACAAAATATTATGAGTGGAATCATTAATAGGATTGCATATTGTAAATTAACTTACTTGAATTTAATCAATACGATGGATAACTGATCAAAATTTTTGATTTTTTCGATCATAACACCATGTGCTGAGAAGATGGGGATATGATACTAGCACTAATGACAGGTGCATCATTTCTAGTTCATTGGAACTACATCATTTGCCCATATTCTCAACACAAAACATTGTGATTGAGTAATGGCTCCTGGTAATTGTAGGGCTTGTCTTCAGACTATTTTGGTGCATTTGGACCATATCAAATCAACAGACAATATAAGCTTTCATTCATTCTAAATATTTCTTTAAATCTCCTCTGAATTATTAACATGACATTATCTATTTCTAGTGTGATTGTGCGGTACTCGTTTCTTTTGTTGGGTTCGTTCTATTTGCTACCTTTTTCGATAGACAATTATTGCACTTGCCTTATCATCAATACTTGCAGATCAAGATCGATACACTTACGTGTGAAAAGTATGTGAAATATTTGTAGTTATGTTCGAAAAGGATAACTTACACGTATTAAGACATTTCTATTTCTAAAATTTGTCATTGCCAAGTTATTTTTTTGCTAAAGTTTGTAGGAAATAACTTGATTGGCTAGATATATTTGAAAGAAAAAAGACAAAATAATTCATTCATTTGTCGTTTACTGTTATAGAAATCACAGTAAAAATTGTTTCCCATGTTACAAAGTTTAGATAGAATTTGAACACTTTTAGCTTAAGCAACGTTGAAGCAATGAAAGCTTTCAATGAAGAGGGCCTATTTCACACACACTTGGAAAGAATTGGATACAAAAACTTGTTTGCAAAAATTAGAGAACAAAGCGAACTATGCCAAGATGCATTGGAAAAAAAACAACGACTAATGATTGATACTGAAGATATCATGGAAGTATTAAGTATCAGTATTTCTGAAGATCAATTTGTTCGTTGCATAAATGATACCCATGGAAATCAAGGGCTAATCATAGATGTTGAAAAAATAATCCATGAATCAAGAATCAATATTTCTGTAAAGAAATCTGTATACTTGATAAACAATATTGATGTGAGTTCATCGTCAAGTGAAAACAGGACAAAAGATACTGCAAATACGAAAGTGTTTTACGACAAGCTATCAGATAACATGAATCACAAAAAGCTTAATCAAATTTTAATTTCAAAATAAGTGTGTGATGAAGTAACCAATTTCAAAAGTACTATGAGAACAATAAATTATGGTGAAACTATAAATGAAGAAGTTGAAAACATTAAGCTACTTGATTGTACTAATGTTTGTTTTCCTAAAAATCAAGAAACAATAGCTCATATTGCCAATGAATCTACTATTTTTGATGATGGTTCTGTCACATTGTGAAATGCAAAGTATGAAAATAACAGTAAACAAATGAAGGTTGAAAAGTTAAATCTTCAGAGAAATAATGTTTTAGATCAATAAAAAATGTAGGTTGATTTGTTTGGAGCTGCAATCACATTGCTCATGGAGCTACACCAAGTTACCAGTAATGTGTTTGCAGAGTATTTTTGTCAACGAGAAGAAAAAAAAAAACTTAAAAGCAAGAATAAAGGACCTAGAAGATGCTATAGATCATGTTCCTTTGGTGATGACTTCATTAGCAATACGAACAACAGTTCCCGCAGCTACTATTCGCGACACATCGTACAAATTTGCTAAACCTATCAATTTTCTTAATGTGGTGAAAACATATATTATTAGCAATATATAAAAACAATTACAAATCATTGAACATGCATGACAAGTAACTTCTGATATGAAGCACCTGGGACAAAGAGCTAAGTCATTTTCGAAGTGAATTGAATGTGATCTCGAAGGAGATGAGTGTTTTGTGAACAATGACTTATTTGCTTTCAGCCAAAGACTTGATTTACTTTATCATGCAGGAAAAAGAGAGCAGGAACTTCCAAATTCTAATCGAATAAAGAAACTCAAAGTTGCATTGTCTCAACGAATCAAAAGAATGGAAAACATTATTTCTGAATATCAAAAGATAGAGAATCGAATGGCATATGCATATGTGAAAGTTGTACAGATTGTGAAGAATTTTAACAACCCAAGTATTGCATGTGACTTTGGTTTAATTTCAAGAGAAACATTAACAACTGAATTGGATAAACTAAAATAGTTAAAGACATCAAAATTAGACGATATAGCTTATTTTAATACACATGAAGGAAGGGAATGACTAATTGGCTTTGTAAATGTTAATGAAAAAAACTATGTTTTGGATGTAGAATTGCAATGCAAGGTCACAAAAATTGAGAAAGATATATTTAGTCAAATTATTAAATTACAAATTACACTTGCTCCTATAAAACATTGCATACATGAAAAGTTAAAGAAATTGTTTCAAGAAACCAACAACTTTGAAAACTGTTAACAATTAAGCAATAAGGACATATGTTTTTACTGTTAGTTTTTGTAGCATCGGATGTTTTCTAGCCGCGAAATTTCGAAGAGAGGCTAGAATACATGTATTCTCTAATACCCAGAAATCGTTTCTAGAAATTCCGCCTAAAGGTGACTTAATTAAAATTAGTCAGTTTTTAATATTTCGTAAGTCTAAACTTAGGAAATATGATTAATTAAATAGAATTAATTAAGTCATGGTGAGAATGTTTCAGAAAAGTACATGGATCGATTTCTAGTTAATCCTATCCATTGATTAAGATTTAATCATGGCCATTGAAGTCTCAATGGAGGATTATAAGAAGAAGTCGATGGGGCTTGGATAAGACACACCAAATCAATTGAGCATTCGATTTTCTCAACTAATTGATCTCGAGAGTAGTAGCATTTAGTTGTCGAAGGTGATTCAATGAGGTCGAAGTAGTGAGAGAGGAGCAGAGATAATGAGACTGGAGGAAGATTTTCAAGTTCCGGTGAGTACATTACAGAGAGGCAACACAGAGCCTTCATGAGGAGATTTTCGTTTTGCTGGGGAGAAGTAGAAATTTTGAGCTAGAAGCTGGGAAAAGGTTCCAAAGGCAAAGGGTATCAGTTTCCCAGACAACAACTAACAAGACAGTGAGAGGAGATGTAGTTACGAGATTTTGGGATGCAGTAACTGCATAGGATGATGTGATGAAAATGTAGAGGGGGAGCAACTCAATTTGAGTTGAGGTCAGTGTCATATCGCCTGCAGAGTGAGATAAATTTATCACTAGTTATTTTTCCCAGCATTTCTCTGTTTGGATTTCCAGTTTAGGCATTCATATATTGTACTCATATTTCAATACTGTATAATATTAAAACCCTCAGCTACAGCACCGGTTTTCCTGAGTTGGTTTTTTCCGAGGACTTAGTCCAAAAATAATGGTGTCATATTGTGTGTGTATCTATTTCTTCCAGCGTTTTTATTTCTTCCCTAGTATTTTATTTGTGAAGGTTGAAGTGTATTTATTTTGATATTTTATGTAGCACAAAAAAATTAATTTGTTTAATTTAATTAACAAATAGAAGAAATAACATCAATTACTGCAATAGGATTCACGATTCCCAAATTTTCACATTTACATAGTGTAAGTTTTGTTAAATCTTGGAATGTTCAATATTCTGTTTACCAATGATCCAATGTTCAGATTTTTATATATTTTGTTATGAATTGAGTCAATCTCTAGATGCATTTTTTCGCTCTTCATTTCAATTGCCTTTTTTATACAACCATTCATGTGATTGCATAAAGGTTTTGATAAACTCTTTACAAATCAAATGCTATTTTATGTATGCAAAATTGCCGAGGTAGTTTACATGTGGACAAGGGTTTCCTTCTTCTTCTTCTTTGTTTGGTCCATATCTTTGTTTCAAAGTCACATTATGATTTATTACATGTATTTAATTAATTTCAGACCAATTGTTTCTATTTTGTCAAAATTCAGGAGCACAAAGTTAAAGAGATAAAAGAACTAGGGTGACAACCATGAATATGCTAGTGAACTGTGATATTAGAATAAGTGTTGCTATTGATAGAATAACTATTGTGAGTAGCCATATAATATTATTGTTATTGAAATTGTATACCTTATTGTTAAAAAAATCATTTTTTTCTGCAAATTTTGACACTTCATCAATTTTGTGAACAATTTGAACATAATTGTCCTTTTGTTAATATAAATGGAAATGGATTTTGAGTAACTGTTTTTTATTGTTATAAATTTGTTTAAGCTATGATGCTTATTTTGATCATAGGTTTTGTTTTGTTTTTGTTTTTGTTTTTGTTTTTGTTTTGTTTTGTTTTGTTTTGTTTTTTTTTTTGTTTTTTTTTTTTTTTTTTTTTTTTTTTTTTTTTTTTTTTTTTTTTTTTTTTTTTTTTTTTTTTTTTTTGTTTTGTTTTGTTTTTGTTTTGTTTTGTTTTTGTTTTGTTTTTTGGTTTTTGTTTTTGTTTTTTGGTTTTTTTTGTTTTTTTGTTTTTTTGTTTTTTTTTTTTTTTTCAGAAGAAAAATCGAAACTTTTTATTAGCTATAAGAAGTTTACAAAGTAGATGTTGTAGCATTCTATCTTATTTGTCTCTCTGAAAGAGCCAAGTGCATATCCATACGGCAAATCCGAAATCCGCCTAAGTCTATCAAAATTCACAAAAAAGAATTTTCCTGCCATACACAAGCTCTAATGAGCTATCGGTCTTTTCGCAGCCCATTTCCATCGTTGGGCTCCTCCGAAGAAGAAAAACACCCTAGAAATGAAGTTTTAATAAAAGAACCACCGGCCATAGGAATCCGAGTTCCCTCTTAGGAGGACGAACTCAAAAAAAATTCTGCTTCCGGCCCAAAAATTAAGTGAGTCTATCTCAATAGTTAATACATGTTCATAGTAACTGCAAATAAATAAGAACATATAGAACGCAAAACAGGAAGTATAGATACATAAAGCTTTGCTTTCCTGATCCAACCAAGCACAGGTAAAAAAAAGGGAGCTCAGACCAACTCCTTCGGTCCCTCGGCTTTAGAATCTTTTATTTTCCAGCATCCCAGAACTTGTATTATGCCCTCTTTAGAAAGGAGGTCTGCAGTAACGTTCCTTTCCCTGTAAATGTGAGAAACATAAATGTAAGAAAATCTATTTTTGAGTAGCCAAATTTATTTAAGGATGGGCAATAAAAGATAACTTTGACAGATGAATTCCTTGTTAACCCATTTAACAACATTTAAAGATTCCCTGAAAATTTGAATAGAACTAACACCTAGCCAAACAACCCAACTCATAAGAAGATGCATCGCCTTGATTTCTGCATAGTTATTCGTTCCTGCCCCCAAACCCACAAAGACCTCTCTAAAATGATTTGCGCTAAGATGGAGCACAAATCCAGCCCCGCACCTATCCTCCCTACTCAAGGCCCCATCGAAAAACGCCCATGGAATGTTCTCGATGATGACCTCAGGGGAAACAGACCTTCTAATGGTTTTCGGGATGGAGACAGGCATGCTTGCAAGAATAGCCATGCCTTCCCCTGCTGTGAATTGGAAGCTGGGTTCTATATTATTGAAGATGGATCGGTTCCTTATCAACCAGATACCCCATGAAAGGATCAAGGGTAAATCTTTCCATTTTTCCTCAAAGCTTGCCTGCCACCACTTCTCCCATGCTTCCCCAATCGTTCTTCCCTCCCACCTCTGTTGTTTTCCTGCTAATGCCATCACCTCCTCCCTCACTACCCGGCTAAAAGGATAACCCAGAAAAATATGATGGACCATTTCCAAGTCAAGTTTACACAGAGGACAATGACCCAACCCAAATTTATTCCTTTTCATCAAGTTATCCCATGTAGGAACTCTATTATTTAGAATGCACCAGAAGAAAACCCTGCTTTTTGCTGGGCATTTGAGTTCCCAAAGATTTTTCCCCCACCATGCAGGAGCTTCCCAACCTTTTTTTGCCATCTGAAAATCGTATCCAAGTTTCGGTGTGTACTTCCCAGTAGGGCTAGGGGCCCATATTAAATCATCCTCCCTGTCCCGGATCCGAACATGGGTGCAATCCAATTCCCCAATGTAATTTTTCCAAGCTTCATTCCATTCCGGATCCAAGTTTAGGTCCTCTCCATTCTTCCATCCTTGGGCCCAACACAAAGAGGCTTCTTCCTTAACTATATGATTCAGTAAACGGATCCCCTTATCCTTAAGGCTTTTCCTCAGAGCTAGAGGCAATACAAACAAATCCTTACTTCCCACCCATGGATCGATCCCGATCCTCACCTGCTCCCCATTCCCCACCTGCCAGACTAGTCCCTCATCAATTAAATGAATGTATTCTAGAATCGCCTTCCACACCACGAAAGAATTGTTTGGTTTTTCCCCGCTGTTCGAAGCCAATCCGAAATCTCCATAGGGTCTATTTATTTCCTCTTTATAACCTGCGACCAGAGAGAGTCTTTATAAAGAATCCTCCAGCCCATTTTTACCGCCAAAGAAGTCACAAAAGCCAGAAAATCTTTAATGCCCCACCCCCCCCCTAGGATTTTGGCCTCGCTATTTTGTCCCAAGCAACCCACGGCAAGACCTTTTCCTCCTTTGATCCTGCCCACAAGAATTTGCTGCACATTTTTTGCACCCTTGATAAGATGTTCCTGGGGACCCATGCCAACATGGCCCAATAAACTGGAATTGCCATCAACACTGATTTGATCAACACCAATCTACCTGCTCTAGATAACTAGCGGAAATTCCAGTGAGCGATGCGCTTTTCAATTTTAGATATAAGTCATAGCCAGTCCACCGTTTTGTAGTTGTTAGGCTTAATGAAGAACTTGAAATATTTCAGGTTTCCTTCTAGAGATTTGACCTGAAATGGAAGTTCCTCCGTGATAATTCTGGCTTCTTCTCCCGAGATACCTTCAATAATAATAACATATTTTGCATAGTTGATGTTCATCCCTGTTGCTTTCAAAAAGAGATCAAGAATCTGCTTAAGAGTTTGTGACTCACTTTGTCTCCCATTGCAGAACACAAGGATTTCATAAACAAACAAGAGGTGTGTTATCTAGAGGTTGATGGCCACATCAATTCCTTTGAACACCCCCCTCCTCTTTGTATCCGTAATCAGCTGGCTCAATCCTTCTATTGCAAGGAGAAAAAGAAGAGGTGATAAAGGACATCCCTGTCTTAGTCCCCTTTGACTCTTAAAAAATGGCGATGCGGCCCCATTAATGAGAACAACAAAACTGAAATTTGTTATACAACCCATTACCCAATGTATGAAGCAAATATCAAACCCCAGGTAAGTTAGCAAGAGTCTCAGGTACATCCAACTGATTTTATCATAAGATTTATCTAGCTCGATCTTAATAATCATGCCCTTCCTTCTGTCTTTCTTAATGCTATGAAGGGTCTCCTGAGCCACCCCAATGGCTTCGTGAATCTGCCTCCCTTCCAAGAACCTGAATTTCTCCTTAGATACATTCCTTGAGAGGACCAGCTTTAGGCGCACAACAATCACTTTCGAAATGATCTTATATACAATGTTACAAAGGGATATATGCTTGAAGTCATCGAATGAGCCTGGCTCGTATTTCTTCAGAATGAGGGCTATGAAGGTGGAATTCAATGGTTCCAAGATGGCTCCATCTCGACGAGATTCCTCCACCACTGCCGTAAGTTCACTCCCCAGCTCTTCGAAAAAGTGATGTAATAATTCTATAGTCCATTCGTCCGGGCCTGGGCTTTTCTCCTTCTGCATTGAATTCAATTTCCCTTCCACTTCTTCCTTGGTCACTTCCCTTGTTAGTACCAGATTTTCCTCTGCATCCACATACCCCGGAAAAAATTGGGCCACCCTTACTACCTTAGCTATTGTCACTTCCGGGGGGGGGGGCTTGAAGAGTTTACTAAATTGATCTTTGCTCATATTTTCCAGTTCTGAGAAGGAATTTTCCATCCCTTCGTCATCCTGCCTCATCCCCAAAATAATGTTTGCGTTCCTCCTCCCTTTTGCAAAATTGTGGAAAAATGTTGAGTTTTCGTCTCCTGCTTCTAGCCAAATTGCCCGACTTTTCAATCTCCACCGTTCTTCTCTATCCAGAAGAATCTTTCTCCTTTCCTTTTCCAACTCTAGGATTTCATCCCTCTTCTGCTTTGATTCATAGCTATCCCACTCCAGACTTTCCAATATTTCCAACTCTGCTCCTATCCTCTTCAGTTTTTCCTCTTACTCTTCTTTCCTTAACTTAGCCCAACCAATAGTTGCCTTTTTCATGGATTTAAGGTTTTCCCAAAAGTGACCCGATTTTGATTGCGGCTCAGATCCCCCCCAATGCCTCCAAGTTGCATTAAAATTCTCCCTGTACGAGTCTTCTTTTAGCCGCCCCTAATTGAATTTGAAAGGAGCCCCTGGTTTCTCCTGACTGCCTTTAAGTTCTAGTAGGATATGATGGTGATCGGAGTCCCCCCTCTCCTATTCACTGACGAAAAGCCTGGAATCTCTCCACCAACTCTTCTCTCAAGAGAAATCTATCCAGGAGTTTTGCCACTCGCCTCCCCAATCCTTCTGTTTCGCGAAGTGGGTCGAAGATTAACCAGGTTTATGTCAACTAACTGTCTCTCAATCAGTTTTAGCTTAAAAAAGTCCGACAAAGGATCAGCCCTTGCATTCAGCCCCCAAGCTTCGACTTGCCCCAAAGAGAAGTTTAAGTCTCCTCCAATAATTAATCCAGGGTCCTTCATAAAGGATCCTTTCAAAAATTTATTCCAGAAGCTTTCCCTTTCCAAGCAAGGCCCATAAATATTCAGGAGCAGAAAAGAGGTACTCAGCTCCAAAGAGAAAATTTTAGTAGCTAGGACATGATTTTTCCCCCATGAATTTAGGAGTTTGATCTTGCTAGATTTAAATCCGACTGCCAAACCCCCGGATCTGCCGCAGGCATCCAAACCTGTAAAAGACCAGCCCAGGCAAAAACCTTTTAGCGCCCCAACCACTTCATCCCCAGCTGCCATGGTTTCCTGTAGGAATACGACATCCGAACTGTATTCAGAAAACAAAGCCTGTAAAACTAGATTTTTTGGCTTGCTAGCTAAGCCCCTACAGTTAAAGGAAATAACAATCATTTGATAACATGGCCCAATGTATTCACTGCTTTAAGTTCCCCTTATATAGATTTTTTCTTCCCATCCACTATATCGATCTTGGCTTTTATCTGTGCTTTTGACAAGTTCAATTTACGCCCTCTCTGCTTAGGAACTGATAAGGAAACCGATAGATTCCCCAGCCCCCCTACCAAGTCCACGAGGGATTTGGTTTTCCTCTCCTCCCACCCCGCGGTCTTATATTATATGGACCACGAGCTTCAGAGACCAAAACTTAAAAAGGAGCTAACGGGGGTATTGACTCTAATGGAGTAGATAGACATGGAATAGAGGTAATAACACTATCCGATGCATTCTCAACCAAGGCAGGAAAATCTGAAGATCCAATCATTTGACTTAGCCTGGAAGGACCACGCTCCGAAATCGCACTAAAAAAGTGATGATCAAGACAAGTAGAAAGGGGGGAAGAGAAAGCAGTACCCGCCCGAGGAGGTAATTCAACATCCTTGGCTTCAGTCTAGAGCTCTGTATTCTGACCTGATTCCACGTCCATCCAATCACCCATATCTTCTGCTCTTTGCTTTTCTGCTACCTCCTCTGTATCAATCTTTTCTAACATTGGTGCCTACGAAGGGAAGGATTCTTCCTTCAAACCCCGACCCAAATCCCTTGGTGCAGTCCCTGCGTTCCTTCCTGCTGGGCCTGTAGACTTCCCTTTGGACGGTTTCTTCTTCCTCCTATTCCCCAAAGCGCACTCTTTTGCCAAGTGACCATACAAGTGACATCGGTGGCACCGAAAAAGGATCTTCTCATAGTCCAGAGATTGAATATATGACCACTCCCTATAGTGTAGCTAGATCGCCTCCGGCAAGCCTTCTCTGGGTTTTAAGCGTACCAGGATCCTTGCAGTACCTAAGTCGTGAGATTGTTGAAATGACATATCAGCTTCCAAGAAATGGCCCAAAACATTCCCTATATCTCTAAAGACATTTGCTGTCCATAGAGGCTCGGGGAGTCCTGACAGCTTGACCCAAATAGGGAGTTCGTCTAATTTTTCTTTCTATGCGTCGAACAAAAGATGCCAACGCTTAAAAAGAATTGGCGCCCGGTCGAAACCCCAATTCTGCTCCACTACCCAAGTTTTCATCTCCTTGCTATTGAAACGAGCCATAAACTAGCCATTTGCTAAAAGCTGAACTTCAAACCTTGGATCTGGGCTGACCTGCCATGATTCCTCCGCCCAATTTTTCAAAAAGAGGGGTGTGACCTTCTTACCTTTTTCCTTCCCCACAATTGTGTGCTCAGTAGTATCTATAGCTTCGCCTATGGAGAGATCAATGCCCAGAACTAAATTCATCACTTTATCAGTCCTTCTTACTGCTCGAGCCTTCTTCCGCGACGGGTACGAGGTCTCTGGGTCACTATCCGAGACGATATCAGTAATGCTGGCCTTCAGTATATTTTTTGATCCTACCTCTCCCAATTCTACACCTCGATCCTTCGGATTCCCCGAACCTTTTCCACTCTGATCAAACCCCTTATCTCTACTTTCCTGTCTAGATCTCCCTACTCATTTTTTACTAGGTTGTCTATCTTGAGCCGTAGCCCCTGATGCTTGTGTATTTAATGGAATTTGTCTCAGATCTCTTCTTGGATCCTCCGCCATTAGACCAACACTCGCTGCTTTAGGGCTCAGGGCACTTCTTCAATATTTTTATGTTCCTACAGCCGCCTTTGAACTCTGCGTCTCAGCTTCAAACCCCATAAATCCTTGTAGCCCCAGTGGCTCCCTTCCTCCGACAAAAAAATTGTATCCCGCCCTCTTAATCGCCTATTTAGCTTCCTCCTTCTTTCGTAATCCATAGCTCACCACTATGTCTTCCAGGCCTCCAGAAGACTCAAAAGGATATGTTTGTCTCGAAGAAGACCTATCACCCTGAAACGACTTCTATTCTGTTCCTTCTGACCCGTAAAAATTGAAACCCGACAGGTTTTTCTCTGGCGGTCTTCTCCCCCCTGCAACTATAACTATTACTGGGCTCACGGAAAGCCTTGGAGGGCTACCCATTCTGCTACCCAACCCTATTCCTTCGGACTTGTTAGCAAACCCTAGCTCAGCTCTTGAAACACCCTTCAAGTTCTTCTCAGAGATCTCCATACCCCACATCGAGAGGAGGTCCTCAGGTTCGGGATCAAGCTCCACCTATTCCAAGCCTTTTCCCATCCCTGCAAACCCAATAGAAATAAAAAAAAAAGTTCCGCTACCCACCGCCTTCGTGACCGACACCGCTTGCCGCCTTCAGAATGTCCCTTAACAGCTAAAATGAAATGTAAGAGTAACCAACGCTTGTGATACTCCAATCCCTAATTTACCAAAGGGTAAAGCTCCGCGAGGTTACCATCTCCCAAAACCCGGTCATCGCACCAACTCACCCGTCGAGGTCGTTTTCGCTCTGTCGTCCGTGCCGATTACCTGTTGTCACGTACTTTGTCTGCTGTTGCCACAGAAAGGCATCTGTCTACGTCCTGTAGCAGCCTTATGGCAACTGTTGACCTAGATTCAGCCCATCAGACCTCTAGGGTTTCGATCTCTACCTCCCCGATCTTCCCTTCGAGGGGGGACCTCCTTTACATTACATAAATGAACCTGATCATAGCTATGTTAATTGTTAGAACCCTATAATTTACCATATCACAAGGTGACTGTGTACTTCATCTTTACAAAATTTTCATATCTTGCATAAATGTCAATATTCAAAATATTTTTCAAAGCCTTAGACCATTGGCAAAGACAAATGTAATAGACAAGAAGTTAAGGCAGAAAAAATAGCAGGGGGAGAGTCGTGCCCATTTGGGTCGAGTCGAGTCCCCCAAGCAGGTCAATTCGTGAATGTGGGAAAGTCGTGAATGAGTCTCCTACGAACAAAAAAGAAATGTCATCACCCTCCACCTTTCCTCCATCTCCACTCACCCCCTCCTCATCTGACGGTCCTTGTTTCATTTCTCACTCCCCGCAGCTTTCGAACTTTAACCATGGGTGTGGGGGGGGGGGGGGTGGTCCGAAATGAGTGGTATCCCTTACCACCATTCCTGCTATGTGTGACCCTTCCGCAATTTTGCATCCCCTTATCTATCACGACTTATCACCTTAGGACCCCTCCGAAAACCAACCTTGGGTTTTAAGTTCATGATATAACCTTCCAAAGGTGATATGCGATGCAGTGGGACCCAGCCACCTGCCACAATTCCTTTTTCACTTCATTTCTCTTGAAAGTTAGCAAAACCTTACATTTCCCGCCTTTCCACTTCATTTCTCTACTTTACCTTTTTCACCACCATATCATTGTTTTACCTTCTGCTTTCCCATCTCCCCAATTGCGATTAATTTGGGCCAGTTCCCCTGACACGTCACTCCTTCACCCACCATCCATCGCATTTCACAAACATTACAACTTACCATTTAAGCACCCGCAAGTTATTTCTTTTAACTTGCGATGTGGTCAGGCCCCACCACAGCAGCTCTGGCCCCCACCACTCCGCATCCATTTGAAATATGTTGATATACAATGACATATCATATAAAAAACCATAAATGTGCCTTACCGCTAAAAAATTCGCCGCTTTATAATTTCGCTGACGCAGTGGGCCCCATCTTTCCACATCATCATCCAATCAACACACATCGCACTTCGAATCCATTAAAGTTTACCTTCACTATTTAGTGTTAAGAGTTGCGATCTACGAGCTGTTGTCGGGTCCCACCTTCCTCCATGTCACTTCACCCTCCCCGCACTTCGCACTTCACATCCCTTATAGTTTACCTTTGCTGCTAAAAGTTAAGACTTGCGATTTGCGGGCGGCAGTCGACCCCCACCTCTCCTCCACGTCACCTCCTTTTTGCCCACACTTCGCAGGATTTAATGTTTACCTACCTCGTTTACAGCTAAACTTTAAAATGTGCGATCTGCGGGCTGGTCCCAATTTTCCCTCCATGGCACCTCCCACTTCGCATTGCACCGTCGATTACATTCTTCACAACTTAAATTGTAAATACTGTGAAGTGCACGGATGCGATGCAGCTTTAGAACTATAATTTAAACATTTTCAGGGTCGGGCAATTGAGTTTTGCACTGTTTTATTTAAAAAAAGGTTGACTCACGACAAGGAGGTCGAGGCATGCAACAAAAGGCGTTTTAACCAAAATTGCTATGTTATGACGACATACAGGACTTATGTTGGAAATAAGCCCCGACAAGGCGTGCCAACACAGGAGGTTGAGTCAGGCAAAGGACGTTTAGGCATAACTATTGTGCAGAAGCGAAAAAGCAGTAGAACGCACCAGCACTGACACCAATCAATGAGAAGTGGCCAACACTGCACCAGATTAATTACTTAACTTCTATTTTCTGGAAAAAAAAGCCATATGCCAGAGCCTCCATTGGTTGCCTCTTAGAAACCATCACAACCACCTCCAAAGCTTATTGTTTGATCTTCCGAGGAGCCATTGAAGCGTTTGGATCTACGAAGAGTTGCCCAAAATTAATTCCAGAGGTGGTGTTGTTGTTAGAGATGTCTGATTAGGCGTTGTATGGCCACACTTTTCCGTTTTTCTAATAAAGTGTAATCAGCGAAATTTTTCCAAGTAAGACAGGGCAACTGACTTAGTTTTAGTTAAATACTGCTAGAATTTTCATTATCAAGGGTTGGAAAATTGGACCCTGTTGAAGCTTGCATTGTAAGAATTATTGGAACTTCGTAACTGTTTGAGTTGGGCATCAATAATAAGAGACCATTCACAGGATTCTTGAGCTATGTTAATGGTGATGTTTTTCCTCTGTATTAATGTTTTCCTCTGTCTTTTCACGCTGTGCATCAATTTTTCTAATTTCAAAATAGAAAATTTAGATTAAGATTTGCTAAAAGAGTATCTTAATTTTGTTTGTGTTTGTTATCTTAATGTTTTCCTCTGAGACCTGAATGCAAAAATTCAGAGACGGTCTTCTCTGCATTTAAGTTGAACCTTAATCTCCTTCTCCCATCTCATATTCACACTGCTAGTAAGATCTAGTCTGCATAGTTAGCTTGCCCTGTGAATGCCCTTGAAACGTTGATGCACAATTCTGCCTTTTATGACTCCATAGCCCAATGGATTAAGTTTTATAGCTCTATCTGTCCAACCACAGAATCAATCAAACAAACAACCCTCATTTCTATAACTAGCCTAATATCAACATTTATAGTTATCAAGCTAAATCATAAAAACAGAGAGAGCCCTCTCTGAGTCTACGAAGGCTAGGTCCTTGTTACACAACATTTTGTCATCGTCCCTGCAATCCCCATCCCGCACATTGGAGGACCATTTATGTGACTTCTATGTAGTGTCATGCCTTGCAAAAAGTGTCATTTCATCCCTTACCATGAGAAGAAAATTTCCTCTGTTGACCATTCCTGGAATAGACCATAAAAAACACATTATTTTGAGTCGGCGTTGGCAGGCAGTTATGGCCTCGCGCCCATAGATAAATTAACACTGGGCCACACGCCCATTGGCACTCTGTCTTAGGGGACTGCCCGCGCCAAGCTGTTTTAAGAAAGTTTTTTAAAATAGAAGCGAATTTTCCATTTCCAACCACTTCGTGAGCGAAGTCAGCATAGTTTGTTCGACTGAATAACGTCAAACATCTTCCTTTGGCTTCTTGTTTCCTACATTTGAGAAAAATCTCAAAGGATAAGGCCTCCCTTCCACCATTTGAGGGATCCCAACCTCCTCCTCCTCTCCTATAAATACATCTCTCTCACATAGATGTAGCTAGCTGAAATGGTTGAATAACTGAACATTTTGTACAATAGCTGAGCAGTCTGATATAGCTGGTGTTAGATAGAGCAGAGAGAGACCTATTGTCGAGAGAGAGTCTAGGCTTATTGCTTCGCCAAGTCCAATTCCCCGACGAATACTTGAGAAATGTTTTGATTGGACCCGCTGAAGGAGGCTGCAATGTCAAGGCTCTTATGGTTGTAAAATCTTTCTCTCTTTTTAATTAATACATGAATGATGTTTTGGTTCTTGTCTTGCGTTTGATATGATTAATCTTGTGCAATACGTTTAATTCTCCTTGACCACTTATATAGTTATGAATGCAAGTATTTTTTCGTATGCTGCTGTTGTTCTCTAATCCTTGTGCATGCACCTGAGTACCATCGCTGAAGGACTGCGACATGTCGGGACGAAGATCAGGAGACTACTGCCACATCTACAAAAAATGCATTGGAACAAAGGTAGGACATCTATCCCGACTTAGTTTCATTCATTAACTAGGAATTGACGCATTAGCATGTCCTCTTGCTGCTAGACCCAACCTAGGGCTAGAGGGATCGCCTCTGTTTGCAGAGGGGATTTACCTACAAAACAAGTTGGCAACTCCAGTGGGGATCAATGTGTGTTTGTCGTCTCGTTGTTTGTCGAGCGTTTGGCTTGTCGAGTCAACTTTGGTCGTTTCATCGTTTTTCTGCTTTGCTTGATTTGTCTGACTGTTTTCAACCATCCTATTCAGTCCTAGAGTGTCAAGTCTGACCTCTGCTCAGTGGTTTTATTTTTTCCCATGGTTTTCTAGCTCGGCACTGATTTTATTTGAACAGTCACACCGATTGGCGCATGTTGCTTTTGTCATAGGTGCGCCAACCCCTGTTTAGCGCGGATTACAGTTAAACAGTCGTGTTGAATCCTGTAGGATTTGATTTGACTTATTTTATGATTTTTTTTTCAATGTTTCTTGGCTTTGGATTGGTTTTTTTCCTTGCAATTGGTGTACTGGGATTGTTTTGACTCTGTAGTATTGGTCTTCTCAGCTGTTTGTCCATCCTCTTATCAATGGAGTTTGTTGCCCTAGGGTTTCTAGGTTCCTTGTGTTGTTTGTTCGGCCCTCTCCTCACTGAGCCTTCTGAGTTAAGGTCGAGTCACTTTGATATTTTTCATTTCAATTCGCTAATTGATTGTGTTAGTCTTTCTTTCGGTTCTTTGTGTCTTTGGTTTTTTTAATGATCACTTGTGTTTTTGTTTATCTTTCCATTCGTCACTTTGAGCATAGATTACATTGCTCGTTGAATTGGTCCGAAAGCCCTTTGTTTGCTTGGAAGAGTGCATTCCTTTTTGAGTGCGTTTTATGTTTGTATTGCACTGATCTCTTTGTTTTAGAACATTACATTTGTAGTGCTCAAAACTAGTGTTCATTTTGATTTTTAGTGTAATAGTGCATTGTGTGCCTCATTCATCTAAAAAGACAAAAATCACATTCTTTCACTTAAATTGAAAATGAAAATGTTATTTTGCATTACTAGCTCTTAGGGAATTAGGAAAGAGTTTTCGTTTTCTGATTTGGTTGTATTAGACGCATTAGTGAAATTCTTTTTGTGATTCAATTGATTGCTGCTTTGTCATAGATTCCTATCCTTCTCTTAGCTAGCGCTCATTGAATGGAAATGATCTTCTTGTGCATGTAGAGTGCATTTAGGAATTCGAGATCACATTCGATAAGGCCTTGAAATCGCACATTAATTCAAGATCATCCTTAAAATGAATTCAATCAACCTAAGGAAGCATTGAAACCTAACACAAATATTGTAGAGGTCTAGGCTAGTGACATGTTCCGGCGTCGTTAAACCTAGTAGCTCTCGTTCACCATCCGACATTAGACAACACTAGCATGAACTTGTGCTTCCCGTACCATCATGTATATAAAGGGAGACCCTCATAGGTTGCAATCCTTTATCTATAGGAAGCCGAGTCTGCTGCCTTGTAACCGTGATACACCGAACACAGGATTCAGGGAGATTGCCTGCACGTACGTCAAGTCCTTGGTCATTTCTCTTTCATTTGATCACCAAGGTGTATATTGCAGTTTACAAAAACTTGGTACACCCTCTTGCTTAGATTACTTGAGTAGTCATTTTGGTCTTTTCGCGACTCTCTAAAAGTGAAAATATCATCGAGCACTTGTCCTTTCACGCTCGTTCAATCTGAAAGTGACTAAAGTTATGTTTTTCCTGTTTCTCGACTCTTGAAACATGAAACAACAAAGTTTCATTTCAATGTCATAAAATTAACTACCTACGATCACATGCTCGTTAAAGATATTTGCTTGGCTTGTTTTTAGTATTTCCTTAGTGTTTGGTCTTGAAGCCTCGAATAGGCTATCTCGTTTCCTTTATGTTTTGAAACATTGTCACAGTGGCAGAACCACCAGTTTTGTCATCCTCTTCATTACCTCCTAGTGTTGATCCTTCTCCTGAAGTTTCTTCGAAGCATCTCAACCCACTAGGTTTGCTGATTTCTGGCAGTCTCTCCTTCCGAGTATCTTACCTCTTGCTATCTGATCTCCTCTTGATGAGCCATTTGATATCAATTGGCAACCTCAGGATGCTTGGTTTGGTTTTGGGAACGAGGAAGAATTCCCTCCTCTTACTTCAAATCACCTTTACTAGCTACTGCATTACTCGGCATTGTTCTTCGTATTTTTCACGATCAAATGTCTTCATCTGACATGGATTCTTCAAGTCCCGTTAGTAGTGAAGAGCTCTATGTTTCTATAGGAGAATATCAGCTCCCTCTGGAGAACTTTCCTTATGTCTCTGATCAACCTTCCTCACAACCAGTGTCTCTCCCACGTGGTTATATAACTTTGGGTCGGATTATTTCGGGTGTTCAATTGTTGTATCAGAATCCGATATGGACCGATACGTTGTCTTAGTATCGGGAGAGTTCAATTGTCTCGGTATCAGGGGCATCACCCTCGACTCTTGTGACATTGACGATTGTAACTTCTGTTCCTGTTCGACCCACTATTTGTGTGGCTTCATCTGCACCGGTTGTTAGTATGACTCTGTCATCATCGGGGCCTTGTACTGTCCGTAGGTATATTTTTATCAATCCCATGATACCTGTTAGGCCTGCCGTGAGTGGATCACAACCTCGCATTGTGGAAATCCATCCTGCGTGCACTGCACTTATGGTTTCTAATTCCATTCCTAGTGGTTATACATTATATGAATATTTTTTGGCCATTCAACAATAATATTCTACCTCTTAGGGTCCTACGCAACAGAATTATACCCCTCAGGGTTCTTAGCAATTATCAACTTTTGGAAATCCTCCACACCATTATGATGCATACGGTAATCCCGTTTATTTGCCTTTGATTGATCCCATTCAGTTCACATACCAAGAAGGATAACCCTCTAGTTCACAAGGAAAACCCTTCCAGGGAAAGCCATCGATCCAACAGGGACAACCCTCTGGTTCTTAGGGACAACCTTATGGTCCGCAAGGAAAACCCTTCCACGGAAAACCTTTGGCCCAACAAGGACAACCCTTCGGTCCTGCTGGTTCATCCCATGTTAAACAGGGTGCAAATATATCCACAAAAGGGACAACCTTTTGTGAAACAAAATCAACCTTACGTTCAGAAAGGCTAAAATTTTGTATAACAAGGACAACCCTATGGTCTTGCGCCACGTCAATCTGGTCTTCAGTGTCAACCTGGCCCGTTCCAACTATTAGGCCAACCTTTTCAACAAGGGAAACCTGGTGGACCTCAGTATCTAGGCCAACCTGCTCCGCAGTGTTGAATATTGCAACAAGAAACAGTGAAGGAGGCATCCTGAAACATCTTTCCTGATCTTAGTTGGAAAGTGATCACCTAAACTAGGTGGGGGCCACACAGGTGATTTTTGTCGCAAAGTCTATTTTTAGACTATGTATATTTTTAGACATATGAATCATGTTCTATGAGTTGCGGGATGCTATTTGTGGATGGTTGGTCAAGTTGGAAAAATAGATGGATTTCTATTTTTAAACATATTGGGCGGAGTCTATTTTTAGACTGCCAGTCTAAAAATAGATCAGTCAAATATTATTAGCTCTTAATAATATTTGGACTATAAACATTATCTTATCCTCTTGCAGCACTTCAGTTCGAGCTACGAATGTGGCACATGCAGCTGACAGAAAGAATTACGCTATTCCTAGGGTTTAGTTGAGCTATTGCATGGTTGACTTCAGTTGGAACTCATGTGGCAGAGTTTGGTGGAGTTGATGAAGTTGTGTTCGGTTTAACTTAGTTGAACTAGTTGTATTTAGTCTAACTGATAAATACACAAGTGATGAGTGGTGTGAATTAATTATTAATTAATTCACTAATTATTAACTCATAAATCAACTAAAGAATACATCAGTTAACTACAGTGCATGGACAGTTCAGTGGAGACCAGTGTTAGAGGTGGGTGAAAGGGTGAGTCTAAGTATCGGGCTTGTGACTATAGCTGCATGAGATTTGCACACACATTGATTGAGATTTCAACGAGGATTGCGCAAGATAAGATGGATTCTAACTTAAGATCTCATTCTTTTCTATATTGGATTGCGCACTTGGATTGCGCAGAGAGGCAAAAAAGTGCATAAGTAGAGCGATTGGACAGTTGTGATGTTGATCCTGAGTTTGTTTGGTTGGTAGCATGAGATAGTGGCTTGAGCTTGTGAGGAGTTTGTACTATGATTTTTACATGCTCTCTATCATTATAATATACAGATAGTTGGGGGTTTTCAGCTGTAAGCTTTCCCCATTACATACTGTGTTGATATGTGTGATTGATTAATGTTTCAATGTGCGCATGCGATTGTTTTTAATTTCGCAAATTGATGATCAATGGTAGAAGAGGTTATGTATTATGCATGAAGCTCAAATAGTGTGTAATCAGGATAATCTCGGTGAATAACTCATCTATTATTCAAATTTATACATGGTATCAGCGAAATTGATCATCTGGATCTATTACAGTGATTACATTTTATTTCAGTAGACAGAGTCTGTACGAGGGCTAGGTAGCCTCTGGATCCATCCTTTCTTTGAAAGGTGATATATCCAGTAAATTCCCCTACAGTCGATCTCTGTGCTAGAAATAATTTGTTCTCACAGATCAGAAGCGGTTGAGTTTTAAGCTAGTGGAATTCGAATTTGCAGCAGTGTTTTCTTGGTGTCGAAAGTCGGGATGTATTTCAACGGATTGTGATTGGAGTATGCCCTTGAAGGCAGCTCGAATTATATTGCATGGAAAGACATGATGGAGGTGGTGTTAGATGACAACGGGTTGAAGGAGTTCATAGATGCTGAAGTCCCAAAGTCTACTGATGCTGCTCAAGTTTAGGCTTGGCAAAAGAAGACAACAACATGTCGAAAGATTCTGTTGGAGGGCGTGAAGGATCACATAGTGTCCAACTTGCATGGAAAAACTTCTCCATACTTGATGTGGAAAGCATTGACAGATTTATTCCAAAGAAAGAGCGACCAGAGGAAGTTGGCGCTCAAGGATAAACTTAGGAAAATAAATATGGAGAAGAATGACACTATTCCGGTATACTTGACAAAGTTTGTCCACTGCAGGGATGAGCTTGGGAGTGTAGGAGTTAGTGTGGATGATGAGGAATTGGTGAGCTTGGCTCTCCTTGGGCTTTCGAAGAGTTGGCACTCATATCAGGACTCTGTCAATGGTCGGGAGAAATTTCCAGGATGGGAGCAACTTTGGTCAGATCTTGTGCAAGAGGAGATAAGGCGGAGTACCAGGGATGGATCTTCATCAAAGGCATCTAATGAAGAGGATTGCGCTTTGGCTACCAAAGCAAGGAAGGGGAAGGGCAAGAAGAATGCTTCTCAATCTGGTGCGGATGGTAAAGAGCGTGACATGTCCAAAGTGAAGTGTTTTCACTGTCACGAGCATGGGCATTACGCCATGAATTGTCCACAGAAGAAGAAGAACAAGCAGGCTGCTGGAGCTGCAGCTGGTGAGGCTCTTGCCTCGCAATTTGAGCTGGAATTCTCATTTATCGCATGCATGGTTTCTAGTGCTTTGGGATCGGGGTGGTATTTTGATAGTGGCGCTTCCTTTCACATGACGGGAGATGTGAATCTTTTCAGTGACTTGGTGGAGAAAGATCTCCAGTTGCATGTTGAGTTGGGCGACAATGGAAGATACAATGCGACCAGCATTGGTACCATAACCTTTCAGAGGGAGTCAGGTAAACTCATTCTTTTACAAGATGTAGTGCATGTTCCAGGTTTAAAGAATAATTTGATCTCAGTCGCAATGTTAGAGGATAAAGGGTATGAAGTTGTCTTCAGTGAAGGAAAATTTTTCCTTCGGCACAAGGCAATAGGACAAGTCAAGAAGGTTGGGATTCGAGCAAAGAATATCTACAGACTTGAAGTAGATGGGATGTCTACGGAGCTTCCTACTGTTGGGAAGTGCAAGAAAGACATGCAATTAATGCTTGAGAGGGAGCAAGTTTTGCATGCAGGTAATAGTGAACCTCGGGATGTGGAGTAGCCACAAGATGAGGATCATGGAGTGGGAGAAACCACTCATGCAGAGAAATTTCGTGCCATATGGGCAGAGGGAGTGCAAGAAGCTATACCACTAGGTGAGAGGTAGGGCGACATGCATGAGTAATCCCAAGAGGAGATTTATGGGCATGATTCATTGAGATGGTCTGGATCTCATGAATTGAACCTGACTACGAGGTGCCCACAGTGCAGCAGTAGAATGATTAGCTCTTAATAATATTTGGACTATAAACATTATCTTATCCTCTTGCAGCACTTCAGTTCGAGCTATGGATGTGGCACATGCAGCTGACAGAAGGAATTACGCTATTCCTAGGGTTTAGTTGAGCTATTGCATGGTTGACTTCAGTTGGAACTCATGTGGCAGAGTTTGGTGGAGTTGATGAGACAATTGATGAAGTTGTGTTCGGTTTAACTTAGTTGAACTAGTTGTATTTAGTATAAGTGATAAATACACTAGTGATGAGTGGTGTGAATTAATTATTAATTAATTCACTAATTATTAACTCATAAATAAACTAAAGAATACATCAGTTAACTACAGTGCATGGACAGTTCAGTGGAGACCAGTGTTAGAGGTGGGTGAAAGGGTGAGTCTGCTATCAGTTGTGAGTATAGCTGTGCATGAGATTTGCACACACATTGATTGAGATTTCCAACGAGGATTGCGCAGTATAAGCCAGTGGGATTCGAACTTGGATCTCATTCTTTTCCATATTGGATTGCGCAGTAGAGGCGGGCAGACAGGTGGAGCAGATTGGAGCATGGGATGTGCATGATCTGAGCTTGTTTTGTGTGTAGCATGTGAGATAGTGTTGAGAGCTTGTGAGGAGTTTGTGCTATGTATTGTTACATGTTCTCTATCATTATAACATACAGATATTTGGGGGTTTTCAGCTATAAGCTTTCCCCATTACATACTGTGTTATATGTGTGCTTGATTATGTTTTAATGTGCGCATGCGACTGCTTCTATTTCCGCAAATTGATGATCAATTGTAGAAGAGGTTATGTATTATGCATGAAGCTCAAATAGTGTGTAATCAGGATAATCTCGGTGAATAATTCAGCTATTATTCAAATTTCTACATGCAGGGACAACCTGACCAACCTCAGTATCTGGGTCAACCTGCACTGCAAGGACAGCCCGTTCAGGCGCAAGGCGCCACTTATCTTCCTCCAAGTCAATCTCAGGTTGTATATAGTGCGCCCCAAGGCGTTTCTTATATTTCTCAAGGTAAATATCAGATGATATACAACGCTCCTCAAGGCCCTGTGTATCTTCCTCCAGGTCAAACTCAGGTGTTGTATAATGCACCTCAAGGCATTGCTTTCATCCCGCAGCAAAATCCATATGTTTCTCAGCAAGGACCTTAGTGGTATGCTCAGAATTAGTACCCTGGTCCTCAACCCACGTATGGGAAGGACTTTCAGGCTTATAACCCCTATGGATAGAATCCTCTCGGACAAAACATATGGTGGCATAATGTCTCTCAACTTGGGTGGAATCTGAATGCTGGTCTCTATCAACAACCTGCAATGCCTTTCAATACTCAATTACCTTTTCTTGCTACGTTGGAACTACCTGATGTGTCGAAGTTGACGAACGATCCAATCCTTCATAATCCATATTGGCCTCTAGTTCCAACCAAAATTCCTGGAGATTGTCCCAAGTTTGAGGGTAAGTTTGGAGAAGACCCCCAAACACATGTTATGACATACCATCTTTGGTGTTCCTCTAACTCTTGGGTTGACAATTCTATCCAAATCTGTCTTTTCCGACAGATTCTTACTGGTGCTGCTGCTAAGTGGTACATCGAACTATCTCGTGGTGTCTTCCAAGATTTCAATTCTTTAGCCATGGAGTTTCTCATGCACTTTCAGTTATCAGTTCGGTATGAAACCGAGACACACCTCCTCACATATTTGAAGCAATATCGAGCCACCCATATCTCTGATCATATTCATGAATAATGGAGGCATCGTTGTTGCTTGATCAAGTTTGAAATTCATGATCAAATTCTAACTGATTGGTTTAATACCTCCTTCGTTGCTCAGATTGCTAAGGACATTGCTATGGGGGCATGCGTCACTGAGGAACAAGCCATTGCTCGTGCCTAGTATCTTGATATTGTGTACTCTCAGTCCAACACGTTGTATGAAATCTTGCCTGATGCTCCTAGACCTGGAACTTCCAAAGCACCGGTGATGCCATCCGTCGACGGTATCATTGGTCTCATGTCTCATACTTCTTGGAAATCTTCTCCTCCGAATCCTGGGAAGCAAAAGTCTACTCCTTCCAATAATACTGCTTATTAGCCGATCCCAAATTCTGGTAAAACCGAAGAAGTGAATCCTGTTCAGGGCAATCTGGCGGATAAAACTTCCAAGGGTAAAAAGAAGGGTAAAGATAAGGCCAAAGCCGATACCCCGAAACAGGATTCTCAGAAATCTCGTACTGATTATGGTTCACAACGTAAATCGAATTATCCTTGCTTGATTTGTGACGAAGAGCACTACACCAAGGACTGTCCTCGACGGGTCGAAGTGAGTTGATTGCTCAAAGGCACCTAAGGAAATCCGACTATTCTCAAAGAACCATTTCCGTCACAACAGACTTAGTTGGTAGAGAAACCTCAGTCCTCTGCCCCATTTGGCTCTCAGGTTTTCATGATGAATGGTCCTGCATTCGTTTCTATTGCTACCCAGTTGAAAGATTATACTGAACCGTGTCAGGTAGTGGGGAAAGAGATCGCTAATGGTCCTCCTCCTTCTCCTGCTTTTGGCCCTCTTTAGATTGAAAGGCCCAGTACTGAGCCCGTTGTACGACCACCTTCCAAAGGTGTACTCCGTAAGTCTTCTTACAATCCTAACGCCCGTGCTTCTCAACATTACAACATTGTTGAGGATTTTTCTTAGGCGCCATCTGCTATGTCTGCATTAGAAGTACTTCAAAGTTTTCCGTCTCAACGGAAGGCTGTGCTATCTACCATCAATGGGGTTGATCTTGCTTATTCGAGCCTTATCACTTTCGACTTGGAGAATTTCATTCCACGTCTCCCTCACCAGCTTTCAATAATCATCCAAGTTGGGATTAATGGACTGAATATCCATCGAGCGATCGTGGATGAGGGTGCGTCTACGTGTGTCATGTCATCTTCTTTCAAGAAAGCCATTGGTTCTACAGGTCCTAATTAATCTCCAAATGCTCTAGAAGCGTTTGATGGAAGGGAATCTAAACCTCTTGGTGTTCTCGCTAGTTTACCGATCACTCTAGAAGGGAAAAAAGTTAGCGTCGAGGTTGAATTAGTTGACGCCAAGCTCAATTACAATGTTCTCCTAGGTCATAGTTCGACTCATGCCATGTTGTGCGTTCTGTCCACTCCCTTTCGTGTTTTGCGATTTCTGCACGAAGGAAAGATCGTTACTGTCGATCAGTTGTATTTTTTCATTTCTTCATCTTTCGAGAACAACGTTCTGTATGTCGATAAAATTCCTATGCCTTATGAGAGCGTAGAGTTGAGTCTTTTCAACTGCCCTCATGGGTATTTTTCCTCTTCCTCCACCCAACACTGTTCAAGTTAATATGATATTTATGTCTTTTGATTCATGGATCATCCCTTCACCTGAGAAGATTGTTTCATTTGGAGATTTGATGCCATTAAGTCTGATTGAGATTGATTATTGTGAACTTATTTCTGCTTCAGATCCTCCTCCTACTGTTCATGCAACTTTGGGCATATCTCTTGACACTTATTCTCAATCCCCTTGGCTCGACGATTCGGATTCGCCCGATCCCTTAAGTGAGATATTTCCCTCCGATGAGGCCATCGTAAAAGCTATGTCTCTTGAGGATCCTCTTTGGGATGATGGTCATCATCGTTCCTCGTTCATGCTCGTCCTTGGGGACATGTCTACTTGTCTCGAGAGATTCGCTTCTCAAGTTCCTTCTCCTCTGCTTCAAACACCCATCCTGACACACGAAGTCTTTGCGGAAGGTAACTTGAGAAACATCACACAGACGATTCCTGTCGACATCTTCGTTAAACCGGAGGCTGTCAAGAACATCCATATTGGGGTGACCTGTTCTCCCGATGAGATCCAGGTCTATATTAGTCTCTTCCGAGAGTTTCACGACGTTTTTTGCGTGGTCTTATGAAGAAATGCCCAACATTGATCCAAGTATAGTGGTGCATGAGATTCCTACCTCTCCTGGTGTGAAGCATGTTCGCTAGCATCTTCATCCTGTGCACCCTAGAAAGGCAGCCACTATTAAGGGAGAAGTTGAAAAACTTCTTAAAGCTGGTTTTATCTATCCGATTCCCTTGACAGAATGGGTTTCCAATATTGTTCCTGTAGATAAGAAACAGGGTACCATTCGTGTCTGTGTTGATTACCGTGACATTAACTGTGCTTGCCCTAAGGATAATTGTCCCACTCCTTTTATTGATCAAATCATTGATGACTGTGCTGGGAGTGAGATTTTTTCCCTTATGGACGGGTTTTCTGGGTACAACTAGATTAACATTCTTCCGGCCGATCAACATAAGACTGCCTTTATCTGTCCTTGGGGTAATTTCGCTTATAAAAGGCTCCCTTTCGGTCTTAAAAATGCTGGGGCTACATTTCAGTGAGCAATGCCATATGCTTTCCACGATATCAAACACATTGTTCAACCTTATCTGGATGACCTTCCAGCTCATTCGGCTAAGTGTAAAGACCATCTTGATCATCTCCGTTAGATTTTTCTTCGCTGTCGACGCTATAACATCCGGCTCAATCCGCATAAGTGTGTCTTCTGCGTTGAATCCAGTAGACTCTTAGGGTTTATCGTTTCCAAAGACGAGATTCGTCTCAATCCACTCAAAGTTGAAGCTATCGTTAATCTCCCCTCTCCTTCCTCCTTGCATTAGCGACAGAGTCTACAGGGGAAAGCTAACTTCCTGCACTGTTTTATACCTAACTATGCTGAAGTGGCCAAAGGATTTACGCGATTATTAAAGCAAGGCATCTCGTTCCTCTCGGATGAGATCACCTAAAAGTCCTTCGATGCACTGAAGACATTTCTAGTTAATGCTTCTCTATTGCGTCCTCCAAATTATCATCGCAATTACTCCCTCTATTTGGCTGCCGTGTTTATCACGATTGCCATGGTTTTGGTACAAGACGATGATGATGGTGACGAGCATGTCATTTATTATCTAAGTCAAAATCTTCTCAATACTAAGGCACGATATGCACATGTTGAGAAGTTGGAGTTGGCTGTTGTTCAAGCTATTCAACGTTTTTGTCACTATATTATGTTGCGCACAGTGACCATGATTTCTGATTGCAACCCTATGACTTACATATTGACTCGTCAATTGCTGGGGGGAAAGTACTCGAAGTGGATTTTCATCCTCCAAGAGTTCGATTTGGAGTTCACTACCGCCAAGTCGAAGAAGTCATTGGTCTTCGCCGATTTGATCTGCTCTCTCCCTTTCGATTCCGCTCCGTCTAGTTCCGTGGAACGCATTCCAGACGACACTCTTTTTCCTATTAGCACCCTCGATCCTTGGTACGGTGATATCATCGTATATCTTCAGACTTCCACCTTTCGATATGAGTTAACGAAGGATGCTCGCCGACGCATCCGCCATCAATCACAACCCTATTGCATAGTCAGAGATACTCTCTACCGCATCGGAGTTGATTCCATTCTCTGCCAGTGTTTGACTCTCGAGGAGGCTTAAAAGGTCCTGAATGATTTTCATAGTGGCGCTTGTGGCGGTCACATGTCTGGATATGATAATGCATAGAAGATTCTTTGTGTTGGGTATTTATGGTCATACATATTTAAAGACTGCATTGTTGCTATCCGTAAGTGCCATGATTTCCAAATCTATCAGCGCAAGATACACACGCCGCGTTCCCCTCTCCACCTTGTCATTATCGTTGGTCCCTTTGCGAAGTGGGGCATCGATTTTATGACGTGTAACCTGTTAACACTCTAGTAATTCTAAAGTTGTGATATTTTTAGTTTTTAGTCAAGGAACACTAGAGGTAACCACAAACCAACTTCAAACTTTAGGATCTAGCGTTCCTAGGGTTCAGAGAGGGCTCTCTATTTAAGTTTTAACTTTGTTTGATTTATAAATATTAGGCTAGCTATGAATGTAGAACTTTGGTTTGGTTTTGATTGATTTGGTGGGAAAAAATCACTAGAAGGGATGGATAGTGGGATATCTATTTGTCCATTGGGCTAAGGAGTCAAAATCAAGCAAACAGAACTGGGATCAAGGCCAAAAAGTCAAATGTTTTTAGGGCAAGATAGATAACGCTTGAAGATCTTGGAAAGTTGTTTTTGTGAGGTGTTATGATCGGGATAAAGGGAAATTAAGAATCCTTTGATCCGGAAAAGGAAGTAGTAGGAAGAGGTCAAACGAGAGAGGGAGAAATTAAGGGTTCCCTACACTGGAAATCAGAGGAAAACATAGAAATGATAACTAGTTAAAAACAAGGTGCTCTTAACAAATTTTGTAGTAATACTCCTAGTTATTCATTCAAATTTAGAACAAACATAGATGGATGCATGTAACAAAGAAAGATAACAATGACAAGTAAGGAAATACTTCACTCCAAATAGCTCATCACAGGAATCCTGAAGTATGATGCCAATTGGTTTGATCCATCCTGCTACTCGAAATTTGACACATAAAGCTTTCAAGTCCAACGAAAAAAACAATAGCAATCTCCAGCAATTTTTTCCACACAAAATACTTCTCAAGATGAAGTATTTATACATAGTTCTTTACAAAATATCCTAGAATGCTTCTTGGAATTATCTATGGGAAATAAAATATCTTTACAACAATAATAGAGACAACTGCTTAACAAATTAGCAAGTTGTCCTATCTATTCAAAGGAAATAGAAACTGTTTTGAGGTTAAGATGCAGCTAGCTGCGTTGGTGTCCTCCTTGCTAGCTTGAGATACTTTAAATTTGTTTTGTAATCTGATATGCCTTGTATGATACTCTTTCTCTGATTCTTTTTATTCACTGATACTCAAACTCTGATACTCTTTAACCATAGTCAAAACTGTTTACTGCTGTAAAAATATGTTTTGACTGTAAATCAGAAAACAGTTTTCTCCTCCTTTCATCTGTCTGTCTTTCATCCTTCATAATAAATATGTGAGTGACTGCCAATACTCATCTTTAGGAATTTGTATTTTCTTTAATTTCCTGAAGTGTTCATCAGCTTCAGTATATCTGGAAAAAGTTGGCTTGATGATAAACAAGTGTCTTATCTCATGTTGTAAATAGAATAAGTCTTCAAAACTTTTGAGTAAGACTTTTCCTGTTGGGATGCATTGTACTGGTGGTTTATTTACCTGTTCCTTTTCAAATTCTCTAATATTTTTATCATAGTCATTCTGAGGCATCAGTTTATCGTTAATGACCATAATGTGAGGCAGTCCTTTTTGCCTCAAATTTGTAAACTAGACCATAAATCTGGTTTTGGCAGTATTCATATTCTCACACTTTTCTTCCAGTTGCCTCATTAGATTCTTTTTTGTAGTAACTTTCCTAATTTCTAGGATAGTTTCAGTCCTGTCAGCAATCTTTAGTTCTTCTAATTCTTGTATATTTTTGCTATTAAGGAATGTGATCATCTTTAAAGCTTGCTCTGGTTTGTTAGCCAGTTCACTTTGAGTATTCTGAATTTATGCTTGGGCTGCTAATAATAACTCTCTCTGTTCAAAGATTACCTGAATTGAAGGCCATACATCATGGATGGCTTCAATGATATTGTTCCAAAGATAGTTTTTGATATGTGATATTTGTTCCTTCAATGTCAATTCCTTCTGCAATTTCTTCAACTCTTCATTAAGTCTGATGGCATTTTGATCATGTGTTTTTGCATTTATCTAAGCCAATTTGTTTGACTTCTCAAGATTTTCTACCACTTGTTTCAATCTGCTGATTTCATTTTTATTAAGAGACATTTTCTCCATAGCTTTCACCAATTTGCTGGCTTCATCTATATGGTGAACTGTTGTTGTAGATGATTCAGTAACTGAGGTTGTGGATGAAGTTACTGGCACTGCAGTAGCCAGTGGTTCTTTGGGTGCCAACTTTTTAGCTAAAATTGAAGGCACTACTGTAGTGATTACAGGAATAACTGTAGGAATCTCTGGTATTTTTGGTGTTTCTTTCTCCTGGACAAGCTTGTCCATCTGAATCTCCATTTCCTTGATTTGGGCTGTCAATTGAAAAATCAAATTCATCATGTCATCTTTTTCTTTCTATCCTTCTATTATTTCTTTTGTTTGAGGATGTTCACTAGGAGGAAGTTTAAGATGTTTCCTCAAAGCTGCTATATCTTCATTCTTCTTCTTCACTAATAACTCTGCTGCTTTGATATTAGCAGGGTCATATCCCACCTGCAAAACTAGTTCTTCTAAGAATTTTATCCTTAAATCCTTAGCATACAAGGATGCCTTATCTATTTTCATCTGATCTTGCATGTTGGAAATGGTGTTCTGGAGCTTTTGAGCACTCATGGATTTATTCATGACAATAGAGTATAGCATTTCTGAACTCTGTCTATGAAACTCAATTTGATCAAGAGCATGAATCTTATTTGTCTGGACTTCTAAATCAACCTTCTTATAATTTGCCACTGTATTTGGAGATTTGACAATACTGACATAATTAGCTTTTGATTTGAATAATAAAATGTAGACAGAAGTCTGTTTTGCACACTTGGTGTCTGTTTGAGATATTGAGAACAAATATTGTTTTTTATCTCTTCATTCTTCCGCTTGATCTGTTTATATTTTTCTTTGATGTCTAGATCTTTCTCCTCAGCTGCCTGTGATGAAGAGGCTTCCATGCTCTGCTGTCTTTCTATCAACTGTGCATCTTCATTGTTAAATTGTTCTTCATTCTGATTCTTAGTAGCTGGCTTATTGATGATCACAGTGGCAACATCTGTTTCTGGAAAATCAATGTTGGTACCAATAATCTTTGTTTCTTCCACATCAATTGTTACCTTTCATTTACCTCCTGGATTTAACTTAGGCCTTTTGTTGAATATTAATTTGAACTTAGTTTCAGTTGTAGTTTTTGCAACATAGGCTCCTTCTTCCCTTACTCTCTTAGTGGATTTTTCTGGCTGATTTGCAGTCTCCAAAGTGTGACTAGTATCACTTTTTTTTACTGCATCTGTTAAGGTATTTTCAGTTCACTCAATCCGATTTGCAAATTTTTTAATTTCTGGTTTTGCTTCATGGATGAAGGGTGTTAATTTGCATTTAACCCTTAGTTTACTCAGGATCCCTTGTGGATCATAATTCCAAGGAAAACTTTCTTCAAATTTGTATTCCAATAGTTGCTTAGCTGCTTCTTTTTCTGCATCCCTGTGATTGCAGATGAATGGCCATATCTGATTCTTTAATTTGAATTGAGTTTTCTTCTTTGCTGCCATGAAATTAATAGAATCAGAGTTTAGGATCTGCCTGATATACTCCAAGGCAAAGATCCTCATTTAAACATGCTTGGGTAACTTGTAAGGTAACAAGTTTGATCCAAAGACTCTGATCTCAGTATGCTTTTCATATAAATACCAGTCACTAACCTTATTCTTCTTTGACAACTGCAATATATTTTTCATTTCTTCATTTATCCTTGGCTGCTCTATTTTTGTTAACATTGTGATCACTGGATGTAGGAATAACTCTGAAAATTCTGCATAAGTGAAATCTGTACATTATTTCCTGAGAAAAGATGTCCAGAAAATGATAGAAAGAGGATTTCCCTCTATGTCAAGCTTTTGGAGAGTAACTGGAAAATTATCTTATTGAAAGTATAAAAACATATGGAAAAGGAAGGAAATATATCTGAATGCTCCTTCAATTGGAAAATTGATCAATTGATAATGACTATTATCTGCAATGAAACCAGCATAATCAAAGATTATCGATGGGGGTTGCCATGGGGTAAAAGTGGATAAGAACCCCAAGATGGACTCATCTGTGTGTTCATCAATAAAATATCCTAGGATGAAGGAAAGCATGGAAATCACATGCCTTGAACCTTATGGGAATTTGGCAGTGGAATATGGGGGATTTAGTTTAGGAATTTCTACATGTGAGGGCAAAAATGTCTGGAAAATCATGAATCTCTTGGGAAAATCAAGGCCAATATATAGTTTAGTAAGGGATTCTATGGATAAAGGGACTGCTTGAGGGTCAGGTTGAAGTTGTAGCATCTGGTTAATTGATTCAATAGTAATGGTGAAAAGCACTTCTTTATTAGCATTTACAATGGCTCTTTGCTCAGGCACATAATGCTATTGACATAATCTAATGACTTCCTGGAATGGGTGAGTTAATGGTGTTGAGCCTCAAAATTGTGCTTCCTTTCATCTTACTTTACCTCATTTTCCTTTGACCATTGATATCCTAGACCCAATTGATCAATGAATTTAGTTAAAATTACTTTTAGAATGATTTACATGACTGACTTGCTAAGTTTTGTGATTTTGCCATCGAAAAGCATTTGGACCTAATGGTTGCACGCAGGACTGAGCAACCAAAATTCTCACCAAGCCATGCTGGGTATGTCTCCGTGGCCTCTCAAGGAAAACGAGGGCAGAATCAATGTCATGCTACATTGTTCGTTGCTCACCATGAAGGAAGAAACGGATTCTGGATATGGTTTTGATACGTGGGAGCACATTTAGGAAGGCAGACTTCTATTAGGACTGTCTCAGTCCAGATGTCCTTTTCATTTTTACGTTGCCACTTCAAGAGAGTCCTAATGTGATTTCGATAAGGAAAGACAATGATCCTGGAATTGTTGCAAGTCTTTTTATGTACATTTGTTACATAAACACTTGGGAAACCGAGAGCTAGGCTAGATTTTGTTCTAGATTTTGCTTAGATTCTATGCTACATTTCTGAAGACGCAGATTGCTCTGTTCAAGTTATTTCTCTTTTAATGAAGCAGACAGTGTTGTTTTGAAAGCGTTGATTTGATTTGGAGTTAGATTTCGTCAGGTGGTAGAGGGCCCCTGCCTCTTGCACGGATTTATTTGCGTAATTTAGATAAGTATTCTAGCTGCCTTTACGTTTTTGAAGTTGAGTTCGTAGTTGCTTTCATTAGCTACTGTAGTTATACTCATTCTAGAAACTCTTCCAAAAGAAGAAGCTCTTCCAAAAGATTATAATGATTAATGGGAATTGGCTACAATATTGTAGGATTTTATTGTAATCTCTTTTATTCACCATCACAGTTACACTTATGCTAAGCCCTCTTCCACAAGAAGAAACTCTTCCAAGAAATCTTTATACTGTCTTAAGCATGATTGTGATCTTGAATGCTTTAGTTGTGTGTTTTCACTAAGTACCATAGTTGTTCTTGCTCTTAAACGCTTGTCCAAAATATCATAATGATGAGTGGGAGATGGCTATGATATCTTAGTTTTTCATTGCTTTCAGTCTTTACGTTTGCATATCATAGTTAGGATACTCCGGAGTTTAATTGCACTTAATTCATGCTCAGTTATTTTGTTTTAAGTTTGATAATGACTTGTAGTTCAGCACTGTTTTAGGCTAGTGACATTTTAGGTTCAGTTGTAGTTCAACTCATTGCATTTGCACTCCATATTCAGTTGCCATTCACTGCATATTAGATTACTTCAATTGTTAAACTTAACAAAACAGCCTTCATTATTCACAAACCTCTTCTTGTTCTAAAATCTATAATTGATTCATAAACATATGAACAGAAGACAATATCATTTTAAGGCCTGAAGTACTTCTGCAACTTCCTTATCATCTCACAAACAAAAATTTCCTCAAAAGACTATTTCAAAAATCTATAACCTTTGAGAGAAGTGTAGTGCTATAAAACTGAGTTGCAGAATAGAATTAAGAATTAGACTTAGAGTAGAAGATCTTATGATGGTATCAATGTTTCACTCCAATTATGCTTCAGCAAATCTCTAATCAAGGACAAAATGTTGCATCATTATAAGTTAGTTGTTTAAACTGTTTAGTTAGGAAGACTTGCATACTTAGTTGACCATGTCTCAAGCTCTCTCTCAAATGCCTTTGATGAAAGAATTTGACAAGTTTATTTTGTGTTTTGAATCATTTGTTTAAAAGTCATTATCAAGCTTTATTTCTTCTTAATCATAGTTTAGACTTGATTCTGCTTCAGTGTTTGTAATTGCATTTGACATTTGTCATCAACTAATTAGGCTTCACTCTGTTTTTAATCACCAGCTCCTTTCCATTAGCTTTCTAGTCATCTTTCTTGTGAACATAAAACCACCAAAAGACCAAAAACATCACAAAACACTACATACAACGCATTAAGAAACAAACACCTAGGTACATACAGTACACTTCACTTCAGCAGTTTACCAACCCTGGTTGACAATTAAATGAGCTCAATTTAGGAGACTAGATTGAGACCAAACATTTTGGCGCCGTTGCCGGGGAAGTGAAAACTAGGTAACTTTTGTTTCTTAGCATCCAAAAACAATTTTATGCGTAGGGAGAGAGATTCAAGGGGAAGATTTATAAGCAGCAGAGGCAGAAGTTTGATTTCTAGAACACCACTTGTTTCATCTAGATCCAGAGCTAGTACACCTTCAACTCAAACCCATTTTCCATCATTTACTGATCCTGGACTTCTAGAAGACCTGAAATCAGATATTCCATTAGAGAAACCTTCCACTTCATCCACTGAACTTGCCATAGAAAAAAATCTAAAGACTCCTGGTAGGGACATAAATCTTTCCACTTCCACAGGAGATTCAACCATGGTAGAAGAAGGAGGAGGAGGGGTTTTTAATGGAGAACACACATTATTTGGAGGTAGAGGTAGAGGTAGAGGAGAAGGAGGCAGAGGTGCAGATGGAGGAAGAGGTAGAATAGGAAGCTCTTTTGGGTTCCCTATAATTGATGAAGAAACCAATACAACCATGAAAAATATTTCACCCTCTGTCCTTCCAAACTTCTATGGACTTAAAACTGAAGATCCTGAAACCTTCTTATTCGAATTTGAAGTGTTGTGTAGAACTTATGACTACTTACAAGATGCTCAAAAACTGAAATTATTTCCTTCAACTTTGAAAGGACCAGCATTGAAGTGGCTTATGAGTCTGATCAGTAGTTTTATTAGAACATGGGAAGACATGAAACAAGCATTTCTAGAGAGGTATTTGGATTATTGTATGCCGGTTAATCATAAGGAAGAAGTGTTCAAGATGTTACAAAAAGAAGATGAAAATTTGGAAGATTTGTTGGAGAGATTCAATTACAACATAAAAAGGGCAAAAATGGAAAAGCTAGATCAAGACACCTTAAAAGCCCTTTTGTTGAAAACAATTAGGGATGAATGGTTGGATATCCTTAACATGATGGGAAAAGGGGATATATCACAACTCACATTACCTGAAATATCTGAGTTATGTATCAACCTTTCAAGAGGGAAATATAAAACTGTCAAAGGTCCAAGAGATCCCGCTCTTGCAAGGGCAAGTAAGTCTGCTTCTGGGACAGTAAGTAGATCAGAAATAGGACACATGCTTGATGATTTTAAATCTGACATCTTAGGGAGTCTTAGTGAACAAATAGACACCCTTAAGATACAAAACAAGCAAAAGGCTGAATCTGATGCTTTGGCAATATTTTGTCCCAAATGTAGAAAGAAACATGCCTTGAGAGAGTGTCCTTTGGATGTAAAATTTGTAGAGACCTGTGTCATTTGTTCTGAAAAACATGAGACCAAGAATTGTCCTTCCTGTCTCAAAAGCCGTCTTTCGTGTGATAGAAACTCCTACAGATTCCACAGAGTCTCTTAACTTTGTATCTAGAAGACCTTGGCTGGGACCCCAAACACAAGGATTCCATGATCAAATGTATAATCAACCTCCACCTTGGAATTCTTGGCAGCAACCTTGGCCCCAATTTCAAAATCAATCTCAAGCTTGGGCACAAGGAACACAAAGTCCCTATGGAAGGTACTCTCCATACTATCAGTATCCACCATCCTATCCACCATACCCACATTTTTATCCTCAAAATCCTCAACAAAATTTTCCTCAAAATCTTCAACAAAACAACACTAACAAACCCACCCACATCAAAATCAACCACCACTTACGATTCCCTCAAAAATCAAATCAATTGCCTCAACCTATACCAAAACCTAACGAATAAGAACCCCTTCGAATACATACATGATGAAGGCCAACAATTTCCAACTTATTTAATTACTCCTTTAGACCTTAGTGATGTCTAACCGAGGTCCTGAAGAAGAATAAAGAGGAAACCTTCCGGGATCGAGTGCTACAAGATATTTCTGAGGAAGAATCCCTACGGGGGAATAAAAGTCTTGAGGAAGACACATCCTTTCAAGACCCAAACACTGAAAAACTAAAACAAAAAGATTCAATAAATCCAACTCCTGTATTAGAGCAACCATCTACATCTACTTCTATACCTCCTTTTTCGGAAAGATTACAAATTGATAGAGGTGTAGAAAAACAAATCATGGTGCCTAATTATGATTTCTTAGATGAGCTAAGAAATGTTTGCATTAAAATTCCATTATTACAAGCCATCAAAGAAATCCCAATTTTAGCCAAAACAATAAAGGAGTTGAGTATGAAGACAACAAGAAAAAGAATAAGAGAAACAAAGAAAATTCAACTGGTAGGACAAATAGCAGACATTATGATGGGCAAGATTGTTATTCCAAAGTATCTTGACCCAGGAAATCCAGTTGTCAAAATTCACATCAATGGAATTGAAATTCAAAACACACTCATTGATTTAGGAGCAGCAATAAATATCATGAGTAAACAAATCATGGACAAACTGAAACTTCCTAATCTTCTCTTTACACCCACACTATTACAATTAGCAGATAGGTCTGTGATCAGACCATATGGGGTAATAGAAGACATTCCAGTGTCCCTAGACTCTTGGGAGTACCCTGTGGATTTCATGATCCTAACACCCAAGAATAATCTAGGAGGCCATCCTGTTATACTAGGAAGACCTTGGTTGGCTACAGCTGATGCTTTTATTAGTTGTAGGTCCGGTGATATGTATATTTCTGATAGTAGTTCAACAAAGAAATTCACTTTATATCCTCCAGCTAGGACAATTACAGATCTAGATGACACTCAATGGATAGAGGATGAAGAATATTTACAACCACTCTTCACAATTTCAGAAATTAGTGAAGATAATAAAATTCTCAATACTCTAGAAAACTTTAAATCCTCTCCATAACACAAATATGAATCATTTCAGGAGGGATCCAATATTGAATTTTTGTCATCTAGGCAGATGTCTCTTCATTCTATGGATAAATTTGGCAGCTCTACAAGTGAGATTTTTCCAGGCAAAACTTTGAACATAAACAAGAACCTAGAAAAATCTCAACAAGAAGAGTTAGTCAAAGTATTACAGAGACATTCTTCTGCATATGCATGGGAATACACCGACATGAAAGGGATAAGCCCCAAGACTTGTACTCATCACATCTATATAGAGGCAAATTGCAAACCAATCAGACAACCTCAAAGACGGATGAATCCAAATCTTAGGGAAATTGTTAAAGAAGAATTGCAAAAATTGTTAAATGTTAATTTTATCTATCCTATTTCAGATAGTCAGTGGGTTTCTCCTTTGGTAATTGTGCCAAAGAAAAATGGAAAATGGAGGGTGTGTGTTGACTACCGAGAACTGAATAAAGCTACTCTTAAAGACCATTTTCCCTTACCTTTCATAGATCAAGTATTAGATACATTAGCCGGCAAAAAGTACTTTTCATTCCTAGATGGGTTTAGTGGTTACAATCAAATCCAAGTAGCACTTGAAGACCAAGATAAAACCACATTCACCTGTCCTTGGGGTACCTATGCCTACCGAGTATTGCCATTTGGATTATGCAATGCACCTGCAACATTCCAAAGGGCAGTATTAGGAATTTTTTCGGATCTAATACATGACTGTGTAGAGGTGTACATGGATGATTTCATAGTTTATGGGGATACATTTGAAGAGGCTTTAGAAAACTTGGAAAAAGTCTTAAAAATATGTCAAGAAGCAAACCTTTCACTTAGTCATGAAAAATGTTTTATGATGTTTACCGAAGGTATTGTTTTAGGGCACCACATTTCAGGGGATGGGATTAGAGTTGATGAGGCAAAAGTTGAAGTCATTTCTAACCTATCCATTCCAAGTTGTCAAAGAGATGTTAGAAGTTTTCTAGGATTTACAGGGTATTATCGAAGATTTATAGAAAACTTTACCAAGATAACATCTCCACTCTTCAAATTACTCACCAAAGATTGTGAATTCAAGTGGAATTCTGATTGCCAGTTAGCTTTTGAAACCCTGAAAACCAAAATTTCTGAAGCACCTATATTAAGGGGACCTAACTGGAAGTTACCTTTTCATATCTCAATAGATGCTTCCGATACAGCTCTAGGAGCAGTATTGGGACAAAAAGATTTAATTCCCTATGCCATCTATTATATCAGTAAAAATTTGACTCCTGCAGAGTTAAACTATACTGTAACTGAAAAAGAGTTTTTAGCTGTTGTTCATGCCATAAACAAATTTAGACACTATATAACAAGCTATGAAACTTTTATTCACACTGATCATTCTGCAATTAGATACCTAATGAACAAATCAATTACTAATGGCAGAGTTATAAGATGGTTGTTACTCTTACAAGAATTCAACATTACTATTCTAGATAGGCCCGGAAAACAAAACACAGTAGCTGATTTCCTATCTAGACTCCAAAATATCAAAGATGACACTCCGGTTGAAGATCAATTTCCTGATGAATATCTTTTTGCAATCTCTACTCAAACTCCATGGTTTGCTGATATTGCTAATTATTTAGTTTCAGGAAAATTTCCTTCAATTATGAATGTAAGGGATAAAAGAAAAATCATTTGTGATAGTGCAAAATATTCATGGGTTGCTAATGAGTTGTACAAGACAGGTCCAGATTTGATCATTAGAAGGTGTGTTCGTGAAGATGAGATGCCTAAGATTCTCAAGGCATGTCATGATGAACCTTGTGGCGGACACTTTGCAGATAAGAGGACAACCTATAAGATCCTTAATTTAGGATATTATTGGCCATCTTTGTTTAAAGATGCTAAAGAGTATGTCAAAAGGTGTGACAGTTGCCAAAGGGTAGGGAAACCTTCTCCTTTAGGTGAGATGCCATTACAACCTCAGGTACACATTGAACCTTTTGAAAAATGGGCTTTGGATTTTGTAGGGCCTATTAGTCCTCCATCAAGACAAAAGAAATACATATTAGTTTGCACTGATTATGTTACTAAGTGGGTAGAAGCTAAACCATTACTTGTTGCTAATGAATCATTTGTAGTTACTTTTCTTTTTGAGGATATTTTTACTCGTTTTGGTGTCCCAAGGAAAATTGTTACAGATCAAGGAGCTCAATTTACATCAAGGCTAGTGGAGCAAATGATGGAGAAGTACAAAATCAGACATAGAAAATCTACTCCTTATCATCCACAAGCAAATGGTCAAGTGGAATCTACTAATAAAGTCATTGAAGGAATCCTAACAAAGACTGTCCATTTACATAGAAGAGATTGGGTAGATAGGCTTCCTGAAGCCTTGTGGGCCTATAGAACTACATGGAGAAACATAACAGGCCATACTCCTTATGAACTTGTTTATGGAAAGAAAGTTTTGTTTCCCATAGAGTTCCAGATTCAAACTTTCAAAATGGCAGTTCAGCTAGGACTTGATTTAACGGAGGCACAAAAGCATAGACTGGAGAAAATCAATGAATTGGATGAGATCAGACAAGATGCAGTTCAGAAAACAAGTCTAGTCCAACAGCAAAGGGCTAGATGGCATGAAAAGTACATCAAAGAGAAGAAATTCAAAGAGGGTGACTGGGCTCTCTTGTTTGATTCAAAATTCAAGGATTTTCAAGGTAAATTTCAGACACATTGGCTTGGGCCATATGAAATTGTTGAAATTTTTGATAATGGGGCAGTAAAAATCAGAACTATAGATGAAGAAGAGGTTACTTTTCTTGTGAATGGTCATATATTGAAGTTGTATCACAAACCACTCTCAAGAGAAGAATTTGTCAAGAAGTTCCAAGAAAGCAGTGATGTGAAGTTAATGAAGAAGAATTCTTCTTCTTCATCAACTTGATTAAATTTTCTGAAGTATTTCTCTTTGAAAAAAATAAAAAAATAAAAATAAAAAAATAAAAATAAAATAAAAGGTATAAACATGAAAACCAATCATAGATTGGCATGTTTATACAGAAAAGATAGGGTGAAAATCAGAGTCTCTCTGACACTCTAACTTTTCCCATTTTGTTTTTGCAAGCAGCTGTTATAAAATCATAAGTTCAGATCCATAGTGCTTATGATCCATCTCATTTCATTTCACTTCATTCACTTATCCATCCATATTCTATTTCATTCATTCATACTCTACTTCATTCCATATTTCATTCATTCCATTCCATACTCCATCCATCTCATTTTCATGTCAAAATTTAAAGTTTGATGTCTTGCTGTAAATGAATAAAACATGTCATGGATTGCAGGGCAGTTCTTATGTTCCTCCACTCCATTTCATAAACTGAATCCATTTCATTTCATCATCCACTTCATACATATCATAACACATCATCCATCTCCATTCATATCATATAACATTTCACCTATATCCAAAAACACTCAATTCCATGATTAAAATACTCTACAGGTACATTCTACAGCTCAACAGACATTCTGCAGCTGATCAGCCTTTCTGCAGCCAGACAGTCATTCTGCAGCTACAAATCCTGAAGGCACCAACCAGCAGACATTAGAATTGCAACAAAATGATCCAAAATATCCATGAATAAGAAGCATCAAGAAGAATTATGAAGACTCTTTCAAAGGAGAACAAAGAAGACAAAGACTACAAAAATCAAATGAAAAGCAGAGGTAACAAGTTTAGATTATAATGGCATTTCATAAAGTTTAGCATAGTTTTAGTTATGAATTGTTCGAAAAGGTTGTTTTAATTATTTTTATTGATCATGACCAATAAACCCTCTACAAACTTTGGATTAAATCTCTCATTTCAAATTTCATGCCTAACATCATTTAAGCGGTTCAAATGGTCGAAGTATTTGAATTCTTCACGTCACCCAACAAAATCATTCAATGATGATTTTCTTTTCCGTTGTAAAAATCTCCGCCGTCTTTTCAATCATTAATTCGCTTCCTCCACCTCACTCCATTACCTCATTTCGTAACTACCTCCATCACTCCATTCTGTAGTCGGCACTTCATTCCGCAAACAGAGATATCCTTACCACCGAGAGCAGAGCAAAAGGGTAAACGCAGAGGTATAGCAGCGTGAGAATTTGAAGCCATTTGTTACCGTGGGCAGACAAAGTATCACTGTGGGCAGAGATTAAGCATTATCACTGTAAACGCAGTGGTATAGCAGTGAAGAGTTTGAAGCCATTTGTTACCAAGAGATAGAGGTATAGCAGCGTGTGAATTTGAAGTCATTTACCACCAAGAGACAGAGGTATAGCAGTGTGGGAATTTGAAGCCATTTCAATTCGAAGGTGAAAGTTATTGTTTCTGTGGGTAGAAGAGTGTTAATCTGAACATTGAAGAAGCAATTATGGGTTTCATAGTAAGAACTGAACCAGTGGGTTCAAAATACCTAGAAGGCTATCCTCAATGTAAAGAAATGTTGCAACAGATAGGATGGCTTCAATTTTTGGAAAAATTTAATGGCTTCCACAAAGAAGTCACTAAAACATTTGCAAGATCATTTCAAGGATCTGAAGTTGAAGTGGGAGATGTCAAATTCACTGTCACTGAAGTTTTCATTGCAGAAGCTACAGGGTTGCTTAGAAATGGAGAGATATGGTTCAAAAACAGAGAATTCCACAATGAATCCTGGAAGCAAATTCTAAAATCACCAGGTATGGATGTCACCGTGTTTAAGAAAGGAATTCCAAGTTCTGCATTGAAAAATAAATGGAGAAACATACTACTTCTTCTGCAAAAATTTATTACATGTGAGGGTAGATATGGCACATTTTATGTCTACCACATTAGACTGATAATGCATTTTTTGGGGGAAGACTTAAACCTACCTTACTTCTTGCTTCAAAGTTTGAAAAAGATGGCTTCTTGTGTTCAAAGAAGGGTTCAATTTTTAGAGACAACTCTATATCATCATGGTTTGGTTAAAATTTTGATTGAACATCATTTAGCCAAAACAAATGATACATGGGACAATTTCTTGATAAGAAATCATTTTGAAGAGCCAAAAGAACCCTCACCGGAACCACAACCTACAAGGAGAAGTAGGAAATGGAGAACCTCAAAAGTTGAAATTGACAAAACAGTCCAAGAAAGTAGTGAGGAAATCATCTCAGAGAAGTTGACTCAAATCAAGAGACAACTTAAGAAAGAAAAGGTAATGAGGAAATCTGCCATGGAGAAAGGAGATGGATCTTCTCAGCCTAGAAGAAGCCATAGATTAAAGGGAAAACTAAGGAAAACTCCAATCAAACAAACAGGGGTGATTAATATAGAAGATGAGGAAACATCCATTGAAGAAGATGTTGAAGAGGATTTTAATGAAGGACCCCCTGAAATTGACCCTGCTCAACAAGAAATTTATGACTATGTGGAAACTTTGGAAAGGAGAGCTTCAGAAAGCAGAGAGAGAACCCCTAGTCCTCCACTATCTGAAATAGATGTACTAAGAAGGGATAGGTATGAGTTGGAAATAATTAATAGACACATCAAAAATGAGAATGAAATTCTCAAGGATCAGGTCAAGCTCAAAATTGATATGAACTCAACCTTATCCCTACATATAGACAAAGTGGAAAAGGCTAATGACAGGTTGAAGAAGAGGAACAAGAAGCTAATCAGGGCACTTACCAACCTAAGGTTCAAACTTGTCATCAGAAAACCCAGAAGATCTTTAGCTTCCAGGCAAAGGAGAAGGAGAGGATTAGATGTTCTTGCAGAAGCCTCTGAGTTTATAAGATAATTTGCATGAGGACATGCAAGGAGACAGCAGTGGGGGTATGTTGAGCCTCAAAATTGTGCTTCCTTTCATCTTACTTTACCTCATTTTCCTTTGACCATTGATATCCTAGACCCAATTGATCAATGAATTTAGTTAAAATTACTTTTAGAATGATTTACATGACTGACTTGCTAAATTTTGTGATTTTTGCCATTGTAAAGCATTTTGACCAGAACTAGCTGTAGAATGCAGACATTCCGTAGCTAACCGGCAATTATGCAGCTGTCTTCACGTTTGGGTATGTTCCAGGTGGCCTCTCAAGAAAAACCGCATATGGGCATAATCCACGTCATGTCTACATTGTTCGTTTCTCACCATGAAGGAAGAAACAGATTCTGGATATGGTTTTGATATGTGGGAACACATTTAGGAAGGCAGACTTCTATTAGGACTGTCTCAGTCCAGATGTCCTTTTCATTTTTACGTTGCCACTTCAAGAGTCCTAATGTGATTTCGATAAGGAAAGATAATGCTCCTGGAATTGTTGCAAGTCTTGTTATGTATATTTGTTATATAAACACTTGGGAAACCGAGAGCTAGGCTAGATTTTGTTCTAGATTTTGCTTAGATTTTGTGCTACATTTCTGAAGACGCAGAGTGCTCTGTTCAAGTTATTTCACTTTAATGAAGCAGACAGTGTTGTTTTGAAAGCGTTGATTTGATTTGGAGTTAGATTCCGTCAGGTGGTAGAGGGCCCCTGCCTCTTGCACGGATTTATTTGCGTAATTTAGATAAGTATTCTAGCTGCCTTTACGTTTTTGAATTTGAATTAGTAGTTGCTTTCATTAGTTACTGTAGTTATACTCATTCTAAAAACTCTTCCAAAAGAAGAAGCTCTTCCAAAAGATTATAATGATGAATGGGAATTGGCTATAGTATTGTAGGATTTAATTGTAATCTCTTTTATTCACCATCACAATTATACTTATGCTAAGCACTCTTCCACAAGAAGAAACTCTTCCAAGAAATCTTTATACTATCTTAAGCATGATTGTGATCTTGAACGTTTTAGTTGTGTGTTTTCACTAAGTACCATAGTTGTTCTTGCTCTTAAACGCTTATCCAAAATATCATAATGATGAGTGGGAAATGGCTATGATATCTTAGTTTTTCATTGCTTTCAGTCTTTACGTTTGCATAGCATGGTTAGGATACTCCGGAGTTTAATTGCACTTAATTCATGCTCAGTTATTTTGTTTAAAGTTTGATAATGACTTGTAGTTCAACACTGTTTTAGGCTAGTGACATTTTAGGTTTAGTTGTAGTTCAACTCATTGCATTTGCACTCCATATTCAGTTGTCATTCACTGCATATTAGATTACTTCAGTTGTTAAACTTAACAAAACAACCTTCATTATTCACAAACCTCTTCTTGTTCTAAAATCTATAATTGATTCATAAACATATGAACAGAAGACAATATCATTTTAAGGCCTGAAGTACTTCTGCAACTTCCTTATCATCTCACAAACAAACATTTCCTCAAAAGACTATTTCAAGAATCTATAACCTTTGAGAGAAGTGTAGTGCTATAAAACTGAGTTGCAGAATAGAGTTAAGAATTAGACTTAGAGTAGAATATCTTATGATGGTATCAATGTTTCACTCCAATTATGCTTCAGCAAATCTCTAATCAAGGACAAAATGTTGCATCATTATAAGTTAGTTGTTTAAACTGTTTAGTTAGGAAGATTTGCATACTTAGTTAACCATGTCTCAAGCTCTCTCAAATGCCTTTGATGAAAGAATTTGACAAGTTTAGTTTGTGTTTTGAATCATTTTTTTAAAAGTCATTATCAAGCTTTATTTTTGCTTAGTCATAGTTTAGATTTGATTCTGATTTAGTGTTTGTAATTGCATTTGACATTTGTCATCAACCAATTAGGCTTCACTCTGTTTTTAATCATTAGTTCCTTTCCATTAGCTTTCTAGTCATTTTTCCTTGTGAACATAAAACTACCAAAAGACCAAAAACATCAGAAAACACTACATACAACGCATTAAGAAACAAACACCTAGGTACATACGGTACACTTCACTTCAGCAGTTTACCAACCCTGGTTGACAATTAAATGAGCTCAATTTAGGAGACTAGATTGAGACCAAACAAATGGGACAACATATTTGGGCAAGTGATATTCCCAAATATGGACTTCTTCCTCATTACCTAAGGACTTTTCATACCACCAGTTATGAATATCTAGCAGGTTAAATTCAACAATGGGATCTGCTATCTTGTAATCAACATCAACCAATGGAATATGCTCAATGTCTATGACTTGGGGTTGTAAAGGATTGACAACAAAATCAGTCTTAGAAGTCATGGCAGGGGTTGGTTTAAGCACTTTAGAAGCTTCAAGTTTTCTAGAGATTTGCTTTTTAGTCATTTGGGCTACTTCTGCAAGTTTAGACAGTTTGCAGAAGTATTTTTACTTTTAGCAGAGGCTTCTTAGATAAAACAGGCAAAGTATGGTCTCTTCTTTGGGCTTTCTTTCGAATTAGATCTATCAAAAAGGATTTACATGATTTTGAACTGGCTTAAAACAAGAAACAAGGGTTTCCTAAGTCTTTTAATGAGAAATTGGGCTAAAAAAAGTCTGTTGAATTTAGGCAAAGAGGCTTATGATATCTTCAGAGGTTTTCCAGCTTAATTTGGAGCTTGAAATAGTTCATAAAACTGTAAAAACTTACAATTGTTCTCCAAAGTAGTAGGCAACAGTAAAACAGGGTTTATGGAGAAAATTTGACAGGCTTCGCCCTGTTTTTTGGTATATTTTGACAGGCTTCTTTTGATGTTTTTGGATTCTGAATGTACTTTTTTCTTTTTAAGGCCTTCGAAATTGATTATAAGCACGAATTTCAGAGAAATACTTATTATACGCAGGTATTAGGCTTCGGAACAATTTCTGAGGCTTTTGAATAAGTCGACAACTTCTGTGGAGTTTTTGAAGCAATGTAAAGCTCCTCGGCAGTCTTCAATGGTTATGAGCCAGATTTTTGCAGGTTTTTGGACATAAAATGGCGAAAAAACGCTCTTTTTATAATCGGGGAGGTGTGTGCAAAGGTTAATGCGCAGGAGAGAAAGGAAATGAATTTCATTTCTGAGGTTTATTATGCATATTAGGTCTAAATGGGGAATGGCAGTCAATGGCAGTTATGTCGTAAAAACGGGCAGTTTTTGGGTTCAACAGTTTAAAACAGTAAGTGGTTATCGCGCGCCCTATCGGCGGTAAGTGGTTTCGGGGCTAACCCATGCGATCCAACAGGAATCGACCACGTGGAGGAGAGATAAAATCATAAAACCACCTATTTTGCGTAGAAATGAGATGGGGGCGATTGCGCAAGTTTTATTATTATATGGGGATGAGCGGGCACGGTTTAATATTATATAGTTTTTCGAACGCTTTTAACATTTTTTAAAAAACCATAGGGGGTGGGGATATTTATTTAAATGATATGTTTGAACCAACGGGATATTTGGGCGGGATTAATATTGCGCACATGGGATATTAAACATTGGTTTTAACTTTAAAATAGTGGGTTTAGAGGGTTATTTAAAATAAAAGGTTTTAATACTATAGAGGTAGGTGTATTTAGGGATTTAATATAATAAGTTAGAAGTTAATATGAATAAAGGGGTAGTGAAATGAATGAAAATACATGTTTAACTCTAAGTAAAGTGCTAATAAGCATAGTTTATGTTATTGTATTTTTTTTTACACTTTAACTTAGGAAAAATGTATTTTTAGGGTTTATGAATGATTTTTTAAAGCGAATGAGATTAGTTATTCAGGGTTTCACTTTTACTAAGTAAAAAATGGGTTTTTACTTAGGAAAAAGGGATTATGATCTATGAATGAAGGGTAAATGCTGATTAATATGGGTCTAGTGTGGGAATTCCATATTTTTTAACTAACCAGTCATTGAGCCTTGGGTCCGGTCCCAACAAAAGTCAGAGAAATGCTCTGAGCCTTTTTGACTGATAGTTTAGAATACTGGATATTTGTAGGGGAGGGAAAATTAGTAATTTTTGCCCGATGATGCTTTATTACATGATTGCTCAACGTCTTTCTACCTACCCATCTTTATTTCTAACAATTTTACTTCATTTTCATGGGTGCATTTAGGCTTGCAACCTTAATTTTTTTTTCTTTCAAGCATAAAACTATCTAAGTCTACCTTATTTCATCTGAGGGCTCAGATTAAACTGTTGAGCTCCTCATTATTCTCTACCTATCTACTAATTTGTCAAGTTTAAACTGTTTGACATATCTTTATTCTCTATCTAAAACATGAAATTGAAAGCATGAAAAGTTAAGATTAAACTGTTTAACTGATCATGGATTATGGCATTTATTGACACTCTGCACATAATCATTATTCTTGCAGTAAAAGTAAAAGTAGTAGTATTTGGACTTGCTCACTTTCAGGTCTTATTTCTGTTTTTTCTTTTGGGGTATATATTTTTCTAAGTCCTTTGATCTTTCTTTTAAAACTTTTTACCCTCTTTTTGACTTTTAATTATTTTTCATTTTTTCCAAAATATGGGAAAAAAACTTGCAGAAAGCAAGGTATGTACATATTTACAAGACTATGAAATTCAATTCAAAATTTATGAACCCTATTATTATAGGACCCTAACACAACCCTCACTCGGTTGGGGGGCATGCTTATATTATCATAGCCGTGGACTACTTCACCAAATGGGCCGAAGAAATGCCTACACTTATAGCTGACGGTAAGACAACAACTCAGTTTCTATTCAATCATGTCATTTCTAGGTTTGGTGTCCCTCAAGTCATTATTACCGATCATGATTCCCATTTTTGGCATTACATGTGGTTGAGTTGACTTCCAAGTTGGGTATGCGTCACGACATCTTAACGCCGTACTAACCTTAGGCCAATGGCCAGGTTGAAGCCATGAACAAATTTCTCGTCACTATGCTTCAACATACGATTGGGATGCACAAATCAAACTGGCATCTCATGTTGTTTTCAATTCTCTGGGCTTACCGAACCTCAGTGAAGGATGCGACCGGATTCACTCCATTCTAGCTTGTCCATGGTCTGGAAGCTACCCTTTCAATTGAATGTGAAATTCATTCTCTCAAACAAGCTGTTGAATTACTACCGAATACTTCGCCAAAAGAAGAGCATCTTCTATATTTAGAGAGGCTTGATGAAACTCGCCGCTTTGCTGCTCTGGTCATAGAAGCACAGAAAAAGTGGGTCAAAGCTCATTTTGACCAGCCAGTTTCCCCTCGTTCCTTTATAGAAGGAGACCTCGTCCTCCTGTACAACCAAGCTCACGATAAGCTGGGGCCAGGAAAATTTCAACCCATGTGGCATGGGCCCTACATTGTTAAGCGCGTTTTGCAGAACAGGGATTATTAGCTTATTGATTATGAAGGTCATCCTCTGGATCAACCCCGAAATGGGTTGTATCTTAAAAAGTACTATGCATGAGTCATTCATGCATGTTTCTTTGTACATAGGTGTTTTTTCATTTTTGTACATTTTTGGCTTGGTGTGATTTACGAGTGTTTTCCTGCTTATTGGATCATTGCTTATTGTGCAGATGTCTATTACCCCTTATGTCGGTTTCACGAATGGTGCTTCCTGTAGTACCCGGAACCTGTCTTCAGCAGCCTGGGTGATTTATGATCCTACTGGTAAGTTGATAGACCTTCAAGGTATCTATCTAGGATGGACCACAAACAATGTCACTGAATATATTGTTGTTATTGAAATATTAACCGAGGCCATTTCTCTCGACATTCGTGCATTGATTGTTAACCTAGACTCACAACTTGTTGTTCTTCAACTTAATAGGAATTATTCTGTTATAAATCCTCACATCTTAAGGTTGTATTTGCGTGTTCATTTACTGGAAAGACAATTTGATTACATTACATATCAACATATTCCTAGACGAATGAATGCGTTAACTGATACAATAACTAATATTGTATTAGATAGACATTTGCGTAATTTGTAAAACATCATCATCACATGGCAAGATCCATACAGGAATATATATATATATATATATATATATATATATATATATATATATATATATATATATATATATATATATATATATATATATATATATATATATATATATATATATATATATATATATATATATATATATATATATCGAGTGTTTGCATTCATGTGCATCATAAGTTCAAAAAATATGTATGTTTCAGTTACATCCTAAGACATCGCGTGTAATATTCCCAAATGGGAAAAGTAGGAATATAGTGCAAAACCATGGAAATATCAGTGAAAACATTACATGAAAGCAAGAGGCCAATATGGAGACCTTCTATTCATTATAAAAACAGCAAAATATGCATAATAAATGGGCCATAAGATTTAAAATAAGAAAGAACGAGCCTCCAATGGACAAAATTCCTCAAAAGAGGTGTTGCTACTATATATAAAGAGCTGGAAGGCTGCTACAATGCTGTTTTAAAGACACTACTACATAAAATGGTTATACAACAGATTTAGGGCTAATATGTGCCTCAAAATATAGATCCAATACATATCTAAGCACTATACAACCTCCTTTGAAGACCCCGTTAAGGTTTTTCAGCAAAACACCATGTACAAGATGGGGATCTAAGCCCCAGGGCTGAAGATCCACTGCAAAACACAGATCTGGAAAGTGTGGCTGATCTGATATGAGAAATAATGCAGCCTCCTCCAATAGATCTCCTAGATGAAAGGAAGATCCCCTTCACTAGCAAACCTCCCCTCCAAATGGTGTGCCAAAACCACCCTACAACTCCTCCCACAAAATAAATCAGATCTGGAAATAAAATGCACTGTAGGGGCAAAAAAATAGTTGGCCTGATGCCAAGATCTGAAAATATGCACAAGGTCCTTCCTTAATATCCTCCCAATGGAAAATAAGCCTTCTCCACTGAAAATAAACAATGAAATGACCCAAAGATGGTCTCCACTGCTGCAACATGCAAAACAACTCAACCCTCAATAGGATCTGCACTGTAAAGGAAAGATGAAGCTTGGCCTTAAGCCTTAAAGTGGACAATGTAGTACAAGACTCCTCCAAGAGCTTCTCAATGGAAGAGGTGGGATTCCCGATCAGGAACACCTAGTGCTAAACAACACTCAATCTCAGCTAAATAACTAGATAAAGATATATGTCTAAACATACCATATATTCAGAAAATTCAAATACATCAACCTCCTCCATATGCCTGCCATCCTCTTCCTTTTATAAGATATGAGCTTCCAAACCCTAAGCCCCATCTAATAATGGCACTACTTCCATGCAAAGCATCTCCATCTAAAACTGTGCTGTCTTTCATTGATGGCCACTCCTCCATGACAACGATGTTGATTTGGTCAAAGTTGACCCAGTCAAGGTGTTCCAACCCCTTTTCACACTTAAAGGTGCTAAATTAAGTTTCCAAGATATATCCTATTCATATTGGCATTGATTTATTCATTATTTAGGAGAATTATGGACCTCCATTGTCCTCTACTTCATAAAAAAAGCAACAAAACAAAAATTAATATTCCAACTAGCTCACGGCTAATTGGGAATATTACAGTCCTCCCTTCCCAAATGTTGCTTGTCCTCAAGAAACTGACAAGGTGAGTGCTGCATCTCTTCTCCTCCATCATTGGTGACACCAACATGTGATAATTTTCCCTCATAAGCTAAGTGTCTACCAATCCATCCCTCCATGAATTTCTCCTCCAAAGTTCTTATGAGATGCAAATAAGTCATCCCACAAGGAGACAATAGTTCCAATGAAACAAACATGGTTTGCCCAATGTTCTCCCTGAAACATGTAGCATAATGAACATGTAGAATATCTCTCCCATAGGTCACATAAATTCCTCCCATCCTCCCTCCAAACATTCCCATAAAATGAATAAGTACATCATCAATGTATGGGATCAAAACTAAGTACATGCAAACATAAATTTGTACAAATGGAGGTGGGTCATAGTCCCACATGTGGAACCAACGCAATAAATATCCTGACTGCATCAGATAATGATGTGGTAAGTGGTTTCCCCACCACTTACTTTCTGTCCAAGTCTTCTCACAATGGCTTAAAGTTTGAGATATGTTTGGTGCTTTTGGAGTGCACCCACAGTGATACAACATCTCCCTATATCCTCCAAGGGAGTGGCCATGTTCATAAATATTTATGGCCCAAAGTTGGCCATGAAGTTTATATGGAATAATGCTCCTTCTTGGAGCTATGGTTTGCACATACATGGTAAAGGAATGCAAATATTCATCAAATAAAACATTATGTACATAAGCATGTTCCTCACCAAAATTTCTGCTCATACAAATGGAGTGGTCCATAGATAGATCCCCTCTCATTCCAAAAAAGGAAATAGGTGGCTGTGATAACTCCTTCATTGAGTTATGTCTCTCTTCCAACTCCACATGGTTCATGCATCTTTGAAAATGCTGATATAGTTCCTCTTCAAAGCCTTCCCAAGTGTAGCTCTCCATGATAGTGTTGTAGGCTCTCATGGAATAAGTCTGGTTGAAAAGGAATTCTTCAAGTGCCTTTTGTAGCAACTTCTCCTTGAGCTTGGAGGCTCTAGATAAGAAGATCCTACCATGATAATATATGACTTCATCTTGGACTGAATAGCCCTCCCCACTGCTTATTAAGTATCATGCATGTAAAAATATCCTTTGAATAATCCACCAACAGTTGGGATTTCCAATATGGATCAATCTTCCATAGTGACAACACTGATGATATATCACAAAGAATATCTGTCATATGGCCGCCCTTCTCCTTGAAATCTCCCATGCCAAAGGTATATGCTGGAAGGTTGCTATCCTTCCCATGCTTCTCCTCCCACAACGCATAATCTGAAATGAGAGTGGGTAATGATGATGTTGGGAGAATGTCTCCCTCCTCCTTGAGCCAACCCAAGACTCTTAGCTCTGTGTCTTGGCCTTATAATGCTCCCATCGCTCTTGAATCTATGAATGGAGCATCATAATGTGAGACATGTCTCACCAAATCTGAATCAGGTGGCCTCCCAGGTGGTTTGCCACAAAATAGTAATGTCCCATGAATCAATCTCATATACATAATAGATGGGACTGTTAGGTCCTTGTTTCCACTGTGAAAATCCATCTCTGATTTTTGTGTGGAAGTTGTATGTGAGGGATATGTGTGCATGCCTTTAATAATTTGAGTCTTGCCATTCTTTCTATCCACCCATTCCATTTGGAAAGTATCCCAATCTATGGCGACTTTCCCCAAAGTAATCAACCATTGTACACCCAATGTCACATTGGTGTCAAGTATGTCGACCACAAAGAAGTGATTAGTAAATTTATATGTCCCCATGGTGACTGATAAGGATGGAACATAATGCATGCATTGCATAGTTCTATCTCCTGGGACCAAAATAGAAAATCTCTCAAAAGCATCAGTGGGTATTGCCCTCCTCTGCGCTAGTTGGGCATCAATAAAATTGTGGGTAGCCCTTCTCCTTGAAATCTCCTATGCCAAAGGTATATGTTGGAAGGTTTCTATCCTTCCCATGCTTCTCCTCCCACAGTGCATAATCTGAAATGAGAGTGGGTAATGATGACGTTGGGAGAATGTTTCCCTCCTCCTTGAGCCAACCCAAGAATCTCAGTGCTGTGTCTTGGCCTGCTAATGCTCCCATCCCTCTTGGATCTATGAATGGAGCATCATAATGTGAGACATGTCTCACCAAATCTGAATCAGGTGGCCTCCCAGGTGGTTTTCCACAAAATAGTAATGTCCCATGAATCAATCTCATATACATAATAGATGGGACTGTTAGGTCCTTGCTTCCACTGTGCAAATCCATCTCTGATTTCTGTGTGGAAGTTGTAAGTGAGGGATATGTGTGCATGCCTTTAATCATTTGAGTCTTGCCATTCTTTCTATCCACCCATTCCATTTGCAAAGTCTCCCAATATATGGTGACTTTCCCCAAAGTAATCAACCATTGTACACCCAATGTCACATTGGTGTTAGGTATGTCGACCACAAAGAAGTGATCAGTCAATGTATATGTCCCCATGGTGAATGATAAGGATGGAACATAATGCATGCATTGCATAGTTCTATCTCCTGGGACCAAAATAGAAAATATCTCAAAAGCATCAATGGGTATTGCCCTCCTCTGCGCTATTTGGGCATCAATAAAATTGTGGGTAGCCCCACTGTCAATCAAAACAGAAACCCTCCAATCTAAGACGGAACCTCGAATTCTCAAGGTCAAGTACTTAGGTACTCCTTTCAATGATGCAAGAGCCCCTCCAATTGGAGAAAATTCCCCATTCCCATATCCTGATGGTTTTGGTTCATCTCATGTTGTGTCAACGCTGTGACCTCTTCTTGGTTCATCCTCCTCTTCCTCCTCATCATCCGAGAAGACCTCTATGTAGTGTGCCTTTCCTGCTGCACATCTATGTCTGGGTGCCCAAGATTCTTGGCATGTGAAACAAAGCTTCCTCCTCATCAAATCTCTTCGGACATCATCATCAAGAGGTTTTTTTATTTTGGCTCTCCTTTTAAAGAGGAGCCTTCTCATCTTTTCCCTTTGATGGAAAAGAGGGCTTATGCTGAAAAGTTGCCTTTGCTTTTGGAAAGGCATCTTAAAGATCTCTAGCCCTTTCAATGGCATCTTGAAGGGTTGTGGGCTTGGTAGAATTAACCAACCCATGAAGAGGTTCATCTAACCCATCAATGAACATATAGACCCTTCTTGCTGTAGATAAATTAGGAACCATAACAGAAAGTCTTGAAAATTTAGAAATGTAAGTTTCTAGATTACTTGATTGTTTAAGCTTTGCAAGCCACATGAATGGTGCTTCAGGATCACTTCTATCAAACCTCTCCACCAACATCCTTGTGAACTCTGAATATGTAGTCACATTGGCATGACCCAATGTAGACAAGCCATGGAACCACTAATCATGTGCTTCACCCTCAAGGTGCAGCGCTGCTATTTTAATGGCCTCCATTTCTGGAACTTTGTTCAACTCGAAGTAGATGTCAAGCTTCTCTACCCATGATTTAGCAGTGCATTTAGATCACCCATCAAAGTTGGGTAAGAAAAATCTGCCCATAGTGCGGTGTAGATCATGATTTTGAATGAATCCACCACTTCTATTGTGATTCATGGGTCTCATATTGTCCTTGATTTGACAAAATTCTTGAAAAATAAAGTGGTCCTTGAATCTCTGAGTTAGAGACTCATACTCCATGAAATAGTCTTCAAGGGATTCTTGTTCTTGAAACCCTTCATTTCCCACTGCCAAGAATGTAGGAATTATAGAGCGTTGGGAAACTTGTTGCTGCTGCACTGGTTGATCACTCCAGTGATGAGAAATGCCGGAGCTTTCACCATGTTGAAATCCTTTAGGGGATTCCTTGTATCTATCCATCCTCATCTCCTTTATTTCTCTAGCAATTTCTTTCATATATTTGAGAATAATCTTAGTAAACTCTTTCTCTTCATCTTCTCCTCCAGATAAAGGGGTTTTACCCTTGTCTTCTTTGTCATTTGTATAATAAAACTTCCAGTGTCTTATTCTTTGATACCTATTCTCTCTATCAGTAAGATGATCTCCTTCTTCAGATGACATATTGGCTTTTCAATATGCACAGGCTGTGCCAAGATTATGCTCTGATTCCACTGTAATATTCCCAAATGGGAAAAGCAGGAATATAGTGAAAAACCATGGAAATAGCAGTGAAAACATTACATGAAATCAAGAGGCCAATATGGAGACCTTATATTCATTATAACAACAACAAAATATGAATAATAAATGGGCCATAATATGTACAATAATAAAGAACGAGCCTCCAATGGAAAAAATCCCTCAAAAGAGGTGTTTCCACTATATATAAAGAGTTGGAAAGACAATGTTACAAAAAATGCTTATACAATAGATCTAGGGCTGATATGTGCCTAAAAATATAGATCCAATACAGATCTGAGCACTATACAACCTCCTTTGAAGAACCCCTTAAGGGTTTTCAAAAAAACACCATGTACAAGATGGGGATCTAAGCCCTAGGGCTGAAGATCCACTGCAAAATACAGATCTGGAAAGTGTGGCTGATATGATATGAGAAATAATGCAGCCTCCTCCAATAAATCTCCTAAATGAAAGGAAGATCCCCTTCACTAGCAAACCTCCCCTCCAAATGGTGTGCCAAAACCACCCTACAACTCCTCCCACAAAATAACGCAGATATGGAAATAAACTGCGCTGTAGGGACAAATAAATAGTTGGCCTGATGCCAAGATATGAAAATATGCACAAGGGCCTTCCTTACTATCCTCTCAATGGAAAAGAAGCCTTCTCCATTGAAAATAAGCAATGAAATGACCCAAAGATGGTCTCCATTGCTGCAACCTGCAAAAAAACTCAACCCTCAACAGGATCTGCACTGTAAATGAAAGATGAAGCTTGGCCTTAAGCCTAAAAGTGGACAATGTAGTACAAGAATCCTCCAAGAGCTTCTCAATGGAAGAGGTGGGATTCCCAATCAGGAACACCCAGTTCTAAACAACACTCAATCTCAGCTAAACAAATAGAGAAAGATATATGTCTAAACATACCATATATTCAGAAAATTCAAATACATCAACCTCCTCCATATGCCTGCCATCCTCTTCCTTTTATAAGATATGAGATTCCAAACCCTAAGCCCCATCCAATAATGGCACTACTTCCATGCAAAGCATCTCAATCTAAAACTGCGCTGTCTTTCATTGATGGCCACTCCTCCATGACAACGCTGTTGATTTGGTCAAAGTTGACCTAGTCAAGGTGTTCCAGCCCCTTTTCACACTTAAAGGTGTTAAATGCATTGAAGATGCTAAGGTTATTGCGAGGATTGACCATTATTGCGAGGAAGTTGAGAGAAGCCCTGGAAATCGAAAAGAGGCTGGTTAACCTCAACAGGGATGATGGGTGGATTGTTAGCAGATGCTGGATTCCTGTCCTTCATTCCTATATATATATATTATAAAATTTCCAATAAGTTAAATGGAATTCCCTATCAAATAGAATAAATAAGGTAACTATTTTGATGAGATTTGAATTACATAACATATAATTAGTAATATATAACATATTATTAAAAATAAAATAAATATATAAAATTCTAACTATAAATATTATATATATATATATATAATTTATTCGTTAAAAATAAATAAATGGAAATAAAAATAAAACAAAATAAAGTAAAATAATTATTATTCTAAAAATAAAAATAGAAAATAAATATATATAAATAGAAAACATTTAATTTATTCTTCAAAAATATATTAGATAATTCTTATTTTTATTAAAAATAAATATAAATATATAAAATTCAAATTATAAACATTAAACATTTAATTTATTCTTAAAAAAAAAATTATTATTATTTTGATTTTATTTCCTATTTTAGTCAAACTAGTCGTTATTTTACAAACGACTAGTTGAAGCTTTACTTATCTATTTAAATGGGTTACCTGATCAGATTTTTCATCTTGTCCTGATGATGAACCACAGTGGTTGGTTCAAAACATGTTGACCAAATTTACTTTGATGTGACTTTCACCGAAATATTTTACTCACAAGATATATCCTGTTCATATTGGCATTGATTTATTCATTATTTAGGAGAATTATGGATCTCCATTGTCTTCTTATTCATAAAACAAAGCAACAAAACAAAAATTAATATTCCAACTAGCTCATTGCTAATTGGGAATATTACATCATGTCTCTCAAAAAATATGTGGAAATGAAAGCCTAAGTGTATAGTCGGTGTGACGCTCATGATAGCACGTCATTGCCCGTACAAGCCACCTCAACAAGCGGTGAACACGGTTTGACACCCCTGTAGTGTGTCTCTGGTACGCGTGAGGAACATCATTGAATCACGCATAATCCGGGATCCCACGGGAGATTCCCTCCAAGTTGCGTATGATTTCCTCCTCCTCACCCCCTCACCATAAGCGGCCACATCAAAGTCGCGAGGAATCCTACGTGTTATTGGCGACGTGCCTGTAGGGCTTTCCGAGTCAACATCTGGAATTACATGTATTAATGTCAGAACATGCATGACAAAAAAATCATAATACTCATCAAAATAAAAAATGAGTCTTACCCAATGCTTCATCCCAATCCTCTCCTTATGGGAGTGGGATATCCGCATCACCGGTGAAGTCCGTGCCAGAGTAGGGCTAGTCCTCCACGCAATCAGCTGTCGGTGGAGCCATTCAAAAAATTCCGATCTCCAGGACATCTGTTGACCACCCCCTGAACTTGGCATCAAAGCTGCCCAACGGACCATCCATGACTCCTGGGCTGGTGGTGTCGGAACTATCACTTCCTGGCGTTGGAAAATTGGTAACCATTCTAAGATGAAAGGTACCAAGATGGACCCGTAGTCGAACTAATTCAGCTTACCATTCTTGCATTTTGTCAACTGGCATTCTATGTTGATTGTCACTGCCTCTGCCCAGTTGTAGAGTGTTGGTGCCGTGCAATCCACGACAAGAAGTAATTGTGTTTTTGTGACCTCATGTGGAGCCTAAACTCTTGTAGCTCACGTAATGGTGTGTAGCACTACTCTGAGTGCCAGATCAAGAATGGTTTGAATATCCACCTTCCCGCTTTTGGATCCTTTTCGTGCTCCTCAACACACTCTGTCAATAACCATACTAATGTTTTCCATTGTGGGCTGAGTACTGGTCAGGATTGGTACTGCCCCCCTCCTCAATAATCCGGTTATGAAGTAAATATCTGAGACCTCAATCTCAAGTTCCTGATCACGAATGATGAATATTTCCTGATCAATGTCCCAGACACTGATCAAGTACTATAATAGCTTCGGTTGAGCTCTGAGACATGGTGCCATAAATAATTTATTAAGCCCGCAATCTCTAAGAGCTTCCATGCATCTCACATTGCCCATGGCTTCTTCATCTTCTTCACTATGCTCTCGTTCTTTCCATTCGATCACCATTTTTTTCTTTCACACCTGCAAAACATCCATATGGTTGTCATTATCCAAATACAATGCTTTTGAAATAGTTAAATTGGGCTCATTGTTTGAATTTTCAAGCTAAAAATGGTTGGCGCGGTTGGCGCGTTCCTATTTGATTTTTAGGCCGGTTGGCCCGAGTCTGTGCCTGATACCTGCGCCAACCGCCGCACCCTAATTTTTACAAAATCCCCCCATAGATCTACAAAAATGGTTTGCAGGTAATGAAAATGCTATCAAAATGCAGGGAAAGATATGAATTCTTACCTGGAACAGACAGATTCACGATTGGCCTTCCAGATTGCCTGCTGTCAGCACCGCAAAATCACAGTGAAAAAGGGTACGAAATTGCTCACAAGAGGTAAGTGAAAATTAATTTATTTTTTTACCATTTTTGGAATTTTATTAACTTTTCAGAACCCTAATTAGGTTTCAAAGCATATTTTTTGATTATTTTGCTATTTTATTTCGAACAATGGGTTTTACGTGTGCCTTTTGTGCAGCGACAGGTCCTCGACATGACGACGATGAAGTAACGAGTTGTATTTTATAATTTTTCGGACTCGATAAAAACACGAAAAAGTCACTCTTGGGGTCATCTTTCAGCTCTTTTCTGACTCTCAAAAATTGAAAAGATTACCGAGACTCTTGTCATTTTGAACTTGTTAAATGGTTACGAAACGATATCTACCCAGTATATGTTTACTGTTTTTTCGGGCTGGGATAGATTATTTACGAAAAAAGAATACCTTAGCCTATCGCGACTAAGAGGTTCTCTCAGACACAATTTTCTACCTTTTCAGATCTGTGAGACTACCTACGAAAAGGGAACTGTTGGAGTTTTCTTTTCCGCTTCTTTTCAAACTCTCTAAACATGAAAATATGCTGAGTTATTCCTTTGTTAGACTCGTTAAAATTTAAATAACATCGGAAATCGTCACCATGACGTAACTGAGTTCCTCCTTCCTAGGGCTCATAAAATGTACTAGGATGGATTTATTCGAAGGAAAAAATTACATGGAAATCACATGCTATCCCCTTTAAGCTTGTTTCCAAAAATAATTGGGGTACTCACTAGCAATGGTGGGGGAAAATGGAACCAGTTCTCAGTTGTGTCGGTAGTATGTCGCTCTTGAACATGACACTCATCTGCATTCGTGTCGGGTTGGGGACATCTCATTTCGTCATTTTTTCCTCCATGGGTTTGGGTAGTCTATTTTGACCTCTCATCTTCTCTTTGCAACGTCACCATGACCTCATATCCCTTGATGTCAAATACTGCCAAATCCGGAGTCATGTCCTTGATATGTTCAAGAGAAGTTTCTGTTTGCAGTTTTCAACCTCCCTCTGATCCTCTTTTTGGTCCTGATTCATTATCATCAAATTCCTCTGTCTCATGCCGATGATGTGGGAAACATATGGCCCACCTTCGAATAGGTCACTTCCTGTCAAGTTCAGCTCATTATCCAGGAAGTTGATCTAGAGACTCCCTTCTGGTACCTTGGAGCTTGCATGCCTCAATGGAACTTTCTTCGCATTCGACGACAGGTCCCCATCATTGGCCTTCGAATGAGTGATTCTGCGGGTGTTCGACGCCATATCATTGTTCACATTCTGTGGATTGTACTTGTTATACCTTGAGAGCCATTGTCATTATTGGTGGTTTCTCTCATGCCAATTAACAGCTTACATCATTGGCTGGTAATCAAGTGAATTTCTTGCATGTTCGACTTCAACTCACATATTCGCATGCTTGAATTTGTACTTGTTCGGGTTGAGATGGAGCACAAGACCCTAGGTTTTGTCTGATAAGATACAAGTTGTGGGATATTTTAGTTTATCATATACATGCATGAATCTTTTGATTCGATGGCTGCGACCATACCTGAGAATATTTATTGATCCTTTTTGCTGGATGACTGTGTCCATACCTCGGATCTCCATTTTATATGTACTATATTATGTATGGCTATGCCCATGCCACATGTTCATGTATCAAAGATATCAGTTGTATTTGTACTTGCAGGTCTTCCGACAACGGTGTTTGGTTTGAACGCGTTCTTGTAAAGCATTTCACTCCTCCCTCTCTCTCGGACCTCATGGTTTAGGGGGAAACTGTTACACAACATTTTGTCATCGTCTATGCAATCCCCATCCCGCACATTGGAGGACCATTTCTGTGAATTCTATGTAGTGTCATGCCTTGCAAAAAGTGTCATTGCATCCCTTACCATGAGGAGAACATTTCCTTTGTTGACCATTCCTGGAATAGACCATCAAAAACACATGATTTTGAGTCGACACTGGCAGGCAGTTATGGCCTCGTGACCATAGAGAAATTAATATTGGGCCTCGCGCCCATTGGTGCTCTGTCTCAGTGGACTACCCACGCCGAGTTGTTTTTGGAAAGTTTTTAAAAATAGAAGCGAAGTTTCCATTTCCAACCACTTCGTGAGCGAAATCAGCATAGGTTTTTCGACTGAATGATGTTGAACATCTTCCTTTGGATTCTTGTTTCCTACATTTGAGCAACCTCCCAAAGGATAAGGCCTCCCTTCCACCATTTGAGGGATCCCAACCTCCTCCTCCTATCCTATAAATACATCTCTCTCACATAGATGCAACTAGCTGAAATGGTTGAATAGATGAACATTTTGTACAATAGCTGAGTAGTTTGATATCGATGGTGTGAGATAGAGTAGAGAGATACCTATTGTTGAGAGAGAGTCTAGGCTTATTGCCTCGCCAAGTCCAATTCCCCGACGAACGCTCAAGACGCGTTTTGACTGGACCCGCTGAAGGAGGCTGCAATGTCAAGGATCTTATGGTTGTAAACTCTTTCTCTCTTCTTAATTAATACATGACTGATGTTTTGGTTCCTGTCTTGTGTTTGATATTATTAATCTTGTGCAATACGTTTAATTCTCCTTGACCAATTAGATAGTTATGAATGCAAGTATTGTTTTGTATGCTGCTATTGTTCTTTGATCCTTGTGCATGCACCTGAGTACCATTGCTGAAGGACCGTGACATGTTGGGATGAAGATCAAGAGACTACTGCCACAACTACGAGAACTGTGTTGGAAGAAAGGTAGGACATCTATCCCAACTCAGTTTCATTAATTAACTAGGAATCAATGCATTAGCATGTCCTCTTGCTGCTAGACCCACCCTAGGGCTAGAGGGATTGCCTCGGTCCACAGAGGGGATTTACCTACACAATAGTCCTGGACTCCAAAATGGTTTGATGCTGTCCTCTACTGTATGTTCTTGCCAATTACTGAGTGACAAGATAATGGCGACCATACTGGGGAGCTGAGTTAATGAAAAAGCTTAATATTTCTTTAGAACTCAGAAACCCCAATCAAAATTAGATGATCTGAGTATTTTCCAAGATTGGTATCTAGTTGTTGATGGTGGATAACATCCAACCACAAGAAAGTTGAAATCATCCACCTGGCGACTCTAATTTAAACTAGTCCCATTCAAATACTCCACTGGAGAAAGGACCTGAAACATGACCAGTCAACCAAGAAAGAGAAAGTATTTAAGCCCTAATTGGATTCAAGAAATTGTTGTTTTTATCTACAACTATATTCTATCCTACTTTAAACCTTATCAAGGCTAAGCCCCAAATTGTAGACCACGTACATACTTTTACACCTGTGCATATCCCTGATGTGCTTGTAGAAAACCCAATGGCACATGAGCCTTGTACTTCATCTCCGACTCTTGCAAAAAAGCTCCAAATGATTTTAAGCCTCCTCCTTCACTGCCTATGCCTGTAAAAGTCCCATATAGATACAAGCCTCTGGTTTTTCCTTCCTACATAACTTTCCTACAAATTTGATCAATAATCTACCCATATTTGATGGAGAAAATGCAAAGATCACTGCTGAAAAGCACATTCAAAATCTTGAGGATTTCCTTGATCTGTTTGAAGTGGGGGAAGATGATGTGCATCCTACATAACCTCCCTACAAATTTTATCAATAATATACCCATATTTGATGGAGAAAATGCAAATATCACTGCTAAAAAGCACATTCAAAGTCTTGAGGATTTCCTTGATGTGTTTGAAGTGGGGGAAGATGATGTGCGCATCAGAATGTTTGCCTTATTGTTGCAAGAAAAAGTTAAAATTTGGTTTAAATATCTTCCAGCGGAAAGCATTAGCAATTTTCATCAATTTAATCAAGTTTTCCTAGATAGTTGGGTGCTCGTGGGAAATGTGTTTCTCATCATAGAAGAGTACAACCATTTAAAAATACAGCCTGGGGAGACAATACAAAATTTTTCAGCCAGGTTCAATAATGTATACCATTCAATACCTGATAAGATAAAGCCACCCCCAGGATGGGATCTCTTGCATTACCCAAATGCCTTTGATCCAGAGATGGAATTTTGGTTAAGAGAAAGGGACCCTGCAACCCTGGAAGAAATGAAAAATGTGGTAGTTGCTGTGGAAGAAAACCTGCTGAACAGGGAAGAAAATTTAAAAGCAATGAAGAAGGAAAAAATAGAAAAAGAGCAACTGATATCTTCAGGGATAAAATTAGATATGTTGACAAACACAGTCAATGAGATGATGCATATAATTAGCAGGAAAGAGGAACTTGCTATTCAGATACCTCATGCTCCATTAGTTCCAGAAAAGAAAAACATCAATGTACCCAAGAATTTTGCAGCCCATCCTGGACACCCTAAAATGGTAAATGATTGTTTCATGTACTCTATCCATAACACAGCCAAAGAGGAAGTCCAAAATTGGAAGGAGGCAGGGAAATCCTCAGCAACATTGTACACGATAGATGACCTCGCACACAGAGGTAGCCATCTCAAACATGATTATCAAGAGGAAGACTATAAGGTTGAGGTTGAGGCTGAATGTACAGAGCAACCAACATTGTCTCCATGGGAAGAAAAGGCATGGTCACCACCATGCAAAGACGGAAACCAAAATCTGCATGCTGAGCAAGATTGTAAGGAGGAAAATGCAGGACGTTGTCAAGTAAGTACAAAATGACTTCCTCTATCTTTTGCCTCACTCTTAAGAGAGAATTACAAGAAGATTACAAATATGAAGGAGGAGGAATTCTCTAATGAGTCAGTTGAGGAAAAGAGGGAGGATACAAAACCTTTTTCAGATCTAGAAGTTCTCCCCCTGAGTCATCTTGAAATCACAGAATCTGAAAAAGAGGAGGAACCAATACATCTTGAGTCATTACCCTTATGTTTCAACTCATTTCAGATTGTGAAAGGGAATCTGGATCACATTCTATTTGATAATAATAGGAGAAGAGAAATCTCTCACCAATCAGATGAGGAAATCAAGTATGATAAAATATCCGTTTTAGATCCAAGGGTTCAACCCTTGAGTTCTTTTGAATGTCAAGTAGCAAATGAAATCACAAAGTCTGAAACAGATGATGGATTGAGCCAGTTTGACTCTCTACCTTTGTGCTTTAATGCATTTTGGATTATAAAAGGGAATTGGGATCACATTGTGGCTGATAGTTATAAGAGAAAACATGAGGTCTCAAAAGAACCAACACTACCATCTAAAGCACCACCTGACCTAATAGCAGATGCATTGGATGGTTTCTATTTTCAAAGTCAATCTTCCTGTGTTTATAATGCTCTCAAAAGATGCTATGATATGGATATGATCAGACAGTCTTCTCCATTGTCTGATTCAGTGGAAGTAGTGGCACAACACTCATCAGGTAGCATGCAAACATGTTCCGAGTTGATTGAAGACCTCGAGAGCACATCTGTAGTACCAGGATATGAAGCTGAGTGGGCTGAGTCAGAATACCCAGAAATAAATCAAGAGTATCTTGATCTAGTGGCTGTCTATATGGAGGAATTGTTCTTTACAAAGCCTACACATATTTCCGGCATGACAATTTTTTTTCAAATATACCAAGATCCATGTAAATCAGATCATGTCAGGAATTTTGATCAAATACTATTATCAGGTTTGTTGCTAAATATGGTGAACAACGATGGAAGAAAGGAGTCATTTAGGTAGTTGCTTGACTGGGTACACTGGCATTATTGTATCATTTAAAAAGGTAGTAATTTAAGTAGATTAGGGTAGGTAGGGGTGAAAATAAGCTCAGCACTCTAAGCATCTTTCAAATTTTAGTTTAGATCTCTTTTCATTTTCATATTAGTGTGTTTCATACTTTTGCTTCAACATAGTTTTGGTCTCACCATTCAAGTTTTCAAGGTGCAGTAGTATGTTCAGCTTGATTGATTGCAGTGGATAGGTGAAATTGTAGTTTCAGTTCAGATCTCAATAAGATAATAAGCTGGATGGCCTAGCATCTGGTCTATTTCTATCATTCAAAGTTAGGAGGAATGATGAGCTAGTTTCCAGTCACCAAGTTGCCTGACAGATCAAGGTACAAGTTGTGGGATCGACCCAATGGATCAGACTACTAGTCTACAATGTTCTTGACACCTCCTGAAGGAGCCACCATCCCCAACTAGAGTCACTATTAGAACCCTGTAATTTACAGTATCACAAGGTGACTATGTACTTCCTATTTACAAATTTTTCATATCTTACATAAATGTCAATATATATATTTTTTTTAAAGCATTAGACCATTGGAAAAGACAAAGGCAACAAAGAAGTAGTTAAGGCAGAAAATACAACAAGGGGAGAGTCGTGCACGTTTGGGTCGAGTCGTGCACCCTAAGTAGGTCAAGTCGTGAACGAGTCTCCTATGAACAAAAAATAAATTTCATCGCCCTACACCTTTCCTCCATCTCCACTCACCCCCTCCTCATCTGATGGTCCTTGTTTCATTTCGCACTCTCCGTAGCTTTCAAAATTTAACCATGGGGGCTAGGGGGGGGGGGTGGTCCGAAATGAGTGGTATCCCTTACCACCATCCCCGCTATGTGTTTTCCTTTCGCAATTTCGCATCCCCTTTGTTATCACTGCTTATCACCTTAGGACCCCTTCGAAAACCAAGCTTGGGTTTTAAGTTCATGATATAACTTTCCAAAGTCGATATGCGATGGAGTGGGACCCAACCACCTGCCACACTTCCTTTTTCACTTCATTTCCCTTGAAAGTCACCAAAACCTTACCTTTTCCATCTTTCCGCTTCATTTCTCTACTTTACCTTTTTCACAACGATATCATTGTTTTACCATCCACTTTCACATCTCCTCAATTGCGATTAAGGTGGGCCAATCCCCTTGACATGTCACCGCTTCCCCCCACCACCCATCACATTTCACAAACATTACAACTTACTGTTTAAGCGCCCGCAAGGTATTTATTTTAACTTGCGATGCAGTCGGGCCCCACCGCAACAACTCTGTTCCCCCCACTCCGCAGCCATTTGAAATACGTTGAAATACATTGACATATCATATAAAACATCATAAAAATGCCTTACTGCTGAAACGTTCGCCACTTTATAACTTCGTCGATGTAGTGGGCCCCATATCGCCACATCATCATCCAATCGGCACACATCGCACTTCACATCTGTTAAAGTTTACCTTCGCTGTTTAGTGTTAAGAGTTGCGATCTGCGAGCTACTGTCGGGTCCCACCTTCCTCCATGTCACTCTGCCCTCCCCAAAATTTGCACTTCACATCCCTTATAGTTTACCTTTGTTGCTAAAAGTTAAGACTTGTGATCTACGAGCGGCAGTCAGACCCCACCTCTCCTCCACGTCACCTCCTTTCTCCCCGCGCTTCGTACTTCGCAGGATTTAGTGTTTACCTACCCCGCTTATGAATAAATTTAAAATGTGCGATCTGCGGGCTGCGGTTTGGTCCCACTTTTCCCTCCACGTCACCTCCCATTTCGCATCGCATCGCCGATTACATTCTTCACAACTTAAATTTTAAATACTGCAAAGTGGGTGAATGCGATGGGGCTTCAAAACTACAATTTAAACATTTTCAGGTCCGGGCAAATGAGTTTTGCATTTTTTTATTTGAAAAATGGTTGAAACATGACAAGAAGGTCGAGGCGGGCAATAAAAGGCGTTTTAACCAAACTTGATATGTTATGACGACATAAATGACTTATGTTGGAAATAAGCCCCGAAAAGGCGTGCCAGCACGGGAGGTCGAGTCTGGCAAAGGACGTTCAGGAAAAACTGTTGTACATAAGTGAAAAAGTAGTAGAACGCACCAACACCGACACCAATCCATGAGAAGTGGCCAACAATGCACCTGATTAATTACTAAATGCCAGTTTTCTGCAAAACAGAGCCAGATGTTAGAGCCTCCATTGGTTTTCTCTTTGACACCATAACAACCACCTCCAAAGCTTACTGTTTGATCTTCCGAGGAGCCATTGAAGCATTTGGATTTACAAAGAGTTGCCCAAAATTAATGCCAGAGGCAACGTTGTTGTTAGAGATGTCTGATGATCAGGCCTTGCATGGTCACACTTGTCCGTTTTTCTGATAAAGTGTAATCAGTGAAAGTTTTCCAAGTAAGATAGGGCAACCGACTTAGTTTTAGTTAAATACCGCTATAATTTTCGTTATCAAGGGTTGGAAAATTGGACCCTGCTGAAGCTTGCATTGTAACAAGTATTGGAAATCCGTAACTGTTTGAGTTGGGAATCAATAATAAGAGACTGTTCACAGGATTCTTGAGCTATGTTAATGGCGATTAGTTTCCTCTATATTAATGTTTTCCTCTGTCTTTTCATGTTGTGCATCAATTTATCTGATTTCAAAACAGAAAATTTAGATTAAGATTTTCTAAAAGAGCACCTTAATTATGTCTGTGTTTGTTATCTTAATGTTTTCCTCTGAGACCTGAATGCAGAATTCAGAGAAATTCTGCTCTGCATTTAAGTTTAACCTTAATCTCCTTCTCCCATCTCATATTCACACTGTTAGTAAGATCTAGTCTGCATAGCTAGCTTGCCCTGTGAATGCCCTTGAAAAGTTGATGCACAATTCTGCCTTTTATGACTCCATAGGCCAATGGATTAAGTTTTATAGCTTTGTCTGTCCAACCACCCAATCAATCAAAAAAGCAAACCTCATTTCTATAACTAGCCTAATATCAACATTTATAATTATCAAGCTAAATCATAAAAACAGAGAGAGCCCTCTATGAGTCTAGGAAGGCTAGGTCCTGGACTCCAAAGAGGTTTGATGCTGTCCTCTGCCGTTTGTTCTTGCCAATCTTACAAATTATGGAGTGACAACATTAATTACAATTTGAACTTGACTACAATTGTTGCTACAAGTATGATGTATTTTAGTTTCTTATAATACCAATAACAAATACCTTTTTTTTCTTACTTTGAATGTTTCATCTAGATTTGACCAACCTTTGCAATTTGTTCTATTATTTTATCTGTAGACTATAGAAAATGAAAATTAACAAATCGTTTTCATAAATAAAAAGTATTGATATCTAATCTCTGAAATCATTTTTTATTCCACATAATGAAATATCTGCTTCAAACTCCCCCCCTGCGCAGTCTCGTTGTTGTTTTTGCAAATAAATTGCAACCACTTTAATTCTTTCATAATTGAACATATCATATATGAAATGAAATTTAGCTACTATCATTGTTAATGACATAAAATGACATTTTTCTACTATCTATTTTAATGATATTCATTAAGCAATGATTGTCATCAATGTTGCAATTTTGCTAGTACTTATGATAAATATGTTTCATACGCTTTAGAAATTGATATCAGGATAATTCAGGACATTTACTCTGTGATTTTTTTTTTTGTTATTTGCAAATTCTAGATGAGATAATTGCACATTTGGAAATTGTACTCGTATTATTCAATATTAAAGGAACTTAGTTCATCACATGATAATAAAAATTTCATTTTGTGAGGTTCTTCCGACAAAGTAAAAAGGCACTTCCTATTGTATAATTACAACTTATCATATTCTCTTATTGGCAAATTTCCTAATGTCCCTGAATCTAAATGCAATGAGACTAAGAGCTACAAGTAGCAGTCCTAAATAATACTAATTACATTTTCTAAAGGTTACAATTACAACTTTGCAGGAAGAAGCTCTCGAATAAAAAAACACGAGTATAAAAATTGAATTGCATGTAAATACATTATTAACATTGTAACTGAGGCATGCAAAGCTATTTTTTTTATGCACATGCATTTGTTCTTTTCCGCTTATGATTTTTCCAAAGAACCAGTTCTACACAACTACTCTCGCACAAATTTTTCACGTATCTATTTCCTTAGCTGCGAAATACGTTGATAGATAATAATAATAATACTAATAAATCATATGAGAATAAAGACAATGAAAATAACAACATACATATGCACATGGGTAGAATTGCAAAACAAATTCATAATGTGCAAAAAACTCTCGAGCTTTCATTGTACTAAGCCTCGCATTTTGTACAGTCTACTAATAATAAAATAATGACTGGTTTTCTAAACGCACAAGCACGTCCACATATATTTTTCTAGCAGGCTAATACCAAATAATAATGTGGAACTGGCTACTCAAAAAAAAAACCAACAACAACAACCACCTCACCATCCATATACATATTGCATTCTCATTACAATCACAACATAACACTTAGTCGAGAAATATTCTTGAACTAATATCTAATTCGTTAACTATACTTTCTCCACATGTTCTCTGTCTATCACTAATTTCTCTCACTAATTACATATAGATATGAGCTACTCATTAATACACCAACAATACTAGCATCAACCACAACAAAAACAGACACACCAACACCAACACCAAGAGCACAGCCAACCAATCCTCATAGCTTTTTCCCCAATCCAAGACAATTGAATCGAATGATAAATATCGGTCCATTTAAATCAATATATACTTGAATTCACTGAATAGACATCGAAAAGGATATTTTATAATATTGATAGACACAACCTTATCGATATCTTTGCAACTAGCTGTGATAATGTCATTGTGTGTGGATTTACAAAATGGATATTAACAGTACTACTTAATTTTAATTAATTTTTGCATGCTAGGTGGAAATACCAAGATTCTTTATCAGGAACACAGAGAATTCTTTCAACAATTTGTACATTATCTGCTATTGTTAAGATGGTTACGAGGTACAATATGTCATAAACACGAATATTAATTTGGATAAAACCCCTACAATACACAACACTAAAATTGAGAAAACAACTAATAAATTTTATGCGATAAACTTAGACTATTACACGGAAGTGAGAAACTTAGCCTATTGTGCAAAACTTAGCTCATAGTGCGAAGCTTATAGCCTATTGTGCGAAAATTAGCTCATTGTGCAGAGCTTATAGCATATTGTGCGGAGCTATTTATTTATTTAGGTGCGAATACCAAGTTTCTTTATCGAGAATGCAAAGAATTCTTTCATAATTTTATACGTTTTTTTCTATCGTTATGATAGATACAAGATACAATATGTCAAAAACACGAATATCAATTTGGCTAAAACCCGCTACAATATTCAATACTAAAATTGATAAATGAGATTTGATACTGTATACAATTTTGATCTTTCTGCAATTAATGTTTATATACAACTACCAGTTCCGTAGTTGTTCGGAAAAAAAATACACTGCGCAGAGTACTTAATGAAAAACAACGTATTTTCACTTAGGAACGCAAACTGTATTAAAATTAACATGTCCATAGTTTGCCTACCCTTGTGCGGAGCGAGGTCAAATTTCAAATGTATGTGACTGCGAAAGTTTATGTTCCTTGTTCTAGATACCATCCTTTCACACATATTTGAAACACCATTCTTTTATACATATTTCAAACCGTTATGTTCTCATTTCAAAGAACGAAGACCAATTTCTGATTCAATTGTAATAACGATTTTTTAATAACATTGAATCTAATGACTAACGTATGTGATAGAAGCTATGCGAACACATTTTTATTCTCTTGAGATTACTGAATGGCATAGCTTCTGTTTATAAGAAGCATGTTTGTAGGAAAAATGCATATTCGGTTTTCTTTAATTGTGTCCATCGAATGACTTTATTGAATATGAAAGTAGCTATCCAGAAATTTTTTATTTTTTATTTTTATTTTTTTTATAAATAAGACTAATTCTATTAAAAAAGCATATGGTACAAAATGGAGTTACAGTCAAGAGAGGCTAGATAGCGGGGAAGCTGGAAATGATAAACTATCTATTGAATTTCAACAATAAATTTCTACACCTACTCTAGTGTGGGACCAGGAGGTCCGAGTAGCACCTACACTAGTGTGAGACCACAGGTCTTAACAACACGTATACTGGTGTGGGCTAAATTTGGTGCATGTCTATTTTAGTTATCCCTTAATTAATATGGATAATAAAATGTAATATAATATCAAAATAGCTTGTAATAGTTAACTGAGTGTGATAAAATCAGTTAAATCATGAATTTCGAGTTGAGGGTAGTTGGTGAGGCATGCAGAGTAACTATAGTTGTAACTGAGTTCGAAGTGCAGTGGTGCATTAGTTAATGCAGGTTGTAATCAGTTTAACTCAGTTGTGCTAGTTGTAATTGTTTGATACACTAGTGAGAGATCAAGTGAATTAAATATTATTACATGCAACTGAGGATTTACTATTATTAGTTGCATGCATGTAAGTTCCAGTGGAGACCTCGTTGAGATCTAGGTGAAAGGGAAGTTGACTATCAGTTGTAGGATTATTGGGTTGCACCCATGCAACCAAACACCCATTGGATTTCCCATGATCCTTGTGCAGTCAAGGAAGGCCAAAATTCTTATGGAATAGAGATTGCATTCCACATGAATTGTGCAAGCAAGGCAGGCTGTCAGGAGGCATGAAATTGGCTAAGTATCGGTCAGTTTTATCTAGGACAATGTGAGGCAATTATCTGAGTACATGAGGGCTATTGTGAAAAGAGTTGTATGTAACTGTTTCATGTATCCATGCTGAATATACAATAGAAGATAGTGGGGTTTTCAGCAGCAAGCTTTCCCCATGAAATTATCTGTGTTCTGGTTTGATTATTCTTCTTTTCTTCATGTGATTGGCAATTGTGTTTTTAATTCGGAAATTTATTTGTAGAAGTGATTCAGTATATAGCTTTAGCACATTGTTAGATCAAGTTGAATCCATGATATACATGCTTGTTGTATAATCTATACACTATCAACCTCGGTCCCGTTAAGTAACCAAGAGAGAAATAAAGAGGGATAAGAAGAGAAATGTGGGAGCCGTAAGAGACAAATAGATGAATCTACCCATAATGGGTTGAATCCTCAGTACGACATTTCTTTCCTTTATTTTTTGTAACTTTAACCCAACCGTCATGGGGCGGATGGGATAAAACCACTTGAAAACTGTTGCTGACTAAAGGAGTAGTCTCCTTATCCGAATCTGAGGAGGAGGACTCATGAGTTCGTTTTTGAGCACTCGAAGAAACATTGGGCCCTCCATGATTTTTCGAGAGCATATCCTTCTCCTGCTTTGCAACCTCCTCATCTGCTTCAATCTCCTCCTCATCCGAGCTAAAGGAGTCAATTTCATCCATGGGAGGCGGTTCACAAGGTTTCCAACTTTTAGAGTTTGATTTGCGGTTTCTTCTCTTCTTTTGGTCGGGGAACGTAGTACAAGAGTTCTGAAGATGCCCTGTTTGATCGCAGTGACAACATTGGAAAACAATGTTCTCATAGTACAAGGTTTATGTCCAATGGAAATCACCAAATTTAAGATTCATTTGATCTGGCAGGCCTTTACTTATGTCTATTTTAGCGCATATTCTGCCATAGGTGTATATGCCCGTCTCCCCCTTGGAGGAATCCATTTCTAGAAAGAATCCTAGGGTGTTTCCAATTCTCTGAAAGACAAAAAAGTGCCATAGAGTAGCAAGTATGTTTGGAAGCCTAACCCAAATAGGAAGCTTGGTAATGACTGCCGTAGAGGGGTCGAAGTCTGGGAACCAGGGTGTGAGGAATAGCCCCGGTTTTCCCCAAAACCAAGGACCACCTGTTAAGGATTTTTGATAATCTTCATTGAAAGCAAACATAACTATAAAGAAACCATTCAAGCAGAAGATAACCTTGTTGTTATTGGTCCAAGTGGAGGGAATCTGTTGGTAGATATCTGCTGAGCGAGTCCATAATCCATTGAATCAACAAATGATGGCAGATTCTGCATAGATTTGAAACTGGTTATCAAGTGTCGGAAGGGAGATATGAATCTGAAAGGGGGGGGGGATAACAGATCTGGAGACCCCTGGCTGCCCACGGTCATCCGGGAGGCCAGATTGACAAATCCTGATGGCCCACTGCTTTCATGGTTGGGAATCAGACAAAATGGTGGCTCCCCTGGTCTCAGAGCACCCAGATCCGTAAGGATGAACTGTTGCGTGACGACGGTGGGAGATGCTACACAGACGCAAAACCTTGGATCTGTTCGTCCCTTCCTTCCATTTCCTTGTTCATTTTTTGCAGTAAAGGTGATGACCCCAATATCATCACCCACAACGCCCTTTGTAATGAAGATCTGGAAAACTTGGGAGCCATTAGGACGCGCCCTCGAACCCTGCAGTTGAAAGTAAGTCATGAGGAGTTGATAGGCGAGGGTAGATGAAAACGACATCCTGAAGGACGAAGCCGTTCCATCCCATGGCATTCCACATGCAGCGTAGATTTGAGAGTTTGGTCCCAGAAGAAGCGAAGCCCTGCACTTATGGCATCAAAAGGGTCCAGATCCAAAATTTTCCACTAACTCCTCGAGTGTGGGTAAAGGATTTGTTGATGTCAATGTGGATGGATTCGATCCCACAACCTCCAGTAAATGGGATTTGACTTTATAGAGCAAAGGAGTTGATGCGGCTTCCATCGTTAATGTTCAGTTCTCTTATTGATCCCAGTAGAAAACTAGGGTTTTCAATTCAACTCCAATCTTGGATTTACCGGACCTTCAACAACCCAAGGATAGGAAAAACAACCAACTATCTGGAAATAGTTGACATGCATATCCAACAACAAATGCATTTTCATTAGCACTTTGACTGTTCCCAAATATTTGCCCAATATTTTTCCAAATAAAAAATATACTGACTATTGTGCGAAGGAAGATATATGCCAATGTTTAGTGACATGATTTAGTGTCAATAAAACAATTAATTAAGGGCTTTTATTCCTATATTAAAAGTAAAATGTTTTGGCATTTTTTCGTCTGATCGATTTTGCCTTGTGTCTATACATGATATTCCTATATCATCATATTGAATACCTATACAATAATGTACATGATCACAATGAACTCATATTTATTTTATTTCATACATTCTTGATATTTACTACATGTATATCAACAACATTAAAACAATAACCGTTACCAAAGTAAGAAAGAAAATATTTTTCGAATTTAAAGATTTGTTTCACCATCTACTGCTAACGTATGCCTTGAAATTTTCAATTTTTAATTATTGAAAGTGTTAAAAGTGCCAATAAATCATATTTGAATCTGGTAATGACTATGGAAGAATGGCGATGTGGACTACTGGCATTGTACTATTAATCATGATTAATGGCTTTAGTAAACGAAAACCCTTGTCAGAAGGCAACAAATTCGCTCGAAAGATTCTGGAAATTCTATCATGATTTTTTGAATTTCGATATTTATTTTACCATCTACCGTTAATGCTTGCTTTGAAATTTTAAATTGCTATTTATTGAAAGTGTCAAACATGTCAATAAACCAAATTTAAATTTGGTAAAAACTACAGAAGAATGGCAGTTAGGGCTACTGGCATCGTACTATTATTAATCATGATTAATGGCTTTAGTAAACGAAAACCCTTGTCAGAAGGTGAAATATTCCATCACGATTTTTGCCAAAATCCTACACAAAATAACTTTCCGGTCAAATTTGTAGCCCCGATAGACAATTAGCGTTGTCAGTATCAAAATAAAAGAAACGATTAATGATTTACAAGTGGGGGCCAACTCAGTAACTGAATAAATTTGTTATATAAATAACGAAAAACGTATACGCATTATACTCACTTACGACTGTTAACAATTATTGTTAGTATTTTCAAGCTATTTGTCATAATTGTCATGAGATTTTTCTATTATTACTACATATATGCATCTAGTCGTTTCGAAAACTTGTGCTACTGTCAAGAAATCGTTGACAAATTTTGGGTAGTTTAAGCTGGAAAATGCATTGGAAAAATATTTCACAACATAGTACATGCACACAATGGTCTTATATTGTATTTCAATTTCTGTTTGTATGACACATATCTCAATGATATTAAATCATCAACAAAATACATAGTTTGTGGAGAAGTTGGTTTCGCAATATCAATACTTATTTCTATTACTTCTCGTAAATGTTGGCTTTGATATTTTCAATTGTTTTTTATTAATAGTGTTGTATGTGGTAATTTTCACATGAAAAATAGAAACAATCGGTAATTACCATTGCAACAACAAATTGTAAATTTAGATGACATTGTATATGAATATAAATCGATATTTGAATTTTCCAACGGAGAAGAACATAAACATAGACATTTTCTATAGCGAATGCTTTCTTGGTCTCACTTCTCAGCGGATTTAGCAGTATTCAACAATTCATTTGCTCAGGCTCTTTCACAATATTCTCTATAATGTATTTTTTTGTGCAGAATTGTTTAGCGATTTTTATTTTCTCATTATGCATTTTATGAACACAAAAAATTGTACCAACTGTTTATAAATTGTTTAGGAGTTTGTATTTTTTCATTGCATCTTATCAATTCACTATTGATTTCTCTTTTAACTCTGGTATGTGCATTTTATTTGACCTAATAACTTAAATTGTATGCAAAGAAAAAAGCAATACAATTTTTGCATGTGATAATCTGCAAGAAAATATGTTTACAGAGCACATAGATTATTAAATTTGTAGGAAATCAAGTATAAAATATCAACAATGGACTCCCAAAGAATAGTGGAGGAAAAACATAAAAAAAAATCGCTAAATCATGCACAACAATCTTCAAATTTGACACCTGATACTGGTTATCCATGATTCAAGAAAAAAGAAAAATCCTGGTTCTAGAAAACTGATTATTGGTTAGCCAACAAGTCGATGACATGACCATACAGCTCAAACACCTAAGTCCAAAATTGTCATCAATAGAGAAAGAATTGACCAGGCTGTATACCTAGAAAGTGATAGTAGTGATCAACCTAACTCGATTGCTATTTATTTAGTAGAAAATTAGAAAATAATGGAGCAAATTAAAGAAGAGGACATTATTTTCGATGAACGTCTTGTCACATTGAAAAATTCAAAGTATGACAAGGCCAATAAAAAATTGAGGGTTGAAAAGGTAAAGTTTGAAAATGAAAATATTATTGATCAAGAAAACATGGATATTTATCTGTCTGGCGTTGATATGATGGGGTTCATGATATTGCAACAATCTTCCAATGATGCAATTACTCAAAATAGTACCAACTGCTTGAAAAAAATCATATGTTGAAAAGGAAATTAAAAGAACTACAAGACATTACAAATCCAACTCCTCTGTTAATGACTCCACTAGTAGTACAATCACCTTCATCTTCAAGTCATGTTGTTGCAACATCGCAAATATTCAACAAGGCTGCAAATCTGCTTAATGCAGTGAAGACATATATCTTTGAGAACATATGCGAAAGATTAGAAATTATTGAAGATGTCTAGAAAACAATTCTTTATTTAACACATTTTCAAGAGAAAATAAAAAAATTTATGGACTTGGTTAAAATTAATTTTACAAAAGACAAGAAAATAATCGATAATGAACTAAATACTTTTAAGCGTAGGCTAGAAATATTACTCTTTGATTTGAAAATCAAAACCAACAACTACCAAATGTTGAACGAGTGAAGCCTTTATAAGTTGGATGGGCGGAAAGGGTCACTACACTTGAGAATATCAAGTATGCTTGTACTTAACTATCCAAAAGGAGAGATGATTCCTATTTCAGGGCAATGGAAATTATAAAAGGGTTAGATGGTATGGGCATGGTGCAAGATTCTAAGTTAATTTCAAAGGACATGTTACAAATTCAATTGCAGGAGAAAAAACAGAAAATGACAGTAGAGTTTGATAGCATCATTGATTTTACTGTAGAACATATTGAAAAATGGCTAATTACTTTTTCCAAGGTCAATAAGCAAAATGGTAGGTCAGTTTTCGATGTGCAGGAAGAAACTAGAGAAATTGAAAACACGATTTTCACCAAAAATGTGAATATGGAAGTCACAGTTTCCCCGGACGAGGACTACATTAAAACAATGGTCAACTTATTTCTTCAACGAGTCATGGACTCGTAATAAATCTGAATTTTTTTTGTTTTCTAGCTGTAGATATCGTTCAAGGAAATTGAACCCAATTTCCACTACAACAAATCCATTTACTTTACATTTTTCTTTGGACAATTGCAATTCTACTTAGAAATTTTGTCTTTGAAGGTCATGTTTTGAATATGCTCTCGTATAAATATGATATATGGCCACACTCATCGAAATTTTATTCTAACATTGTGTTTTCTATAAATTTCCAAAAATATGCTTTCAACTTTTCTATTACATTTAATGTTGTGTTATTTCTTTAAACAAAATTGAACATTTGGCAATGATTTTGCATTCTACGCATATATCTCTTAAAAATATAATACTACAACGAAAATTTATATGGAGCAAAACAACTTACTTTCGCACAATCAAAGCTTTACATAAGGAATATCATACTTAAAAAACTATAAATCTAAAAATCATAGATATAAATTAAATAAAATTAGTTATGGTCATGTTGAGAAAATTTGTTTTTAATGCCTATGTCTTGAATCTAAACATGCTGTGAACTAGTTGTCGTTTACAAATTGAACAACGAGAATTTTTTCCCCAAGGAAAAATTGTAATTTTATTCATTGAACGAAATTACATGCTGTAGATGCTAAATATCATATGCATTTTTCACAGATCTTTTTATGCAAGATCAGAAAAAAAAAACTCATCAGGGAGTTAACCCATTCCACTCTTTCCTAACTTTCTTTTTCTCCACTTTCTGCCAACCATTAGAATCTGTTGGGGTAGATACAACAAATAATTGTGTCTCTTTTAAATTAGGCTAGATTTCTTTATCAGGGTATGAATTTTCTAAAGTGTGGGTTCGTTTGGTGCCACTAGCTGATTTTTCAGCCGAATCCGTCACAAGCTGATGTTATTATCGATTTTTACTGGAACCAACGCAGATTGGTGCACCACCTCGTCCTTCATCACAAATTCCTGGGTGTTATAAACGTTGTTGCTGGTGGTATTGTCTGTGGGCTATGCAACTTCGGTTTCTGCTTCCAGGTATTCAGAAAAATTCCATCCTTTCGGCTTTTGTGTTTGTCTTTTCCTCCTTTATTTTTTAGCTTATGGACATGCATTTTGGAGATGTCTAGTTAGAATAAAAATACGGCATTAGAAGGCAACATTTTCATAGTCTAGGGGTTGTGACCATTGCTAATTGTTGAAAGATAACTGAATGTAGTCAGGTAACTCTTTACTAAGGTCCACCTCCATGCATATTTTTGGAAAAGTATAGATTACCATTGCGGTTCAATCAACATCTATCTTTATGAATTTTCCCAAAGAATTCCCAATTCCTGCTAATACTTTGGGATGCCAAAAATGTAATGGTAGATTATGAAATCTAACCCATACAAGAATTTTAGAGACAACCATGGTATTTGCATCAAATTTTGGGAACCAAGGCATCGTAAATAGGCCTGCATTTCCCCAAAACCAAGGTCCGCTACAAGGAAAAGACCCTCTAGCAGATGTTTTTGAGGAAGCCCTTATAAAAATAGCCCAGATATCCATTTATAGCGGAGGTCACTAGAGGAGGTTGGCGGGTGGAGGTTTTTGTGGATGTTTTTTTGTTTTTTGTTTTTTGCGGTGCGTTTCTAATCATAACACGCACCTATGTGTTTTATATAAAGCGCAACGGTGCATACTATCAAATGGCACACCGAGATACTGTGCTCTCCATACAAATTGGTCCGGTGCGTCTTAGTACTCCAGCGCACCGGTGCGTACTATCAAATGGCACACCGAGACACTGTGCTCTATGTACAAATCGACCCGGGGTGTCTCAGTAATCCAACGCACTATAACGAAGTGTGGTGCGCCATTGATAAAACCACCCGATGTGTCTCATAATCGAGCGCACTGAAAAAGGGTTAATTTAAAAAAATTACTGGCCGTAAAAAACCTCATTTTTACTTATTCAATTCTCTAGAGCTCTCAAGCACCGGTGTGAGTTTGTCTTCTCTGAGGCACCCTGCCATCGGTGCTCCCATTTCCCGCATTGCTTCCATCCATTTCTCACTATGTGGAGTTCGAATTTTCGAAAACTGTGGGAATTTTTTTTTTTTAGTATTCCTCAGCAAAGATGCCTCCTCAATGCGCAAATGTGCAGGTAATCTACTTGTTTCTCAATAAATTAACCTTTTAGTGGATTAGTTTTTCAAATTCACTTAAAATTTACCATTTTTTTTTTTTTTTGGCCTACGCAGTGCGTTCGAGCCGTTTGGCTCACACCATTCGTTGTGCTGCCTGTAAATTTACAAGCCGCACCACGAACGGTGTTAACGGAAATCGCACCGGGTTCTGGTGCAGTACTAGGAAAATGCACACCGCTATAACACTAAAATAGTGCGGTGCGTGTCAATTTCCAGCGACACCGATCATATAAAATTGTTAAAAATAACACATTATGTACGAATGTAAGACGGTGCGGTCGTTTACCGGACCGCACCGATAATTGTGTACAGCTGTCAGGCGGTGTGTTGACTGAACTAATAGTCCCGAGGTGGATAGTTTGGTCAATGCACCGCACAAGAAAGATTTTCTGTTTGCGCGGTGCGTGAACTTTTTTCATGCACACCGTGGGCGGTGCGTGATAAACAAGTGCACACTAGTAGCGGTGCATGACTATTTTTTTGGGCGCACCGAGTGTTTTTTTTTTTAATAAAAATTATATATATATATATATATTTCTCATTTAATAAAAAAATGTATTTAATATGTGAATCATTCAGCAATGTCAATGGAGAGAGCAAGGGGAACAACAAGAGCATATGGAGGACTGTTATAACATGATTCAACAGTGGGAGGCACAGGAGAGGGAGAGCCTTTTGTACTCTCGCCCTATTACGACACCCACCCAGTTTCTCTTAAGGGAGGTAGGCATCCTCAATTTATATGAGGAGGTTACATCCCTAAAGGGGAACAATGGGTTATTGGGATAGCTGATCTACAGGTGGGATGCCCACTGACAGGATTTATGGGTCAGTCCTGGCCAGTGGTACGAGCCCACTGAGGAGGACATCTATTTTATTACTGGCCTATCTAGGAGAGGAAAATATTTTCCCCAGTTCCCAAATGTCCCCGTCAGTTATGCAACATGGATTCAGTTGGCGTACTCACAGAGATACATTAGGGACGATATACTTTCTCCTGCAGATTTTTAGGTGTCTGGTGGTCCGTTATGCATTGCTTCATTTGGTCTAGAGGAGGAGAGTTTCCTCTCACTACTACTAACGACCATTGCACACTATACTAGTGATGGGCAACACATTAGTTTCCCGTTTTTATTTTATGTTGATTCTTTATTCCAGACGCCATGAATTGTGAGATGGTTTGCCATTTTTTTGCTGCAGTTTTATATAACATCAGATAGATGTCGTTCTCAGGCACGTGGGAGGTTGAACTCCCTTTTGATTCAGAGTGTTTTTGTTTATTTTTTGAGAGGTTTCTGGAGATGAGGCCTACTTTTGTTCTACAACCTCATAGGCCGATGTTGCATGTACGGATGCAGATGTGGTGCTAGATGATGCCCAAGAGGGGCCTATCCGACTCTTCGGCCAGGATATCTAGTGATGCACTGGAGCTGCTAGCCAGTGTTGATGATCATTCGTTCATGATGGTGTCGTGTCTGTACGCGGGTTTGGATTGGCGAGGGTGTACCAAAATCCTCTTCACATAGGATGATCCACCAAATGTTAGAGGTAATATTAGTGTTTTCTTTAAATTAATATAATTTCATTTTATTATATTAATTAATTAATTAGAATAAAATTCATTTTGACACGTTCTTTAACTTGTTTTATTAACTTGTTTAATGAAATTGTCTAATTATTGTTATGTACTATATATTTTTTAGATAATGGGGACATGATTCCACCCCCACTGAATGATCCTGTAGATCATGAAGAGGAGATGGTGGAGGCGGTGAATCAGGGTGGCAGACCTGATCCTTGGGTGCAGATACCCACAGGGATGCGGCATAGGGTAGACATCCGATTCAGGATGGAGTTGGGCGACCGACTGTGTTGACTCCTGGTTGATGAGGGAGTCCACCCTGCTATGATCATAGAGATCCAGGTTGATAATAGGCTTGCAAAGCTCTGGAGAGATATGACCCGCGATATGATGAACCTTATGCGTCATATCATTGGAGCTTCCAAACTATTGACGGTTAGGAGGGATAGGCATCATGGAGTTTCACAACAGAGCAACTCATCAGATGATCATGATCACGAGGGGAGTGATCATAATTCTAGTACTCCACCTCCTCCTCCTTCACCTCGTGTCAGAGATGAGCAACCAACATCGAGTCTTGATCAACAAACATCTTCTGAGCAGTCACCATCTAAGCAGACACCTAGTCCTAAGAAGACACGACCATCGACCGAGTAGGCACCTCAGTCTTGAGCAGGCAGATCCATCTAAGCAGGCACCATCCACTGAGCAGGCTGCACCATTGAATCATCAACAGGCACCTCCGAAGCAGGCACATCATCCATTTGAGCATGAGGCTGCATCATCGACTGAGCAGGCCTCGATTAGTACTATTTATAGTATTGATCATGTAATACCACCAGATATTTGACATATATATATATATATTTGAAATTTATACGCAGTGCATGTATTTTATGTTCATGTTGATGTACTTAATTTACATGTTGGTGTTCATCATGATGTGTATATTGTTAGGTCATGTTAGATATGTTTATTTAATGTGATTGCAGATAGATGTCTATGTGATAATAGTTATTTGACATGAGATATATATTTGATGTTTGTGTTGTGATGATGTTATATAATGTTTGTGTTTTGTTAGATGATCATGATCACGATGATTAGATGATAGCGAATTTGAATGTGTATTTTAGAATATGATGTTTGTACGATGGTTATCATGATTGTGATGTTTATTTTTAATATAAAACCATGATATTTATTAAATATTATGTTTTGGTAATTGTAAAATTGTGTAATTGTAATTGTATGTATAGTGATTGTAATTGTATGTAAAATTGTAATTGTAATTGTAATTTTAATTGTATGTAAAATATTTGTAAAATTGTAATTGTTTTGTAAAATTGTAAAATTGTAATTGTATTTGTATGTATTGTTATGATTCAATTTTATTAAAATTGTAATTGTAATTGTATTTGTATGTATTGTCATGATTCAATTTTATTAAAATTGTAATTGTAATTGTATGCATTGTGATTGTAATTGTATTGTGCAATGATTGTAATTGTAATTGTATGTAAAATTGTAAAATTGTAATTGTAATTGTAATTGTGTGTAAAATATTTGTAAAAGTGTAATTGTATTGTGAAATTGTAAATTGTAATTGTAATTGTATGTATTGTCATGATTCAAATTTATTAAAATTTGTAAATTTGTAAATTAATTGTCAATTTTGAACCATAACTACCATCAGTAAAATGTATACCGTACATATTGTTAAATTACCATAATTGTAAAATTGTAAAATTGTATGAATATAAATAATTGTAAATAATAAATCTAGAATAATATGAATTTTTGTAACATAGTAAAGTTTAGAAAATAATGCAAATAAATTCATGTTTAGAATTATCATTATTTTATTATGATATTACGTACCAAAAATAATAGTATAAATTAATACATTTTTTAAAATTTGGAAGATATCATTCTCTCTCTCTCTCTCTCTCTCACACACACACACACACACACACACACACACACATATATATGGTGCATTTATTTAAGTAATGATATAGTGAAAAAGAAATCAAGTAGTTATATTATTTTAGGAATTGACATATAAAAAAAATAAAAATAAAAAAATAAAATAAAAAATAAAATAAAAAATAAAATAAAATAAAATAAAAAATTGATACAATGCATTGTTTTTGAGATCAACATAATTGAAAATTATCAAGTGAAATGATTTTAACATTAACAAAATTCAAAATACATATTATATTGTTTCAAAAAAAAGAGTCTTAGTTATAAGGTTAAGTCCTATTCTTTATAAAAACCCATCTTAAATAGTATAAATGATGAAATAACACATGTACCATATTAGTGTCTGTTCTCATGATCACCCTCATTATCTTCCAACTCGCTTGGCATGATAACATTCTTGTTCTCAAAAATATGTTTTGATCTAGAGTCATGTTTCAATACGAACCACCAATCCCTATCCAACACATATGGGTAAAAAAACACCTGGTTGCAGTGTTTGGGGAAAACATAAGGCTCCTTAGCTTCATCCCACATCTTTCTAGAGTTGATACATATCAGCCTACTATCGCAATCTTCCTTTACATTACTCCGATCAAAGGTGCCCACCACTTGCACCTAAAAATAACACATTGGAAAGAAGAGAAGTCCACTTCAATGATCTCTTGTATCTTTCCGACATAACCTAACATCCCTCGTACAAGGTTTTTATCATGGTGGCTAGCTCGAATAGATTGATTGATCTGACTTCCACTCCATATTTTTGTGTTATGTGTCCATCATCGGCATTTTCTGTGCGAAAATGGTGTCCATATGCCGACATATATGGGAACAAATGCACCTATAAAAAAAGTAAAAAAATCATAGTGTCATGTGTCTAATAACTCAACTGTTAAAATATAAAATATAGATGTTATGTTACAAAGGTGCATTATTAAGTTTAAAATGTACATAAATAGATTATTACCGAGTTGCTGCACCCAATCCCTACGTTTAGTGCATCCTCTTCAGGACGCGGGTAACGAATGGTTGCACCATATTTCTCTCTGAATTGGTCAGCAACCCAACTATTTCTCTCTTTTAAATGATCGGGATAAGGCACGCTTCTACGATTCAACCGTCTGAATTATTTCCTGTCACTATCCCATTTAATCCTATTTTGTTCGTACAATGTGACCCATGGTTGTGTCACTTCGGAATTGTAAAGAACAAATTTATTGATTGCTTCAATTTCTACATTCGCTGATGAAATCAAAATAACATATAGTACATATGAGATCAAAATATACATTATATCTAAGTTCAACGTGAAAAGTTACTTTGTGTAAATTTGAAAAATTATAAGTCGCTTACTCTTTATCAAACGCCTTTTTCCATTCGTTTGGAGAAGCTCCCCTTCTCTTTTGTCTTCATCCCTTTCATCATCCCAAATCACCACACTTGGTATTTTGTTGATCTGCTTCTGGCATAATAGAAAGACTCATACGATATGTACGCTCTGCCATAGACCCCTCGGGTTTTTCCCCTTGTCGAACAAAATCTTTCAATTTATTCATGTACCTTTCTAAGAAGAACATCCAATGATAAGAAACCACCAAAACTAATTCAACCTCATCTAATAGGTGGATTATAAGATGAACCTGAAAGTCCATGAAACTCGTCGGCAGTTCCTTCTCAAACATACAAACAATCTCAACTATCTCTTGACGCCACCATGGAATGCTAGCCACATGAATCTCCTTTGACGTGATCCAACGTACAAATGAAGATAATTTAGATATGGCACATCCTAGGTCTTGGGGGAATTCATGTTTCACATACCCATGCACGAACAAAGGATAATAACACTACAAAGTTATAAACACATGCAATAATATACAAAATTAGTTATGTTTTATGATCCCTGCATGGGATAAAATTTATTAATAAAAAGAAAAAAAATCATGCTTTTGACAATATACATACTCTTAGAAGATTCAAATGGTCATGCGATTTCAACCCCGAAAAATGGTCTTCCACGGTGAAGCAACGCCGTAGTGAAGACCCATATGAAGATGGCACCCTCACACCCATTATAACTTCCTTTGCTAAAGAAAGATCATCTTTTTTTAAAATCCATGGGACATCACCTTCTTTGAAATACCAATTAGAGGGACCAACCTATGATCATGTACTTTCTAATCGTCTTGGCCAACGTTTCTTTTTAGTTTTTGAAGTAATAAGATCTTTCCTAACAACCAATGTGTCACTTTGTTTCGATGATATGTGCCTCCATAAAGAAGATGAAACATTTTTAAATATATGCATGGGATCTAATAAGTGGGTAATCCTAAGATGCTCTCAATATGGGAGGTTATAAAGGATAGTTTTCCTTTTCATCCTAATGGCCAATTTCTTAACATAGTTGTCGAATAATTCTGGATCAACATAAGTTCCCCATTTGAATCGAAAATTTCTATGAACTCCTTCTCCTTCTCTCTCTCATATTCTCTAAGCCATTCAACTGGTGTCATTATTGAAGGCCTTTGGGTTCTCTCTTGTTTACCATTGAAAGTGGATGTTGCTCTTCTGTAAGGTTGTTATTCTGGGAGGAATACCCTAGAGTAGTGATACAATGGATTTCGTAGGTCGTTGGACCATATAGATTTCAGAGAAGGTCCACAACATTTACATCCAAAATACCCATTTGTTATAAGACCTACAAAATTATTATATACAATATGCATGGCAGGTTAAAGAATATCATGAAGGTCAGAACAATTACAATGAATTAAATAACTAATATGCGAAAGAATATTGTTACGTATATAAAAAAATCAATAAACATGTAATTTGCTAGAGAAAACTCCTAAGCCTGGATAATCATGTGTCGTGTAAGAACATATGCCATACAAAGTAAAACTTCTCTCTGCTGCGATGCGTCTTGGTACATCGTATACATTTATCCCATCCCATAATTCCTTCAATTCATCTACTAGTGGTTGGAAGTAGACATCCATATTCTTCACTTGTCTTCTATGAGGGACTATGAGAGCCAACATAAGATGTTCATTCTTCATGGACAACCATGGGAAGATATTGTTATTGATGACTACTACAGGCCAAACATAATAGTTGGTTTTCTGGAGGGAATATGGGTTGACACAATCCATGGCTATGCTGAGTCGTAGACTTCATACTTCATCCTTGAATTTTTCGAGCCATGTATATTCTATATGCTTCATGGCTATTGAATCTGTTGGGATTCACATAACTCCCAACTCACTTCTGTGTGAGGCATGCCATCCCTGCAACATATCTAATTCTTTGAAATGAAAGAGCCTTTGACTCTTTGGGATTATAGGCATATGCCTCAATATATTAAAAGGAGGATCACGTGATTTAGCCTTATTTTTTGATTTATCATACATGTCATGCCCACATTTCAGACATATCTCTTTGTATGCATATTTTCCTCTATATATAACACAATCATTTGGACATGCATGATATGATATGTACTCAACACCCAACATTTTCAACAATTTCTTTGCCTCTTCGCAGCTATTGAGCAAGACATTATCACTCGGAAGAAACTTATCTTTGAATAACCTGTAGTTGGTCATGGAAAATATTAAATTTACATTAATGCCGATATAATTATTAACTTTCATAAAGTTGACCATTTTTAATGTTCATTGTGTGATTATATTTCTCAAAATATAAGGGAGGACGTGGTGGTCAATTAACTCAAAATTTCCGAAAAACATGCATTCGACAAGCCAAAATTTGCTTTCAAGTTGTACAGTAACATCATTGTCCCCAATTGGGTAGACTTTGATTGACCGCCAGGTTAAAATAGAGGGGTGGTGGAAGCAAATTTAAGGCTTTCGAAAAAGGTATCAGCGATATGAACATCATCCCCTAGCTGATCATCATTCTGGAATGCATCTAAAAACATTGTGTCCATAGCAGTCGTATCCCTTAAGTAATCATCCATACCAACCTCTATTTGGTTTCCTCCATTTCCATCTTGTGAAGAACTACTATTGCTTTAGTCATTCCTAATTGGTGAATCTGTACATAGTGGGAATTGAATAGGTGGTTGATTCAACCATTCTTGGTATCGTTACTCTCCGAGCTTTTCTCTTAATTCAACCTTCTCTTGATTTGACATTGTTGTGGGGTGCAATGGAAGATGGTAGGTAGGTCACTCATCATCACTAGAATCATAATAATTTCAAAAAATATATTTGAACATGATTAGTACAAAATCGATGATATCAATTAGTAAACACGTCGACGATGCATGATTAATTGGTTTGACGTTGAAATAATTACATTAATATACCAAAAAATTATTTTACCATCAATATCCCTATATTGTGGCTAGAAGATGCAATGTTACAATTGGCAGGGTGAAGTGGTTGCCCATTTTCATCTACCAAATGCGCCTTGCGGTATGCTGTTCCTGATAAGAGCTTCCGACGTTTTGGAGCTGTTTGAATTTTTTGTGCATCTGAACTCGATTCCGAATCTACATGAACCTGCAAATTTGTATACATTAATTTTATTCAGCTAATTGAGATGGATAAAAAAATAAATTCAATTATATAATGAAAATATAAATAAAATCTAAAGTAAATATTACGTTTCGAGATGGATAGGGAGAACTCCGCGATGGACTTTGAGAAATATTATGGAATGAGCTGGATTTTGAAGAATTTTCCATTTGATATAATTATGAGATTTTCTACATGCATTTGAGCCAAATCAACAATAAATTTTGGTGTACATACCTAAAAGTAATTTCGGTGCCTTAAAAATGGACTTATTGTTATCGATGCGAATGTAAAATTAATCACACTGGTGCATTTTAGTTACTGTGAACCGGTGCGGTTAGTTAACAAACACATCGAATATCCATAAATAATAAAAGTGCAACTTTATTTTTTTAAAGTGAAAAAAGGTGTTAAATTGAAAAATTGGCGGCAATTATTTTCGAAAATCTAATTTCATAAAAAGTACTTTAAATAGTAAAAGCTATTCATTATGTCATTATTTTTGCAAAAAAATTTAGGGAGGGATTGCACGAGAGACATACCTGGAGTAAGAGAGCACGAGAGCACTGTGGAGCACCAAAATACTTTCGAACAACAATACTGTTTAGAGAATCAAAATTTGAAACATCTAGTGATTTGCACAAAAACCCTATAGTATAGTAAAATTGTTAAAGTTTACTGTAATAATTGTTTTTTTTATAGTTTCTATTGGATTTAATACATGCATAGTAAAAATTTTAAATTTTACTTTGCATTTACAGAAAAAAACAAAAAAAAAACCATTCTTATGCTAAACCCTTGCTTCTTCTTGCTTCTCTGACTTCACAATTAGGGCTTTCATTTTATATTTATAGAGTTTGTATATATATATATATGCGTATGACATCTAACCCACGGGACCAATTGCAGAGATGGATCCCAATCCATGTCGGTCCTTGCATGATTTAAAAAAAAACATATTTTTTTACTAGGTGCGCCCTGTTTAAAATAGCGCATCGGTGCGCTATTTTAGTATAACGCACTGGGCACGTACTGTTTGATAAAAATAGTTTTTTATTAATTTATGTCTGTGTTAATCGGTGCACCGGTTAACATATAACGCATCGGGTCTCCTTGTTGACAGAGAGCACCATACGATTTTTCTACTGTTTTGGAGGTGCGTTTATAAGAACATACCACACCGACTTTGGTGCGTACTGTTTGAAAGGCATACCGTTTTCTTGATTTTTTCTTTTTTACATGAAAAGTATGTGATTTATTTATAAAATATATTAATTAATGGTATGGTACGAGTTTCATATTGATAAATAAATGGCTGACAAGAGATCAAGTAACAAAAACACTGATAGCACATCGAAAAAATAAAAAAAGACAAGTTCTTTGTAATTTCTTTACAAAAAATATTATTTTTGAACTATATGTAAGTTTAATTAATCTGTACTATTTACTGTGTATCATGGAAAGCCAAAAAATGACGAAGCTCGATAAGATTATTTCTAATCTAAGACCAAAAGAGCGTAAAAGCTTGATGGAAAAATTGCTGAAGGATGAACCAGGTGAATGAAAAAATACTATCGATCCAATATGAGTTTATTTTTTGAATTTTCATTAATAATATACTTAAAAATATTAGAAACATGTTTCAAACAATCTATTAATTCACATATGTTTAATGTTCTATAGGGACCAACAACGATGAAAAAGAATGTTGTTCTAAGAAAAGAAAAAAAAAAGAACATGCAAATGAAAATGAATTGCTCCTTAGCTCATCTGGAGTGGTGCTAGAGGTTAACGAAAGGGGGAACAAATTTTACAAAACTTTGAGGGATATAGTGGAACAAATGTATAGATGTTATTTCCACTTATAATACAAAAATAAATCCAATGATTCCAAGAACCAAATTTTATTTAAACTACAGGATGAGTTTCCAGAGAATTGGTCAATGAGACATGTCAGACTTTTAATAGTAAAAACATACAAAAAAAAAAGGAATGAAAAAGTAATATTCCTTTAAATGTTTTTCTAGAATTATATGTATATATTACTAGAAAGCAATCATTTATAAATATCACTTTTGTTATATTTATTTTTCATATATCAATATAAAAATTAAATAGTTTATTGTCATGTTATATTTTCATGAAGATTATGAAAATCTCAAAGGATGAACGAGATGATACCATAAATATGCCAGTAGGAATGTCCAAAAATGTGTACAAGGATATGGTCAAAGAAATGGACATAATTTCATCGCACGAGGAGCCATCTCAATAACAACATGCTTCAAATGTAATATGTAATCATTGAATTTTTCAATTAGGTACAATAAATAAACAATTTAGCATTAAATATGAATTCTCAAGCATTTTCTTGCAGAAAAGAAAAGAAAATGGAACCCATTCATCACATAAAACAAGACGACAAGGAAAAAAAGGGTCGATATATATGTTTGTGAGTAATTGTTACTTCCTTATAACAACTTAAATAGATTTCATTTTTGTATATTTTAAGTTGTTTTACAACAATCATCATTAAATGTCTTCAAATATGTGCTAACATACAAAGAAGAACAATCAGAAGAATTGATTGACATTGGGTTAAATATGGGTTTTCAATATATGTTGGCATATTAGAAACTAATTGTGGAATTTGTAAGGATTTATCTTGTTTTACTTAGCTCCGTCTATAATTAATAGAACAAAAAAATCTTTTATATTAAATATATGATTTGTTATGGGGTATAAAACTTACAATTTACAAAGTATGGAACTGCACCAACAAATAGATTGTTGAAAGATGGCATGAAATTTGGTTTTGAAAGAATGTGTATGGTTCATGAGTCAATTCTTGCTATGGTTATGTTGTAGCTGCTACAACACCACCCAAAATTTTGGGTATATTCAAAATTTCGGGTCCCCCTCTGCTCGCTCAACCCATTAAGTTTTCAACTCAGCCTTCAGTCGGTAATACCCCCATGACCTATTTCTGCCCAGCCCTGTCACCTCACCCACTTGTCTTGCTGTCTCTCGACTGCGCTAGGGTATATAAGTTTTAAGCCGATTTCTGAACTTAGAGATGCTCAAGAAATTGAAATAAGTTACAATATCTTAGGTTGGATATTTCAATGTTGTTTCTCCTCGAATGAGCTATTTTTCCTAGTCACTTGTTTTTCTCATTATTACCAAGAGCTAACTCATTCTCATATTATTCCTTTCAGGAAATTGGTCAAAGGTGCTATTAGTATACATCGAACAACATATCTATTTTATTAAGAGTCCATTGGCACGACACCATTAAAATAATCTACGAGATGAGGTTCCAACCGTTCTTGTGGAAGCTATTGGCATGCACGAAGAGCCAGGGTTTTCCCAGCAAGCAAGGGGACCCTTTCAAAGCAAGGTGGATCTTCATGAATCTCCAAAAGCCTCACTTTAAGCTCAAAGGCACCTGGTCACTTGCACAAGACTGATATGCAAGTAAAGGCATCTTGCTGTGAAAACCAGAGATCACCGAAAGAGGAATGCAGAAGGGATAAAACTCAAGGTCGCAAGTCGTAGATGATTCAAGTTCGCAAGTCGCAAATAACCCTAAGCCGCAGACCGCAGATGATCCCAGGTCGCAGGTCGTAGATGACCCAAGGTCGCAGGTTGCAGATGAGTCAAGGTCACAGGTCATAGATGACTCGAGGTCGTAGGTTACAGATGACTCTAGGTTGTAGGTTGCAAAAGTCGTAAAGTCACATAGGTCGCAAGGTCGCAAAGTTGCATGGTCGCAAAGTTGCAAATTCGTAAAGAGACATAGGTCTCAAGGTCGCGAGGTCGCATGGTCGCAAGGTCGCATAGGTCGCAAAGTCGCATAGTTCGCAAAGTTACATAGGCCGCAAGGTCACGAGGTCACAAGGTCGCAAGGTCGCAAAATCACATAGGTCGTAAGGTCACAAAGTCGCATAGGTTGTAAAGTCGCAAGGTCACAAAGTCGAAAAGGTCGCAAGGTTGCAAAGTTGCATAGGTCGCAAGGTTGCAAAGTCACAAAGTCACATAGGTCGCAAAGTTGCAAAGTTGCATTGTTCGCAAAGTCGCAAGGTCGCAAGGTCGCATAGGTCGCAAAGTCACAAGGTTGCAAAGTTGCATAGTTCGAAAAGTCACATAGTTCGCAAGGTCGCGAGGTTGCAAGGTGGCAAGGTTACAAAATTTCATAATTCGTATAGGTCGCAAGGTCGCAAGGTCGCAAAGTCGCATAGGTCGCAAGGTCGCAAGGTAGCAAGGCCGCAAATTCCTATAGGTCGCAAATTCGCAAGGTTGCAAATTTGAAAAGGTCGCAAGGTCGCAAAGTCGCATAGGTTGCAAGGTCTCAAATTCGCAAAGTCGCATAGGTCACAAGGTCGCAAAGTCACATTGTTTTCAAAGTCCAACAGGTGGCATAGGTCGCAAAGTTACAAAGTCGCATTGTTTGCAAATTCGCATAGGTCAGAAAGTCACAAGGTCGCAAAGTTGCATAGGCCGCAAAGTCACAAAGTCGCAAGGTCGCATAGGTCGCAAAGTCGCAAGGTCTCAAATTCACATAGTGTGCAAAGTCGCATAGGTCGCAAGATCTTGAGGTCGCAAAATCGCATAGGTCACAAGGTCGCAAAGTTGCATAGATCTTAAAGTCGTAAGGTCGCAAAGTCGCAAGGTCGAAAGGTCTCAAAGTCACAAAGTAGCAAAGTCGCATAGGTCGCAAAGTCACAAAGTTGCATAGGTTGCAAGGTCGCAAATTCGCAAAGTCACATAGGTCGCAAAGTTGCAAGGTCGAAAAGTCGCAAGGTCGCAAGGTTGCAAGGTCGCAACCTCCCTTAGGTTGCAACTTCCCCTCAGTCACAAGTAATCCCAAGAGTCGAGGGAGACCAAAGGTCACGGGAAACCCAAGAATCACCTCGGCCTATATGTACATCTTCTAGCGATTTTGTAATGGACTTTTGGGTTGTGGAATTTTGAGAGAGACACATTGCTTTTTATTGAATGGATGCCTCTTGATGAATACAAAGAAGTGTTATTGGATCTCACTATTGAATCCGATGGAAGTCTCCTATGTGGTTATGCTATGAATATGGTCTCTTCAAATGAATGTATGCTTCTTTAAAATATTGGTGCACATTTCTACTTATGTATTCCCTTGTGTTATGAGCTTCCTTGCAACACGTGGATGATATATGATGTATAACTTAAAGAAATGTTGGTGAACTGCTTTGTCAATATTTTCTTTAAATCTTTATTGGGATGTGCATAGTTGATAAATGAAACACTTGACCATTGTGAACTTTTTCTCGTTTTTAAGTGAATCTTGCAATAAGTATGATCTTGGTAAAGTTTTGCTAACAATGCTTTTCATAAGTTTCATGCTTTAAATTCCGCTTTTCTATTCATGGTAATATGTTTCACAGGGAATTTGTTAATCACTGACTTGTATTCGTTCAGCATCCATGCATTCTCCATCCCAGTGAGTCCCCTCTCTATCCGCAAAACATCTTCACCAATTTAATGGCAATCGGGCCTACATACCGGATGGGATCCCAAAACCAAACGGTGTAGAGCGTAGTTGGGATTCTGCACTGGGGAGATCCCCTTGCTATTGGCGAGACATTTTTAACCGTCAACAGATTTGGCGCTAGAAGGAGGGAAGATGATAAGTTGAGCCCTTGGAGCCTAAAATTTAGTCTCATATCTATAAAATTGGCTCATCCCAAAATCATACTCTCGAGATGTTTATCGGTTTTATCTATTTGTAGATGTTGAATCCCTGATGAACCTCTCTATCACTTGTCTTAGTTGAAGTTCGATGGTGAAAATGGAATTTTCGTAACCGACCACCTATCTGATTTTCTTGAGTTTTGTGAATATTACGAAATTGATGATGAGGAGTTTGCTTGTGTGCTTTTCTCCCTCACCCTTGAAGGACACTTCAAGAAATTGTTTCACACACTGCCAACAACTTCCATCCATTCGTTTGAGCAACTCATCGATGAGCTTCAACAAGTTTTTCACAGGTACAATTTTTAAGATGTATTAATAAGGATAAATGATATCAGAATGAAACCTTATAAATCTATAGAGGATTTTGCTATTAGATTTGTTCATACTTGTTTTGAGTTCCCTGAAAGAGATGTTGATTGAGCATATTTAATTGAACAATTTCAACAGTTGGTTTTTTTTTCTCTGCAACACCTTCAATCTGAAATAAATCCCGATCCTTATGGATGTGTTGTGGCCAGCAAAAATCCCCCTTCTTATTTAGTATTATTACTAATACCAAATAAGTGGAGACCCTTAGTTTTAAAATCCAAAAATTAATTAGTGCTTGTTTTCTTTTTCAAATAAAAACTTACTATCAAAAACTTAGGTTTATGATAGAATAGAATAAAGACTTTCCTTGAAGAAATATCGCATCCATCGCAAAAAGTGAATAATATCTTTTGCAAGTAGAATTTTCTAAATTGCGATAGCACGATCCAAAACTATGCATTAAAATATTTATCACATCGTATACTTCAAATATCATATCTTACGCTTCAGATCATTAATGTACGATAACAAGTATCGCAAATCGCATATCGCAGAAAATATATTAACGAATATTTTTCATATGTTATATTTTTGCGATATTGTGATCTTACGAGTTTGCGATTTGCGATAGTTGCGATTTGTGATAGTTGTGATTTTGCGATCATTTCGATTTGCGGATATTGCGATCCTGCGATATTGCGAAGAAAATCGTAGGTCGCATTATCGCAGATTCTTAAAGCTCGTTGTACGAAGAAAATATTTCCATAAATCGAGACCCGTTATGCACTTTTATGTGAAGTTAATGAATTGATTTTCATTTATTAATGAAAAAGGATTTTGTTTTGATTGAAAGGTTATTTCACGTTAAAATAATATATTTCATATGCCTTCAGCATTTAAAATTATCCCGTCACCTTTCTCATATCATTACTCTCACTTAATTCGTAAAACCGCAGGCGCGAAGAACAGAAGACTATACAAAGCGATATATAGAGTATTATGGGAAAGAAAGAGAAAGCTCCGAGTTCTGAAAGTAAAGAGATGGCGTCCTTGTATGCAGACACTTCCTGCAACAAAGACGCTGGTATCACCACTTGGGAGGGCATGTTTAATTTGATTGAAGAAGAAAACCCAAGAGTAATGGATGTTGCGGCTACTGCAGGCTCAAGTAATTCTTCTGAAGCATCTCTTACAGAGCTGGCTTGTTCATTTTTGCACCGGATAGTAACAAGACCTAGAATTCTTCCATATACAGACATGGTGAAATGGGTGCTGGATAGCACTGATATTATGGACAGACAGTTTAAAACTCAAGATCAAGAGCTCATTGGGTCATTTACTCCAGAAAATTTGAGGCTTATGTATCATTTGCCGGAGCCTCGGGCAACTTACAACAAACAATTTATGGAGAAGTTTGCCAAGGAAAATGCAAACTTGGCGAAATGCACCAAGGAATGGTCCAGAAGAGACGAACCACTGAAGAAAGATAAACACGGTATGTATAGTACTGGTTCACTCACTTCTCCGTATTGTTTTGCTGCTGCTATGCTATGTAGGCTTTTTCGAAAGTCTGACATTAATAAGTTTTTGCCTGAATGGCTTCCCTTATTGAATGTTGTTGTTAACGCTACCATTGTGGACTGGGCTAAAATATTGTCTGATAACTTAGCCACGACTATTTTTAATTACCGGTCTAAACGGACTATCTCTCTGAGGATTTATCCTCCTTTTTATCTATCTGCTTATGTTATGGATTCAATCTGCTTTGTTTCTAAGTTTCCTTTAATGAGTTGGCAATGGACAATTCAAGATCCCCTACCCATTCACGTTTATCACAAAGAACTGTGGGAATCTAAGTTCATTCCTAATTTTTACAAAATTTGCCATGGCATAATGTTGCCTCTGTACAGAGTGTTGTATAATAAGGATGCTCCAAGGTTTTCCCCTGAAGCAGAAGTAGACATTCTCCCTGTTGCAAGATGGTTTGGAGAAGATTTGTTTACCTATGTGAGGGTTTTTGGAAGCTTTGCTTCTCCTCATGTTCTACCCTTGTATGTTCCGGACAAACTTATAGCTCAGAAAATTGCATATCAAACCTATGGAGAGGGAGGTTTGACAAAAGAATTAAAGGATAAAAATAAGGCCATCTGGCCACAATTTCCTGTTTCCTGCGGAGCATTTTCATTATTTGATGTTGGTCATGCGTTTAAGGAAGTAAACAATATTACATGTTTACAATTGTTTAAGTTTCTGAAAAGGCTATTTGATCCATATGATGTTGTCAAGGATTTCACCACTGCAGTCAAAGTTAGAGTATTTTCTAGAGAAGAAGATCTTTTTGATGATATGTTTCAAGAAAAATGTTCATTTAAAGAAATTTTGCATTTAGCTCAAACACGGTTCTCCCCAGAAGAATTTCAAGAGTTTAAAATATACAGAGAAAGAAGATTGACCACTATTCCTTTGGATAATTTGCGCTTGGAACCCGCAAGGGAACCAACTCCTAGTGTCAGTCTCAGTGGCAGCTCAGATTCAGAAAAGTCTAAGTCAAAGTCTGACAAAGAAATTTCTGAACATTCTAAAAAATCTGATCAGGATAAAAGCGAAGGCTCAGTGAAGGATACAGCTCAATCAAAAGAGCTCTCACAACAATAGACTTCAACTACTCCACAGTTGAATCTTCCACCTCTTAATGTACAACAACCATCCATCAGCACTCAGTTAGATAAAGAATGGGAAACATTTAATGATTTGATTAATGTTGAAGGATAGAACATACAAACTCCTGTACAGACAGCAAAAGGTTTGGTTACAGAAATAAGTGGCAATGTCACAGAAACAGAACATATACCTATTACTCCCTCCTCTGAGCTTGTACTTAAAATAGAGGAAATTCCTCCTCTGGATATATTCTATAGCCCACAACATAAAGCAGTAGTAAGGAAGCAAAGGAAGAAGAGGAAATTAGAAAGTGTGCTCTCTACTGATGCAGAACAATTGGATGTTTTATGGAAAGATCCTACTACGGATCCCACTGAAAATCTTACTAAATTATCTCAGATTACAGGAGCTTATGCCTCCGCAACTATTGACAAAGCATCTGAGGTACGGCTGTTATTAAATGAAAAAGAGGATCAAATACAAGTTCTGCAACAACAATTGCAACAATCACATGCCAACAGTGAAGCACAGATACAATTTGAAAAGTTACAGCAAGAGTTTCAACAAATGCAGATCGGATATCAGAAAAGCTTGGCCGAAAAAGAAAAAAAAATACAGATTATGCAAGATATGCATAAAGACGACCCCAAGCTTACAGAGTTCATTTCAGAATCTATTTCTTTGAATAATCAACTACTGCAACAACAAGATATATTATGCTAGAAAATCTCGCAATGGAACTCTTTTTGTCAAGAAAGTGATAAAATCACTAATCATGTCATAGAATTACGACATGATTATGATTTAACTAATGAAAGAGTTACTAATTATTTGGCATGGCAAAAGACAGAGGAAGGAAAAAGAGTAGGAGCACCAATCATCAATGACATTCATAAAGAAATGCTCTTCAATAATTGGGATGCACAGATCAGAGAGGCAGAAAAAGCAGCAGAGGAAGCAGCTACAGCAACGAGCAACATTACTGATTGTGTAAATGAAAATTTACACAAGGTTAATTTGATTTCAGAAACTATTCCAGGATACCTTCCACAAGCACAGCAATTGCAAACAGAATGGAAACAGAAAGCTTAAGAAAAGGCAAAATCAATTCAAGGATTGACAAAATTAAATTTGGATTCTTACTGGACGTGTCTGGTAAAACCACACAGTCAATGCAGTGCTCTTAATTGCATCATTAATTCTGCTGAGAAGATCGCGCCAACACTTGCTGATTTTGTCTTTTCGGGACAATTAAAATCTGAAGTTGGCCAGCTCCTCTTCTCAAATCAATGCTGGATGCTTGCAAATTCAAAGATCAAATTCATAAATAGTTAGTTGATAGTTTTTAATTTTAGATTTAATTTTATTTTTACTTTATTTTTTCCTAGAAAAAGGACGGTCATTTAAACCGAATCCTAAATTTTTGTAATAAACTATTTTTAGATTTAGTTAGTAGTATTTAAACCCTTCTCATGCATTTAGAGAAGGGTCCAGAAATTTGTCAAAAACTTATCCTCAGAACATGCACTTCTGCACCCTCAGAGGAGGTTTTGATGAATGAATGGAACGAGATTTATTGATATCTGTGTCTAATATCTTCTACTGATGTTGCATTTCTGTACTCTTAGTAGATGTTGGATTAAGAAGAGATAAATCATTATTGCTTCTAGCTCATGAGTAGAACCAGTTATAAATGGTACTTTTATCTCTTAACTATTTCTGCTTCTGTGTTAAAAGTGATATTTATGTTCAATTATTTATATATTGATGCTTGAATGCTTAAGTTATCATTTGGCACTTTTGTACGGTGATAGTTATTTATTTATGCTTAATGTATGAATAGCTTATTATGCGATATGTTTTTCACAACTGTTTCATCTAACTTTTTATGTGAAGTGGTTTATTTTTATTGAATTCTTTTCTTATAATAGTTGAATGATATTTATTATCGATTGTTATTCGAAATCATTTTATATCGCATAAACAAGATTATATCCTGGGTTTAGTTTAGAATTATATATTTCTGTTTTAATTAGAATACAATTTGCATGTGATTATATTAGAAATAGAATAAAAGAATTTCACTTAGGAACCTTTTTAGAAAGGAAATATCTATTCTCAACACACACACACACACATATTGGGAAACTAGTCCCATTATCCCCAGTCGGACCCACTACACCAAACAGAAAAGGAGCTGCTAACCAAGGTCCGGACCGGGTCGGTATCCCCCTTGTTGTAGATCTGATTTTCAGGGCTTCAACATATTTGGCGCTAGAAGGAGGGCCTGAACTATGAATGGCAAGTAAATCTAAATCTAAATACCATTCTGAGAGTAAATCACCCTCACCATCTCCCCCGACTTCTCCATCGCACTCAGAAATTTTAAATCTAGAGCCAGAAGTCGAAAGAAGAACAGACACTGCTACAAACCCTGACTTTTCAGAAGAATCTGCTATTGAACCTCCTGAATTTGAATCTTTGATTCATAAACTTCAGCGATTTTCAATATCACCTCAAAGATCTGATAAATCTCAAGGCAGTGTGACTTCGCAATATAACCCTGCTCATCCCCTCACCAGATTACAGAGTGAAAAGCTTGGCATTCAGCCAACTGAGTTACCTCTACCTACAAGAAAAAGAGCAAGGAAATCACCTAAAGGGTCTGATAGTGAGACTCTTTCATCATCATCATCCATCTCAACCTCTTCACCGCGAAGTCAACCATCCACCCCTCCACTTCAGACTATTGTCCCTCACTCCACTAGAACTTCCACATCACCTTCTCAATCATCTATAATTATAATATCCTCATCTTCCCAATCACAAAAATCATCTTTTGCACTTTCCTCTATTAGTAGTTCAGCGATGGCCCAAATGCCATGGAATAATCCAAGGGCAGTCTTAATGCCTGCGCCCTTGAGTCAATTACCAGCCCATCCTGAAAAATGGCTGCCTAATTTTAATCCTGAAGCAGGCATGCTAGCAGAGGAACATATAAACAATTTTATGCTGTCCATAAATCTCAATGGAGTTATTAATGAAGATGTTGTTGTCTGACTTTTCCCCTATACTCTACAAGTAGCAGCTGGATCATGGTATTTTTCATTACCATCTAGATCTATCACTAGTTGGGATATCTTTCAAGATCAATTTTTGATTAAATTTGGTGATGACAGGTCTACAGCAACATTGATCAATGATCTATATAATCCTAGAGCTGACTCAAAAGAAATTTTCAAGGATTTCAATTCACGTTTCAATAAATTGTTAAATAAAATTCCTACTACTTCCAAGCCTAGTGAAGAAGTGCGAAGTGAGTGGTACATTTCTGCTTTACCATCAAACATAGCAATTTTCGTTGATAGGGCTAACAAAACAACTTTAGCAGAAAACATGAAGGAGGCAATAGCGGTAGAGAAACGTATCATTGCTTTAGATAAGAAAAATGCGATAGAAGAACGAAAATCCAAGAAAGTCACATTTAAGGAAGATCCCAAGAAAAAACAATCAAAAGATCCATTTGATTTAGAAGGATTGCAGAAAGTTTTGAAAACCATGTCTAACAAAATGGTTGAAATTAAGAAACAAGTGGCAGAAACATCTTCTAAAAAGTCTTTCAAACCTTTTAGAAGAAACCCTTCAACTGATCCAAAACCACCAAATGCTATTACTAATGTTGAATCAGAAGAAGAAGAAGAAGAAACTGCTACAGAGGAAACTACTGATGAAGAAGAAGTTGTAGAAGTACAAGGTATGTGGGATTTTATCCTCCCAGATGAGGAAGATCAAGAAGCATCCCCAGTTAGCACTCGAAGTAGAAATCAACTTGATCCTCCTCAACCTACTCCTAAGTCAAAGAGCGCAAGCTCATTGACTAAGGATAAAGTTGCACCCAAGAAAACGACATCTAAAGCAATTCAAACCAGCCCAGTCCAGACAGATTCATCAACTCCATCAAGAACACTGATTGTTCCGGATGAAATGGAGTATAATATCATAGAAGATATGAAGAAGACTAGGGCTAACATCACTTTTTATGAATTGAGCAAGCTAAAACACCAACAAAAAGTACTTTTGAAAGAATTACATGCTGTAATTTTGAAATGGTAGTGAATGCATAATTGTTGTGGCATTAAAAGAAAACCCCCCTTCTTATTTAGTATTAGTAATAATACTAAATAAGTGGGGACCCTTAGTTTTAAAATCCAAAAAGAAAAATTGATTAGTTCTTGATTTTTTTTTTAATAAAACTTACTATTAAAAAACTTAGGTTTATGATAGAATAGAATAAAAATTTTCCTTGAAGAAATATCGCATCCATCGCAAAAAAAAGTGAATAATATCTTTTGCAAGTAGAATTTTCTAAATTGTGATAGCGCGATCCAAAACTATGCATTAAAATATTTATTGCATTGCATATTTCAGATATCATATCTTACGCTTCAAATCATTAATGTTCGATAACAGTGATCGCAAATCGCATATCACAGAAAGAATGTTAACGAATGTTTGTAATATCTTATATTTTGCTATATTGTGATTTCGCGATATTGCGATGATTGCGATTTTGCGATGATTTCGATTTGTGGATATTTTGATCTGTGATATTGCGATTTTGCGATATTGCAAAGCAAATCGCAGATCACATTATCGCAGATTCTTAAAGCTCGTTGTACGAAGAAAATCTTTCCATAAATCGATAACTGTTATGCGCTTTTATGTGAAGATAATGAATTGATTGTCATTTATTAATGAAAATGATTTTGTTTTGATTGAAAGGTTATTTCACGTTAAAGTAATATATTTCATACACCTTCAACATTTAAAACTATCCCGTTACCTTTCTCATATCATTATTCTCACTTAATTCGTAAAACCGCAGGCGCGAAGACATAAGACTATACAAAGCGATATACAAAGTATTATGGGAAAGAAAGAGAAAGCTCCGAGTTCTGAAAGTAAAGAGATGGCTTCCTTGTATGCAGACACTGCCTGCAACAAAGATGCTGGTATCACCACTTGGGAGGGTATGTTTAATTTTCTTGAAGAAGAAAACCCAAGAGTAATGGAAGTTTTGGCTACTGCAGGCTCAAGTAATTCTTCTGAAGCATCTCTTACAGAGCTGGCTTGTTCATTTTTGCACCGGATAGCAGCAAGACCTAGAATTCTTCCATATACAGACATGGTGAAATGGGTGCTGGATAGCACTGATGTTATAGACAGACAGTTTAAAACTCAAGATCAAGAGCTCATTGGGTCGTTTACTCCAAAAGATTTGAGGCTTATGTATCATTTGCCGGAGCCTCAGGAAACTTACAACAAACAATTTATGGAGAAGTTTGCCAAGGAAAACGCAAACTTGGCGGAATGCACCAAAGAATGGTCCAGAAGAGATGAACCACTGAAGAAAGATAAATACAGTATGTACAGTATTGGTTCACTCACTTCTCCATATTGTTTTGCTGCTGTTATGCTATGTAGGCTTTTTGGAAAGCCTAACATTAATAAGTTTTTGCCTGAATGGCTTCCGTTATTGAATGCTGCTGTTAACACTACCATTGTGGACTGGGCTAAAATATTGTCTGATAACTTAGCCACGACTATTTTCAATTAAAGGTCTAAACGGACTGTCTCTCAGAGGATTTATCCTCCTTTTTATCTATCTGCTTATGTCATGGATTCAATCTGCTTTGTTTCTAAGTTCCCTTTAATGGGTTGGCAATGGAAAATTCAAGATCCCCTACCCATTCACGTTTATCACAAAGAATTGTGGGAATCAAAGTTCATTCCTCATTTTTACAAAATTTTCCATGGCATAATGTTGCCTCTGTACAGAGTGTTGTATAATAAGGATGCTCCAAGGTTCTCCCCTGAAGCAGAAGTAGACATTCTCCCTGTCGCAAGATGGTTTGGAGAAGAATTGTTTACCTATGTGAGGGTTTTTGGAAGCTTTGTTTCTCCTCATATTTTAGCCTTGTATGTTCCGGATAAACTCATAGCTCGGGAAATTGCATATCAAACTTGTGGAGAGGGAGGTTTGACAAAATAATTAAAGGATAAAAAGAAGGCCATCTGGCCACAATTTCCTGTATCCTGCGGAGCATTTTCATTATTTGATGTTGGTCATGCGTTTAAGGAAGTAAACAATATTACATGTTTACAATTGTTTAAGTTTCCGAAAAGGCTATTTGATCCATATGACGTTGTCAAGGATTTCACCACTGCAGTCAAAGTTAGAGTATTTTCTGGAGAAGAAGATCTTTTTGATGATATGTTTCAAGAAAAATGTTCATTTAAATAAATTTTTCATTTAGCTCAAACACGGTTCTCCCCAGAAGAATTTCAAGAGTTTAAATTATACAGGGAAAGAAGATTGACCACTATTCCTTTGGATAATTTGCGCTTGGAACCCGCAAGGGAACCAACTCCTAGTGTCAGTCTCAGTGGCAGCTCAGATACAGAAAGGTCTAAGTCAAAGTCTGGCAAAGAAACTTAGAACGTTACGAAGTCATTAAAGAGATTAGGATAAGTGAAGCTCGGTGAAGGATACGGCTCAAATGCAGTAAGAGCTTTCACAACAATAGACTATGACTCCATAGTTGAATATTCTCCCTCTCGTGTCACAATATATCTATCGGCACTCAATTAGATAAATAATGGAAACATTTAATGATTTGATTAATGTTGAAGGACAGAACATAATTTATTACGGATTCTATTTATTACGGGGAATTTATTATAGAGTATATTTCCTTGAATAATAAACTACTGCAGCAACATGATATATTATGCCAAAAAATTTCACAGTGGAACTCTTTTTGTGAAGAAAGTGATAAAATCACTAATCATGTCGTAGAATTACAACATGATTATGATTTAACTAATGAAAGAGTTACTAACTATTTGGCTTGGCAAGAGATAGAGGAGGGAAAAAGAGCAGGAGCACCAATCATCAATGGCAGTCATAAAGAAATTCTCTTCAATAATTGGGATGCACAGATCAAAGAGGCGAGAAAAAGTAGCGAGAGGAGCGACTACATCGAGAGAAGTAATATTATTGATTGTCGGCAAGTAATATTATTGATTGTGTAAATGAAAATTTGCACAAGGTTAATTTGATTGAAACTATTCGGGGATACCTACCACCAAACTGTGGTGAAAGCAGTGGAAGCAGTTGAAGAAAAGACAAAATCAATTCAATTGACAAAGTTAAATTGAGATTCTTACTGGGCATGTCTGGTAAAACCACACAGCCAATGCAGCACTCTCAATTGCATCATCAATTCTGCCGAGAAGATGGCACCAGCACTTTCCGATTTAGTTTTCTCAGGACAGTTAAAATATGAAGTCGGCCATCCTCCTCTTCTCAAATCAATGTTGAATGCTTGCAAATTCAAAGATCAGATTCATAAGTAGTTAGTTGATAGTTTTAAATTTTTGATTTAGTATTAGTTTTAATTTATTTTTTCCTAGAAAAAGGACGATCATTTAAACTGTATCCTACATTTTTGTAATAAACTATTTTTAGATTTAGTTAGTAGTATTTAAACCCTTCTCATGCATTTAGAGAAGGGTCCTGAAACTTGTCAAAAACTTGTCCTCAAAACATGCACTTTTTCACACTCAGAGGAGGTTTTGATAAATGAATGGAACAAGATTTATTGATATCTATGTTTAATATCTGCTACTGATGTTGCACTTCTGTACTCTTAGTGGATGTTGAATTAAGAAGAGATAAGTCATTATTGCTTCTAGCTCATGAGTAGAACTAGTTATAAATGGTACTTTTATCTCTTAACTATTTTTTCCCCCTGTGTTAAAGTGATATTCATGTTTAGTTATTTATATATTGATGCTTGAATGCTTAAGTTATCATTTGGAACTTTTGTACGGTGATAGCTATTTATTTATGCTTAATGTACGAATAGCTTATTATGCGATATGTTTTTCACAACTGTTTCATCTAACTTTTTATATGAAGTGGTTTATCTTTATCGAATTCTTTTCTTATAAAAGTTGAATGATCTTTATTATCAATTGTTATTTGAAATCATTTTAGATCGCATAAATAGAAAGATTACATCCCAGGTTAGTTTAGAATTAGATATTTTTGTTTAAATTAGAATACAATTTGCATGTCATTAGATTAGAAATAGAATAAAAGCATTTCAATTAGGAACTTTTAGAAAAGAAATATCAATTCTCAACACACACACACAGATTGGGAAACTGATCCCATTATCCCCAGTCGGAACCACTACAACAAACTAAAGGAACTGCTAAATCTAAGGTCTAGATCGGGTGGGTATCCCCCTTGTTGTAGACCCGATTTTCGAGGTTTCACACAACCTTCTGCATAGCTCTAAGAACCATACAAAATTCAATGAAACTATCATCCAAAACAACAAAATGTATCTGGACAATGTTGAAATTACATATTGATGTTTCTTTGACTTTGGTCTTATAGATATTTTAGCAGAAAACACATCAAAGAAGATCTCTCTAGACCTCAGTAGACTGATCCATCTCTGTTGAGCCTTCAGAAACTACTCCTAAGTACAGAAAGGCATGAATAGCTTGAATGTGAGTTCAACACGAACAAAAGAAAATTTTCAAATATTCAATATAACCACTGGACATATTATTAATATCCATGATAAGGGAGGAGTCCCCTGGCAGAATAATCTTGGCAATGTTGGTGTTTTTCAAGACCCACAAGGGTACAAGATAACAACAAACAGTTGAAAAGAAAGCAGCCAATCCTTTCTGCAATAGAAATTTTCCAAGCCTGGACATATACTAGCAACAAAGGAACCAATCTTCAAGTTTTGATGCCAAACCAAATATGAGCTGAGATGAGAGCATGACTAGAATTGCACACTTCAATTGTCAAGAAACATGTCTTGATAAAGATAACCACCAAGGTTTAGCAAGATGATGTTGAGGCCATTGATTGTTGAACTTCGTTGATGTTGGTGGTAATGATTGTTGAACTCGTCTACCATGGCCCTAACAAAAATGTATCCTTCACTCAAAGGAAAATAATTGGTTAGGAATGCTAAGCTTTTTCTACCACATTATAAGGTTGAGGGGATGAACCCTTCACTCAAACCAAAATCATTGGTTAGGTATATTAAAAGGTTGAGCAATCCAAGTCTGAAGACTTTGAGCTAGATGATGTTTATGTATCTCTTTTTGATGATTCCAGTTCTAGTAGTGTTGAATCAATGATGAGTTTCACGAGTGGTCATGTAGATCAATGATTTGTAGTTTTGATGTCTAGTTTTGCTGCTACTACTACCAATACTATTGAGGTTGCAGAGGAATCTTAGGAGTCCTCAAACTCTAAACCAGATTATTTATGTAGCCCATGTTGATGCTCCCATGTCTAGTAGTGGTGATGAGTTTGATCATGATGGGGAGTGATCATGTTGATCACTGATATGTAGACTTGTAGTAGGTAAGTAGCCCCATAGCTTGTAGCATTGTTTTTGGACTCTAAAGTCTATTTATAGCCTCATTGATTATGTTTTTTGTTGTTGATATGTATTGCACTCGGTTCCATTTTGATATATTCACCTTTTCATGGTATATAGATGAAAACAATTTGCATATTTTATCTCTATTGGTTTGGAATCATGGTTTTAAATCTTAAAAATAGTATTTTCATTCAAAAATAATTATTTCATGTATTTTTTTAAAGCCTGGTTCATTGAGGTCTATTAAAATTGGAAACTAGGGCCAAATTCCACCATTGGATAGCTCATTTGTTGGAGATTATTATTGCATTCAACTCCTCGTTTCAGAGGACCAAAATCGACCTAAAGATCATCAAATTTGGACAAGTAGAAGTGTGTTTTTGAATTTATGCCCACTCATGTTCAAATTGTCAAGGGTGGGCGCATCATAAAAAAGCCCAACGGTCACATCTTTTGACCTTAAACAATTTGTCTATATAGAGGGGCCTTCAACCTCATTTGCTACATCAAAGGGATCCAATTTATATCTAAGATAGTGAAGCTCTTGAGGAGGACGCAGGGTTGTCTAATTTGGGTTTCTTTTTAAACAACTAGGGCCAAGATTCATCAGATAAACAGCTGCATGACTTGATGAAATTTTAGGGTAACTTGTATGGGTAATCCTGCCATTACAGGTCTTAACTCAACCTCGGAAAGTTAGGTCATGTTTGGGTACTGACTTCAAGCCGACCTATGATCAATTAAAGGAAGAATTTCTCTCTTTTTGTGTCCACACTTTAGAGCCATTACTCCAGGTAGGTCCGCAGGCATGCACAATGTTAGATAGAGGGGCTGAGAAACCTATCTTGGGTTCAGATCAGTTCTAAGGGCCAGCGATGGAAAACCTCTTGCTTGCCAAGGAAAGTCACGGTTGAAAGGAGGGTTTCTTGATCAGTTGAATGGAACGATAGTGGATTGTAAGAAACCCTAGCCATATCTTAGCTGACTACTGTTAACAACATGATGATATTGCAGTTTTCAACTATTCACTTTTCCAAGGGAAGTCATATTGGATATTCAAATTGGCAAATCATTTTGACTTTAAATTATAGTACTCTCTCTCTTTGTTGAACATTTGATATTAGGCACCTCAAATGGTTCTGAATCCATCGTACCTCTTTTGGCTCATCGCATATGTAATTTTGCATTCTCAGTACATTGGCACATAAAATATGTCTCCAGCAATATATTTAAAGAGCAGGAAATGTTTTGGTATGACAAAACCATATAGAAATTAGTGTATGGTTTCAGATATGATTATTGCATATGGTATTGATGTCATCTTAGCCGTATAAAATTATCCACATTGTATGCATAAAATAGATACTCTAATTATAAGAAGACATTATGGTATTGCGTATATATATTGACATGGTTGCTGCAATATGTGCATGACATCATATTTGCAGGCAGAGCAATATTGGCATCAACAATCAACATATATACATACATTCAGTCAATATTGGTATATGCATGGCATTCTTGCAAGCCCTGAAACAATTATGGTGATTTAAAAAGCTATTAAAGTATGGAAATTCTAATCAAAGTTATGATCAGTCATGGCCTTGGGTAGTATGTTGACATTTGTTTCTTATATCTCTCTATTGAACTTCTGAGTATCTCTTCCTCTCATAGCCTAGAAAAGAAGAACCTTAGTTTACTATTGTTCTAGACACAACTACAACTCAACTCATAAATAAAAAGAAGCCAAGGCCCCTATGTTGATGGATCATTAGTAAGGCTCCAGAGCATTAATGCATATGTACATCATACAGTGATAAATGATGAATGTGAACCAAACCCTGCACACTCTACAATGACATGATCTATACTTATTATATCAATTGAGCCGACTTTTGGAGATTTTGTGACTTACATAGCTATAGGCATCAAGCGATGAAAGCATTCGATATTTATAACACAGTTAGCCATATTTCAGTTTTTCTATACTAAGCCTTAAGTAGCAGAGAAGAGCTTTTGTTGAAGACATGTTTGTAAGCAAAGATCTTGGATCATTTGAAAGGAATCATGCTCCTGGAAGTTTGAAGACCTGAAGCTATCATAGAACCATGTAAAGTGAATATTCTTGGTTACCTCACAATGATATATGGCACAGTTCTACTATGTGTGACACTTCTCTACAGCTCGACATCATCTATGATCTCTTTTCAAGTCCAATATTATGCATGATATTACGAAAATCAAGTAGCCATAATGATATATTGTAGCCCCAGTAAATTGATGATTGTATTATAGCCTTGTTCACTATCGAAGTTGTGAATAATATATATGGAAACATTGGATAGCTTATCTTTTGAAGAAGCTACAGGGATCTTCTCGTAAAAGAATTTGCAGCACCTTAGATTTTGAAAAGGGGTGCAACACTCTTGAAACACTTTTTTTTAAAAGAACAACTAAGTGAAGAAGTGCATGGGACTTTGGAGCATATCTCTATAACAATGCTTATCAACATGAAAACTGAGGTTCCTTGAAGAAAGTGCATGACAAATTCTATACGAGCACAATAAGCAGATGAGATGTTGATTTTGACATTTGTCACCAGTGATGGAGGATAATTCAGATATTTTGAAATAATATCATGGGAGGATTTCTTCTGCCTAATTAAAGAAGAACCATGACGATTCTTCAAAATTTTCCTCTTTGACCTTGAACTTCCTTGAAGTTTATTGTTGCAGTTGCCTCATGAAAAGGCTCGTCCCTTGCTTGAGAAGCTCGTAATTGAAAGCTAGATGATCACATGAAACAAGTCTTGAGAGGGAGCTATAGAATCCTTGGCAGTATGACCTGATGACTCTTCTTGCCAAATGTTTATTGATAAGGGAAATAACTCAGATATATCCCTATTATTTGAAAGTCTGCATGGAAGTTGCATGATCATGAATTTTCTATGTATATCTAGAATAAGTTACACTGAGCCATAAAGGTGTAGATATTGATGATATATGATTGATGACCCTCTCAAAGTAAGAGGGATCTGACCTAGCCTTGATAATCTATTTCATGCACTTAAGATTCAATGAAGAAGTTGTGATTCTGCATATGCATATCTTGTGGGATCCCTGACGTCCTAGATAAATTCCTTGTTATGAAGACTCTATCTATATATTTATAGTTGCTTAGTAAGATATCTCAGTGATTCTATTGTCTATAATTTGAGGTACACAAATGAAATCCAAGATTCCATGAATATTCTGATGTTGGATCGGTTGGCAGTATGATGGATGGAAAGAGTACATCTAGTACTATATCTCTTGATTTGGTTGCTCTGAAAGCACTATTGAGGTTGATTGTATAAAGCAACAAGCATGTATTATTATGAATCCATTTTGGTTGAAGAAGTTCTTCAGTGACCCATTTGAGCACATGTTATATTGCGATATTTTTCAGAGAATCTGTACTCCACATAAATTGGGTACCGCTTTAAAATACATTAGAAAGCTACCTAGATTCATAATTGTTGAATTAACAGATTACTTTCTTCAGAGAGAGGCTGGGAGTTGTGGATAGACCTTGCTAGGAAGTTCATGGTTGAACATTGATCTTTGGGGTCTCCTGGGGACCTAGGGTACTTCTTGAGAGCTATGAGCGACCATATGGTGAGTGGTTCACCTTCCCCTATTGGTGCGCTATGTACAGGGTGAGTGGTTCACCTTCCCCTATTGGTGCGCTATGTATAGGGTGAGTGGTTCACCTTCCCCTATGATACCCCATGATGGTTGACATGTGAGTAGGGTGAGTGGTTCACCTTCCCCTATGATTGATGAGATATGCATAGGATGAGAGGTTCACCTTCTCCTATGGCATAAGAGTAGGATGAGTGGTTCACCTTCTCCTGTGGATACCTAGTGAGAGATGCATTCAAGCATCTGCTTTTTGATATGTCGGTAATACGTGGTTCATCCTTTCCCCACATGTAGGATGCTCATTCCCTATGATTGATGTTGACATGTCGGTGAGACGTGGTTCACCCTTTCCCCACATGTAGGATCCTTCTTACGATTATTGATTAGCATGCATGTAGGACGTGGTTTATCCTTTCCCTACTCTTGGTTTGCATGCATGTAGGATGTGGTTTATCCTTTCCCTATGTATGGTTCTGACATGTGTTTGTATGATGTGGCTTCTCCTTTCCCTATGTATGGTTCTGACATGTGTTTGTAGGACGTGGTTTCTCCTTTCCCTACGTATGGTTGTGAACTGTGTTTGTAGGATGTGGATTCTCCTTTCCCTATGTGTGGTTGTGAGCAGGATGTGATATATTCTTTCCCTGCTAGTGTTCCTTCATCATCCTACCCATGTAGTCCAGGACACATGGGAAGTACCTCTCATCTGGCCAATGAGTTGGGAAAACTGGTTGGGACCATAACACTACTGATGGACGCATCATGTACTATTGCACTCCCTATGTCTAGGATGAATGATGTTCAACAAACTTGATCACTTGAGATCAAGTCTGATTACAATTTTACATCTGGTTATATGGAGTCTGGACTGAATTTTGTCGTTGGAGAGTGGTAAGGTCTTGTGACTCACTCTCGATCGATTCTTCTTCATTATTCTTATCGATGTTCAGTAGAGTAGAGAATAGATAATAAATAGAGATGGCACGTGATGTCAAGATATTTCATGATGACTGAATGGCATGATAAACTATCAAGTGGAATTCTCCCTAGTTGAGAGGCAGTGTTAAAATTAGAAACTAGGGCCAAATTCCACCATTGGAAAGCCTATTTGTTGGAGGTGATTATTGAATGAACTCCTCTTTTCGAGAGGACCAAAATCAACCTAAAGATCATCAAATTTGGACAAGAAGAAGTGTGTTTTTGAATTTACGCCCACTCATGTACAAATTGTCAAGGTCAGCCTCATCATCATAAGTCCCAACAGTCATGTATTTTTTCCCTTAAAAATTGTATATATAGAGGTGTCTTCAACCTCATTTGATACATCAAAGGGCTCCAAATTATATCTAAGGTAGCCAAGCTCTTGAAGAGGACAAAGGGTTGTCTGTTTTGGGTTTCTTCTTCAACAACTAGGGCTATGATTCCTCAAATAAACAGCCACAGGACTTGATGAAATTTTAGGGCAACTTGTATGGGTAATCCTGTCATTACAGGTCTGAATTCAACCCCAGAAAGTCAGGTTATGTTTGGGTATTGACTTCGAGCTTATCTATGGTAAATTAAAGAAGAATTTCCCCCTTTCTGTGTCTGCACTTCAGAGCAATTACTCCAGATAGGTCCGCAAGCATGCACTAAGTTATATAGAGGGGTCGAGAATCCTATCTTGGGTTCAAATTAATTCTAAGGGCTAGCGATGGACAACCTATTGCTTGCCAACGAAAGTTGCAGTTGAAAGAAGAGTTTCTTGATCAATTGAATGGAAAAATTGTGGACTGTAAGAAACCCTAACCAGATCTTAGCTGACTATTGTTCACAGAATGATGAAATTGCAGTTTTGGGCTATTCAATTGTCCAAGGGCAGTCATATTAGATCTTCAAATTGGCAAGTCATTTTGACTTTAAATTATTGTACTTTCTCTCTTTGTTGAACATTTGATATTAGTGATAAGATGAATTGATCAAGGGCTTTCCATGTCTTGGGGTTTTTTCCCTGGCTTGTGCCATATCCTTGTGTACTCTTGTCTTGGCTTGTCTACTGCATCTTTCATCTATGTTCTTTCTTCAATTACTGTCATTATAACAATGTATTATGTGATTGCTAATGGAAAATCAGACTAATATGGATCACTGAAGTAACTTCCCTAAGAAAATAACATGTTAACCTAAAATTAACAAGATCTAACCAATCCTGGTTTGACCGATTCTAGTTTGAAACCCAGTTTGATATGTGGACTAGTCCGGTCACTAGTTCTGGTTTTGAATACTATGTTCTGGAGAATGTAATAAACTAATAGTGCCAAATAGAAATAGTTTGAAATAATCTAGATCCATTACCTATCTTTATGTGTTGGAAAGTTTCAAGATTGAGAATCTGTAGTGTTTCTTTTTTCACAGCACAGTGGAGCGACACAAGGTCACTTGTCAAAAGAAAACCATTAAAAGTATCCATCTATTTGGTGGCTGGAGGGAAATATCTGCACCCTCTCACAACTTTTCCCTTCACATAAAGGAAGTTTAAAATCACACTCATGTCCCCAAGCATAGGAAAAGAATTATGTAAATGTTATACACATTGAGATGACGTTGGTCGCGATATAATTCCTATGAGTGCAATGTTTCTAGATCCATCATTCTAAAGCCAAAGAAACGCTCCATGGCTTGAAATGTTTGGTTAGTGCCCGTCCTTCCGAAAAAAACAAAAAAAAAATCATGGAAGGTCATTGAAAATTACTCTTGGGTAGTGTTAATATAAAGATAATGTTTGTTAGGGCATTTTCATAAATGTACACAGATCAAACATTCAAATGCCAAAAAAAAAATAATGTTCTAGAATGTTTTTTTGGGTTCATTAATTCTCAAATGCCACTGGAGAGTTGACTTGAAAAATTATTTATTCAGAGAAAAGTGTTCTAAAAAATACAAATAAGTTATCAATAACGCATACCTCTTCGCAATCTTAATAGAGGACTGTCATCTTGGATGCCAACATCTTTGTGGTAAGAGCATAGGCCGAGGCTGGTCAGCCAGTGATCCTGAGCATGAGACCATGGCGGTGGGTACCTTGGCACTAGAGCTGGAGCGATACAAGCCAACTGGAGCTGGAAAAGCGTTGTTTCAACAACAAGCACGTGTGCAACAATGCCATCACAATATCAACCACCTCCTCGGCTCTGGTTGTGTGGACATGGAGGAGCTGCAACCCTAAATCCGTGGTGAGGGTGGAATTGACGGCCTTGTCAGACAAGCCGAGGCAGAGGATCAACTGCCATGGTTGAAGCCTCCTCTGGGCGTCCCAGGGAGATAAGGGAATGAAGGAGCACAATCATGGCTGATTCTATGTGCTCACATACTAGACGAAGGCAATGCCACCGAGGGTTTCTTCATCGATTCTACTATCATTCAGGAAATTCATCGTGATCGCCAGAGGAAAACCACCATCGGATCCCTATCCACCTCCTTTCCATTGTTGTTCATGGCCTCCATCTTCGTCATCTTTTCCGAGGCCGTTGTGGAATAATGGTGGACATCAGAGAATTTCATGGAGGCATACTATTAGGGTCCGGTTTATCGAAGTGCCTGACGGTGTAGATGATTTCATTGATGTAAAGTTATCGACTGAGATTATGGAGGGAAATTTGAAAATGGACAGAGGGAAATCTGAATTTGTTGAAGAAAATTATTTATAGGAGAGTGTTTGTGATCATATTTATTTTTTGGTTGGTTATTTTCTTTTTATTATAAAATTCGGAGAGGTTTTTACTATTTTATTTATTTATAATTATTACAGTTTGTGAGTGGTTGATTGATTAAAATTTGGTTTATTGAAATTTAAAATGTTGTAAAATATATATATATATATATAATTTATTTAGAGTGTAAATTATAATGAAATGTTGAGTGTAAAAAGTTAGCTTAACCAAAACAAGAATTAAGTGGTTCTTGATATGGCTTCCATGTTTTTCTAAGAGTAAAGGCATTTTTTATTTTGTTTAGAATACAAAACTTTATGTGTGTTTTTAATGCTTATCATGTGTTTTATTTGAAATGGATTTGTAACCATGATTATTGTTGCCTATGCAAATATTAATCTAGGTTGCATTATTTTGGTATCAAAGTAGGTTTAAGACCTACATATAAATTGAAGAACAATGTCATTAAAAAGAATTTGTTTGGCCGATCTATAATAAGGAGAATTGCAAAAGAGCATATAAGGAATTAGGAATACAAGCACAGGGTAGAGGGAAACATAGCTACAAATAAACTCACCTAGATGTTGAGGTCCATGTTAAGTATAATGGATTCCATGAAGGAAGCTAAGAAAATAGGGGTTGTTGTAGATATTCATGATGTGAGTAATGAAGAGTGAAAATTAGAGGCCCCATGGGAGATAAGACTAAATGATTTATTAGATTGGGAATATGGAGAAATCCCTAGAGTTTAAGAAATTGAGGACCCCGAGAGAGTGAAGCATATATTCACAAAGTTGAAAGGGCATGCATCCCTTCAGTGGGATAATGTATTTTGACAAAAAATAAGAAGGAAATATAAAATT